>JACCIB010000158.1:0-304661 GCA_018906965.1 Philotrypesis tridentata | reverse complement strand
TATAATTTTCGATTACATTACGGTGCAAAGTTCCATTTTTTTATGAAAAAGAAAAAATATATAAAATATAGTTTCTTCTATGACATGTCAACATTTCTTTCGTTGCAAGGTTACTCTTTTACGAAATTTTGCAATATGAAAATCCTGCAAAATTAAGGTGTTCTGCAGAGACTTGCAATTCAGAGAGCCTCGGGGCAACTAGAGGTCCCTTAGCTATCGCCTGCTCTTGATTCCGTGTTTGCGATGACGTCTACTGCCAAATGAATCCACGAGAGCTTCTCCCTGAGATGTTCGTCCAAAGGATCTTCGCCTTTTCGTCTATTCTATCCTCATTCTCTTTGCAAACAAATATTACCTCGAGATCCACGACGGAAAAGGAAAGCCTAGCGAATGTATATAGATAAAGAACAGCGAATAGGAATAGTATGTTAAGAGCTTGAATCACTTTTTACCCGTTGACTTCGAGGTCATTTTTAGTCTTTCTTGTACCATAAAAAACTCTGGATACAGCGTATTGTGTATATACACATATAATTCATTTAGCTTTTGTTTACCTTACCTTCAGTTTTATCTAGCATCTTTCTCCAGCGAAGACGTGTGTGTGTGTGAGTGTGTGTGTGTGCGTGTGTGCGTGTGTGTGTGTGTGCGTGCGTGCGTGTATGTGTGTGGTGTGTGTGAGAGTGTAGAGGTCACATTACCATATTTTCTTCAAACATTGTCCATGAGATAGATCAGCACAGGTTAGACGCGATATTCTACTACTGCCTTAGAATATTCCGCTGCACACTGCTTTTGCGAAATTTGAATTTCGAAAAATGAGACGGTGCAGCACGGCAATTTTTCATGGACCGCAATATAACCTATAACTTAACAGCCAAGCGAGATCCCGACTCAGCTGCACAGTTGTCATGTGGCTTAATGTCAGACGCCACAGCCCTTGTACACATTTGTTGCACAAAATAGTTTGTCTGCAAGCACCCAGCCACGGCGCAAACGATGTCTCAGCTTGACTATCACGTAACATCTCTATGGCCAATGCTTGAGCAACTACCCTCATGGAACTGATTGCTTCAATGAAGAAGGCACTGTGCTTTTACATGATTTTAAGCACATAGGGTAGCGGAGATTTGCCACTTGTCTTCTCGAGTAAAACAATACCTATCGTAATATTTCGTCAATATCATCGGTTAGAGCGGAAACATAAAAATTCTTTATATTATATGTCAACTTGCGATAGTCAGAGCTTATACTGCTATCTAAACTAAATTTTAAAAACATCTTTTAGACATCTGTAAAAGTACACGCGTAACGAACCTTATGCTTTGACGTAGTAAAAAAGCGGCTGAAGCGAAAGGTTAAAGTTACGTATCTTAATGCTTTTTAGATTTCTCAATATAGTGCTAAAAAAATACTCTCTCTGCACTTGTCATCATCGCCTGTGATAGCCAGACATTATATTGCTATCTGAACTATAATTATTAAAATATCTTTTACACATATGTGGAAATCCACCAGAAAGTGTTACACAAGTCAGTCTAAAAGATGCACTTTTTTATTTTTGAGGGCACACCTATCGGACCATGCTAGTTTTGTTTGGTAGCTCATTTCACATAATAAACCGGTGTGTGCTTAGGCAAAACCCTATGACAACAAGAGCTACAGACGAAAAAACCGAAAAAAAATGATCGCGATTTTGCTCTAAAATTAAAAAAAAGCACATTATCTACAGTATTATAATTTTTTAGATATGTTTCATATACACGGCCTTAAACCGGACCGATTTTTAAAATTTAATAGCTTAAATTAAAGCTCTTATCTTCTACTTTTTCGATTTTTCGATTCTGATCAACTAGAATAAAATTTGAAGAAAAAGAGCTTTAATTTGAGGTATTAAACGTTGAAAACGCACAATTGAATCGCAAATTGAGAAGAATTTGAAGAATTGTAAAATTCTTTGCATTTTGTCAATCATTTAAATGGAAGAAAGCGTTAAAATAATCGTTTTTCTTTTTTTTTATTTAAAACCTCATGATTTGCGATCCAACCAATCGTTTTTAAAGATTAATACCCCAAATTGAAGCTCTTTTCGTCAACTTTTATTCTAGTTGATCAGAATCGAAATTTTTCTTATGTTATGAACTATATATTATGCTTCTCAAGTTGATCGTTTTTTAATATTCTTTTCGTTGACTTATATCGATCTCTCCGAGGCAGTGGTTATGAAAGTGATATTTTGTTTACTGATTTTGAGAAATATATATATAGCGTATCGCATGAGAAACTGCAACTTCAGATGTATTAGTAAAAAAGTAGAAGATAAGAGCTTTAAGGGGTTATGACAGGGTTAAAACCTAGAAAAAAAAGAAAAATTATTAGTGCTGTAAAAATAAACATATGTAGGTGCTCTAAAAACTACATTTTTCATTGAAATCTAAGTATTATACATCACTTTTATGCATAAATAATATGCATAAAGTGAGTATAACATTTAAAAACAATTAAAGATATTTGCTTACCAAAAATCATGATTTTCATCACTTTTGTTTCCTTGCCGCAAGTTTCTGATGGAACCGTACCATCAATCCTGATGAATCAAAGTGCCAAATCTTCCTTATGAGTCTGGTCTCAGACTAAGCGGAACAGATTCCTGAAAACACAAAATTAATATAATTAATTAAACATATATTGACAATATTAGTAATTATAGTGAATGTTACATATGTAAACATACGTAACATTCACTTTGAACTTATTTTTGCCAAATCTGCTCCGCTCAGTTTGTGACCATACTCATAAGGAAGGTTTTCCAATTTGGTTCATCAGGTTCCTTCAGAAAGCTGCGGCAAGTACACAAAAAGCATGAAAAAAAACTAAATTTGAGTAAAAGGCATTTAAAGTTTCTAATGTAAATCATACAAATGAACTCAGCTATACTTACAGAAACTATCAGGCATACATTGATTTACTTTTGGTACTCAAATATACATATAATAAAGTATATTTGGTGGTACGCGCATATCATACTGTGTGATAATAGTATTTAGAAGCTGAAAATAAAATAAAAGTTATCGTTAGCTATTCATAATCAAGTTATGTTTATGAATTACAGTTACATGCAATACTTACAATTATTAAATACACTTCAAGTTGTTGAAAAGCATGCAAAACAATAATCCAGATAGATGATATAAACTTCCATCTTGCTAGCGTGTACCCCTATACCTAAAAATAAATCAACAAAGTAAAAGCTCATTATGGACACAATTATTACTAATTAATTTCCAATACTTATCTGAATAATTTTTGTACTCTGCAGAAGCTCTTATACTTTTACAACACCTTACACCACTGAGGTTATAAGCATTGTTACAGCAGCTAGCAGATTAACTGCACTGATCTAGTGTCTTGGATGAAAAACAGCTGTTTGGCTGCTTTCTGCTACTTTACAGAAAATTCTACTATACCGATCAAACAGTAATCTTCATTCTCGACCGGACGCTGTGAGGCACAACTTGTTCGAATGGCAAATTCAAATTAGTTGAATGCATTTACTTTAACAAATTGAGTTTAGTAACATAAAGTCACACATAGAAAAATTAATTTTCGGATTTTATTATATTTTACGGAACTAAATTAATAAATCTTGAGAAAAAAACGGTTTGTAAAACGGTTTTGAAGTCGTATTTTCAGTAAGATTTCTCATCAAATTACTCTTTAAAAAGTGTGGTAGAACAATCCTTTCCACAAGTTGGCCTAATTAAAATATTTAAAAATCACGATTTTTCAAAAATTTACTTGAAACAGATTTATTAGTTTTTTGTCTATATCTTCGAGGTAAATGTTTTTAGCAAAAAACGGCTTTCAGGACCACATTCTACGGACTGTTAATTGTGAAAAAAGTGAATAAAAAAATTGATATTTTCATAATTCTAACCCTCTTCATAGTCATAACCCCTTAATTTAAGCTATTAAACTTTAAAATCGGTCCGTTGGATCGGAAGGTACAAGGTTTTGAAAAAAGGCAAATTTCGCTTATTTCCATGAAATCACTTGATTTTGGTAAATACAGAGATTTTTCCCTTTTTTCAAATGCTTCAAACTTTTGATCCAATTGTGCGTTTTCAATGTTTAATAGCTCTAATTAAAGCTCTTTTCTTCTACTTTTTTGTTAGTTAGTCTCACTTATTGAAAAAATTTTAATTTAAACTTATTGGCTGAAAAGTAGAAGAAAAGAACTTTAATTTAAGCTATTAACCGTTAAAAAAATGCCTGGATCAAATCTTAAAGGATTTCAAGAAAAAAGCGTAAAATTGGTTATTTTCGTAAGCGCCTGAAACAGAGTTCGTTGTCTTTAAATATGCGTATCTTTTCATCAGTGCATCCGATCCAGAAAAATTTATATGCTAATTAAAAGTCTTTTCGTGTACTTTAAGACCGTGTATGTGAAACATATCTAAAAAATTATAATACTGTAGATAATATGCTTTTTTTTAATTTTTAGAGCAAAAATCGCGATCATTTTTTTTTGGTTTTTCGCCTGTAGCTCTTTGTTGGCATAGGATTTTGACTAAGCACACACCGGTTTATTATGTAAAATGAGCTACCAAATAAAACTAGCATGGTCCGATAGGTGTACCCTCAAAAATAAAAAAGTGCAACTTTTGGACCGACTTCTGTAAGACTTTTTGGTGGATTACCACATATTTAAAACTACACGTGTAGTGAATTTTACACTTCGATGTAGTAGAATTGCAAGTGAAGCGAAAGGGTTAAATTACGAATCTAAATGGTTTTAAGATTTCTCGATATAGCGATGAAAAATACTCTCTCTCTCTCTCTCTCTCTCTCTCACTCTCTCTCTCTCTCTCTCCCTCTCTCTCTCTTACTGTCGTCATCACCCTAGCCTCATAGTTATATAAAGTATACATTATCACGCTTAGCTCTCGATGCATACCGCCACGTATCGGTTTTGCGATAATTCGACAAGTCCGTTGCGATCTCCCGATGCGGATCTGATTACGCTCTCGGAAGAATCAACATCCCGCGCACAGTACAATACTATTGATAGCCGCTCGCACGAGAGAGTATCAGATTCACATGTCGCCACGTAAGGCTTATCACGTTTTTCTCTTGAGCATTTAGACTAATGTAGACTTGGCGATCAGTATGCACCAAGAATCCGCCGAGTAAAGATGTATCGTTCGCACCGAGAAGTTTACCGCAAGTGGCAACGTACCGAAAAGATAAGCAAAAAACAAAAGAGTGCAAGCGCGGTAGTGGAAATGGATTCATAAAACAATTTCTGCTAGCTCATAAGAAGCTCGTGAGTCTACTGCCACCGAAGTTGCGCGAACATAATCCTGCTGTAAAGGCAGGAGATAAGTATCGACAGTGTCGAACACCCCCGTAAGACTGCTTGGTCCTCGGCTTGGTCAGTCTGCGGGGAGTGCGGGCAGTATTTGTGCACTAGGTGCACAACTCTCGAAAAGTGCCCGTGTCATGAACAGTTTAATTATTATAGACGAAGTTATTGTCGTCAATTAAATTAAGTTAGTTTAAATTTAAGTTTAATTAAAGTTTAAAAATAGTGTAAATTAAGTTAAATCGCGCCTACGTAAAGGACCCCGCACGGAACATATGGGTTTGTGGGTCCCTGTGAAATTGAATGAAAGTATGATATTTTAATAGATTATGACTTCCTGAACAAAAGTCATAATGGGCGCAAAGATGGAAAATGGACAGATTTTGAGAAAAACACGATTAAAGATCGCGATTTTGCTTAAGGTTAGAGAGATCGAATGCTATATATGTAGCTATGTAAACAAATAAATATAGGTATATATACAAATAACTATTGGTATCTATATTGCGGCTTTCACATAAAGATACAGAAAGCAATATAATAGAATTACACATATGCACTGCAACCCAGACTGGGATGCAAGTCATCCAGGTCACCGATGACCGAGTCCAGGTAATAATGTAAATAAGAATTATTAATATGAAAAAAATATTGCGGACGGCCAAGTATACAAATGGAATTCCTTTCGGTACATCACTACCAGGGTAAAGTCGTATAGACGACCGGAGTTCCCGATGACGAAGTCCAGGTGGTCCGCTTAGTAATTCTTCGTGCTCCGCGACCGCTTGAGGAGACGAGGTGATAAAGATACCCGACGACCGAGTAGAGAGTCTAGAGAGAGGAACAGGGTCGCCGATTACACAGTTTAATTGGTGCGCTCGGTAGATTTTCAGCTAATCCGAACAACAGCTACCGGGAAGGTGTATAGGTAAACAGAGTCGCCGATTATGTACTCCAGGAGGTGTGCTCCGCAGGTTTTCGACAGAACCCGAGTACAAGATACGCACATGATATCTTAGCGAATAGGGTCGCTGATTACGCACTTCAGGAGGTGCGCGCCATAATTTTTCGTCAAATTGAGTGCACCAGGTGCCCGGAAGGTATCCAGAGGATAACGGTCGCCGATTACGCACTCCAGGTGGTGCGCTCCATAGCTTTTCGGTAGAACGTGTGCACCAAGGACCGGGAAAGTATCTAGGTGAATAGGATCGCGGATTACGCACTCCAGGTGGTGCGCTCCATAGTTTTTCGGTAAAACGTGTGCACCAGGTGCCGGGAAGGTATCCAGAGGATCACGGTCGCCGATTACGCACTCCAGGTGGTGCGTTACATAGTTTTTCGGCAAAATGAGTGGACCAGGTACTCACAAGGTGTCTAGGTGAACAGGATCGCCGAGTACGCACGCCAGGTGGTGCGCTCCATAACTTTTCGGTAACATGAGTGCACCAGGAGTCAGCAAGATGTCTAAGTGAACAGGATCGCCGATTACGCACTCCAGGTGGTGCGCTCCATAGCTTTTCGGTAGAACGTGTGCACCAGGTACCGGGAAAGTATCTAGGTGCATAGGATCGCGGATTACACACTCCAGGTGGTGCGCTCCATAGTTTTTCGGCAAAACGTGTCCACCAGGTGCCGGGAAGGTATCCAGAGGATCACGGTCGCCCAATACGCACTCCAGGTGGTGCATTACATAGTTTTTCGGCAAAATGAGTGGACCAGGTACTCACAAGGTGTCTAGGTGAACAGGATCGCCGAGTACGCACGCCAGGTGGTGCGCTCCATAACTTGTCGGTAACATGAGTGCACCAGGGACCGGAAAAGTATTTAGGTGAATGGGATCGCGGATTACGCACTCCAGGTGGTGCGCTCCATAATTTTTCGGCAAAACGTGTGCACCAGGTGCCGGGAAGGTATCCAGAGGATCAAGGTCACCGATTACGCAGTTCAGGTTGTGCGCTCCACAGCTTTTCGGCAAAACGTATGCACTAGGTGCTGACAAGGTGGCTAGGTGAATAGGATCGCCCATTAAGCACTACATGTAATGCGCTCTATAGCTTTTCAACAAAAGGAGTGCATCACTGTAATTCGTCTTGCAGAAAATGCTAGATAAAAGTGCGTGCGAGACTTTTCAGTATGTCGGCAAACTATCCAAGTATCAAATAAAGTACAAAAGACAATGTGTAGCAAAAAGTATCCCAAAAAGTATTTCAATAAGAATCTCACAAAGTATTCCGAAAAATATCCCAAAAAGTATCTCAATAAGTATCCCACAAAGTATTCCGAAAAATATCCCAAAAAGTATCCCCAAAAGTATCCCTAAAAGTAATCTCAGCATAACCCCCTAGTAATATCCCTAAAGGGTTAAAACAAGTATCCCAGAAAGTCCAAAAATATTCGCAATAGTATCCCTAAAAATATCCCCAAAAAGTATCCTAAAAAGTAATCCCAACCTAAACCAATAATACCCCAAAAAGTATCCCCGGAACTGTCGCAGAAAGTATTCTAAACAGTATTCAAATAGTATCCCAAAAAGTATCCCCAAATGTATTCCAAAAAATATTCATGAAAGTATCCCGATAAGTGTCCCACTAAGTATCGCAAATAGCATCCCGAAAAGTAATCCAAACCCAACTCAATAATATCCCAAATAATGTCGAAATAGGTATCCCAAAATGTATTCCCCTAATGTATTCCAAAAAGTATCCCTAAAGTATCCCAAAAAGTATCCCGTAAAATATATAAAAAGGTATTCCAAAAAGTATCCTAAAACGTATCCTAAAAAGTATCCAGTAAAATATCTCAAATAGTATCCCAAAAAGTATCCCAAATAATATTTCCAAAAGTATCCCGAAATGTATCCCAAAAAGTATCAAAAAAAATATCCCAAAAAGTATCCCAAAAAGCATCCCAAAAAGTATCCCCAAAAGTATCCCGTAATTGATCTCAAAAAGTATCCCCAAAAGTATCCCGTAATATATCCCAAAAAGTATCCCAAAAAGTAATCCTAACCAAACCCAACCCAATAATATCCCAAAAAGTATCCTAGGAATTGTCGCAGATAGTATTCTAAAAAGTATCCCAAAAAGTAGCTCCAAAAGTATCCCAAAATGTATCCTTGAAAGTATCGCAAATAGTATCCCGATAAGTGTCCCACCAACTATCCCAAATAATATCCCAAAAAGTATCCCGTAAAATATATCAAAAAGTATCCCGTAAAATACCAAAAGTATCCCGTAATATAGCCAAAAAGTTATCCCAAAAAGTAATCCACCAAACCCAACCCAATAATATCCCAAAAAGTATCCAGGAATTGTCGCAGAAAGTATTCTAAAAGTATCTCAAAAAGTAGCCCCAAAAGTATCCCAAAATGTATCCTTGAATGCATCGCAAATAGTATCCCGATAAGTGTCCCACCAAGTATCCCAAATAATATCCCGAAAAGTAATCCAAACCCAACTCAATAATATCCCAAATAATGTCGAAATAAGTATCCCAAAATGTATTCCCCTAATGTATTCCAAAAAGTATCCCAAAATGAATTCAATAAGTATCTGAAAAATTATTTTGAAAGGTATCCAAAAAAGTATCCCAAAAAATATTTCCAAAAGTATCCCGAAAAATATTCGCAAGTATCCCAAAAAGTATCCCAAAAAGTATCCCGTAAAATATTCAATAAGTATCTGAAAAATTATTTTGAAAGGTATCCCAAAAAGTATCCCAAAAAGCATCCCAAAAAGTATCCCCAAAAGTATCCCGTAATTGATCTCAAAAAGTATCCCCAAAAGTATCGCGTAATTTATCTCAAAAAGTATCCCAAAAAGTATCCCAACCAAACCCCAATAATCTCCCAAAAAGTATCCCAGGAATTGTAGCAGAAAGTATTCTAAAAAGTATCCCAAAAAGTAGCCCCAATAGTATCCTAAAATGTATCCCTGAAAGTATCGCATTTTATCTCACTTTGCTGCCAAATTACCGAAAAGCTATGGAGCGCACCACCTGGAGTGCGTAATCGGCGACCGTTATCCTCTGGATACCTTCCGGGCACCTGGTGCACTCAATTTGACGAAAAATTATGGCGCGCACCTCCTGAAGTGCGTAATCGGCGACCCTATTCGCCAAGATATCATGTGCGTATCTTGTACTCGGGTTCTGTCGAAAACCTGCGGAGCACACCTCCTGGAGTACATAATCGGCGACTCTGTTTACCTATACACCTTCCCGGTAGCTGTTGTTCGGATTAGCTGAAAATCTACCGAGCGCACCAATTAAACTGTGTAATCGGCGACCCTGTTCCTCTCTCTAGACTCTCTACTCGGTCGTCGGGTATCTTTATCACCTCGTCTCCTCAAGCGGTCGCGGAGCACGAAGAATTACTAAGCGGACCACCTGGACTTCGTCATCGGGAACTCTAGTCGTCTATACGACTTTACCCTGGTAGCGATGTACCGAAAGGAATTCCATTTGTATACTTGGCCGTCCGCAATATTTTTTTCATATTAATAATTCTTATTTCCATTATTACCTGGACTTGGTCATCGGTGACCTGGATGACTTGCATCCCAGTCTGGGTTGCAGTGCATATGTGTAATTCTATTATATTGCTTTCTGTATCTTTATTTGAAAGCCGCGATATAGATACCTATAGTTATTTGTATATATACCTATAGTTATTTGTTTACATAGCTACACATATAGCATTCGATCTCTCTAACCTTAAGCAAAATCGCGATCTTTAATCGTGTTTTGCTCAAAATCTGTCCATTTTCCATCTTTGCGCCCATTATGACTTTTGTTCAGGAAGTCATAATCTATTAAAATATCATACTTTCATTCAATTTCACAGGGACCCACATACCCATATGTTCCGTGCGGGGTCCTTTAAAAACAATCTATTAAATAGTGCTAAATTTAAACTAAAAACTATAATTAAGAAAAATCATCATCAACATGGAAAGCACAGACAAGGTAAAAATTATTATAATTTTTAAGATAACATTAAATTATGAATCAGTGGTAAGTACACCCCGTCGCGGGTTTTGCCTTTGTGTCCCTCTCTCTCTCTCACTCTCTCTAGCTGTACAGGTGTTGAGCCGGTCTTCTCGCTCCAGCTGTACAACCTTTGCCCCGTTCTCTCTCTTACAGTTGTGTGCGACAGTATACACGTGCTCTCTCTCCCTCTCTCTCTCTGTCTCTCTGTCTCTCTCTCTCTCTCTCTCTCTCTCTCTCTCTCTCTCTCTCTCTCTCTCTCTCTTCTTGAACACACACATCCACGCAATGAATGTGCGTGGATGTGTACATATTTATGTGTGTGCAAGTGTATCTGTGTGTGTATGTGTGTACACACGCGCGCGCGCTCTTGTGTGTATACGCAAGAAAATAATTTTAATATATACTATACACATGCGTATAGTGTGTATGTGTGTGTCGGTGTGTATGTGCGCCTAGTATTGTCTGAGGCGGCCACCCTTTTGATTTTTAATGTTTTTACAATTAAACAATTAAGATAATTAAAATAATTTTAATTTGTTTTGTTTATATAAACAAACAATAAAAATAATCTTAATTACCTGATAAGATAAGGTGCCGCCAAAGAGGTTAGTATCAAGTTACAGGTGGCGTCAGGGGAAGGGGTGTCGGGTTACAAGATAAGGTAGACCGTTATGGAGGAGTAACGTCATTTGTTTTGACTCTGGAGTTAATTATATTCGTATACAAAAAGTAAATCCAGCTAGCGCCACAACTTCAGCTCAATAATATACTCGTTACAGAAACTCTTAGAAAAAGAACCGCTTGGTAATCGACATCCAAAGAAATTTACGACGTGCAAGGTTCACCGACCGCAAACCGACGAAGAAAACAATCGTGATCTCGCATGTACCTTCATCTTTATCCAAGCGGCCGTTTACCCTTCTCAGTCGGGAATTTCAGTGGTCTGATTTATACGAATGTTTTCTGCTTCTAAAGCCAGCTCTTGCACAAAGTTCGCCCAGTTCATCTCTAGGGAATGGTTTCACGGTCTTCAGTCTGATGCAGGGCCTACATAGGATCAGGTGTTCCCAACTGGTTTCGAACAAAATGCGAATTTTCGTATAACTCGATTCTGGCCTCGATATACAAAATAATAATATTATATTCAGTTCAGTCAAATAATCCTTTCACTTGACGCATGAATTGCTTAAAAATTTTAAGTATAATAATATGCTACGCTAAACAGTAGAGGGGTGGACCTAGATATATTTAGTTCAAATGAGTTCATTATTCGTTGCGTCAATAGTCACAAGGATAACGGCTTCAGCCAATCCCGGATTAGTAATCAGTAATAATTTGATGCAAAGGTGGAAGGACCATTGATTTTCATGAGTCAAGGTATAATAATTAAAATTTATTTTTCGCTATAAACAAAAATTAGAGAAAAATTTTTTACATTATTCAATTTTCTTTGTTAAATAGATTTGTTCACTTCTGTGAAAAGCCAAAGTATTTCATTGTAAAGAGTGATAAATATTGATGCAATAACAACGGAACTATAAGGCTGATTCAAATAGCAATTATTCATGTAGAATGAATTAATAATTAATAATATAATTAATAATATTAATAATATTAATATTAATAATTCTGATAGACTCAAGCTTCTAAATTATATTTCTTACAACTATAAAGAATCATTTTTGTACTTATTTAGTATTCAAAGGACTTTATAATTTTTATCGTGCCAAAAAATTGCCTAGATTCTATCCAGATTCTATCTAGCCATTACATATAATTTCAAAACAAATAATTCTGAAAAATCGATTTATTACAACTTAAATTATAAGGTATGTATGAATTTAATTCAAGTAAATATGAGACTCTGCAACACTAATCTTTCCGTATTAAAATTTTTCAGATGATAACTGGATGATGAATTTCGTCTTGGAATAAGAAAAGAGAAAACGGTGAAAAAACAGAAAGTTATCGAAACAAAAGTTCAAAAACAGAAAAATCACAGTGCTGAAGCCGATCGAAATACAATTGCACGAAACCGGTAAAGCCAGAATACTATGGTTACTCAACCATATCCACCGGACGAAACTAATGCGGCTAGTATATTGGAATTTGTAATAGCGTACATGGCTTGAAGCCAATAACTCTAGAAGGAAAAAAAAACTAATGCGGGCTATCGATAAACTATACACATAGTCTCATGCCACAAATAAACAAGTTAACATATGATCACATGCGAAAAAAGCTATGCAATCACGTAGTAACTGATTTCAATCAATGATACCTACGTATACAAATTACAAAACTGTACATGAAAGAAATCCATAAAAGAATTCAAATTATCTTAGATCCCGAATCTCTGGAAAAGTCACTTACATACTTTTTTCTTTTATTATATGATGATTGCATAAAAATTCAATTTTTGATGAAAAAGCGAGGATTACATATTTTAATAGCAATTATTTTAAGTGCAATTATTAAAATAATTAACAGTTATTGTTTGCTAACACTAACAGTTGTACTTTTTCTTTCGCCGTCTCTAACGGCTGCTCTATTTTGTACAGTTTGCTGAATAAATACAACTTCTGCGTATGATAAATAATAGCTGAGGTTATCTACTCTATGAAGAACAATAAACAAATAGGTTAGCTATTAAAACAATATTTGTCTTCTAAACCGAATCTTCCACAATAAAACAAAACGGTAAAGTCTATAGGCGCCTGTAAAACAATGTTCACTTATTGAATGAAATGCAAAAAGTAGTTACTTTAGGGAATTTTTCATGTTTTGAGAAAAAAGAGAGTGTACAGCAACGGATAGGAGGAGAAGAGATGATGCTGCAGTTTCGGAAAGATTCTCAGTAGTTTGCGCTTTCCTGCTTTTTTTATTCGGTTCACGAGGGATTTCGCTTCAGCTAGAATTGCTAATCACGTAAAACTAACGACGATGGAAATTTACTTCGAAATAGAACTATTCAAAACTGAGAAAATTATTAAATTTTTGTTAGCCTTATAACACTATATAAGTATAATGTTATAGCTTTTGAATTTTTAATGAAACGTTTAACGCAGACTAAGCATAAAAGCATTGAATTGAAAAATTTCTCAGGGGAATATTTTTATCGTACTCGTCGCATGATAAATGTTTTTCATAACGCATGCATCGAAAAGGCTCTTTTCTCCGCCTCAAAACTCCGTAGAAGGTCGAGTTTTCGTATACAGTGGTGGAGCAGAAGGTAAAAATTTTTACCTCCCGCTGCGAGATATACATATGTATACATCCATACATATAATAAAATATCCATACATACATATAATAAAAATAAGGCCCCATATTCATATATATATATAAATAATAAAATTTCAAAAATTTCAAATTTTGAAATATGTTGTGTAAAAGCCAAATAGCCAATGTCCAAGAGCTTTAGTTATTGTGTAAAAGAGCCCTTCGATGCACTAATTATAAAAAGCACAGTATACAACAAGGGGCGTAAGCCTTTTTCAGACTTGGATGATGATTTGAGCATTCGGGTCCATCTCGGGCGCCTACGGCGCCTTCGACTCCCCCTTGTGCTCAATCATCATCCTCGCTTAAAAAAGTCAACTTTCACCCCTAGTTGTGTAATATACTATTAATCAATATAAGAGAAGTTATTCAAGGTTAAGTAGGCTAGTTTATTTACTTTTATCTGGCAAATAAATTGGAAGAAGGTTTCAATAATGATTAAAATGATCGTTTTAATGTGGCTGAAATTCGTGGAGGAAAAGCAAAAGTGTAATAAGTTTTATGTCATATTATACCCTACTTAGCTCCATCTAACAAATAAATATCATTTTGTAACTATTATTTTACTCTGATACTTAAGACAGTATTTATTATAACAATAATAATGTGATGTCATGAGTGGATCTTTTCTATGGAATAATTGAAACCACTTTTTTTACTTTTTTACATAACACGTTGGAATACAACTTATTTGGAGTTTTCACCGATGAATTTTTAAACAAAGGTAAATAATAAGTTTTAGAAGATTTGTAATTCATTATTAGTTGCGCAGAATGTTACTATTTTATTTTAATAAATGTTTCTAAATTACGACTTTGTAAATAAATCTATTCAATCTTAAATCACAAACTCATTTAATGATTTGGTATACGATTTTGTAATATTCATGTGGATTTTACAGTATTAAAATTATGAAAGTGTATGTTTATGACGTCCCTTATCGACCTACCAATCCTGAATGTTTTGATATCAGGTGGTTATATTAAAAAATATAACATTTTTAATAATTCTTTTAGAGAGTATTTAACTTTAAAACTTTTGCAAAAAATGTTTGTGTTTGTGTTGCCATCACTAGCCTGATTGATTATTCTAGTTAGGTTTAATTTATAGGTGAATACTTAATCAAAAACAGGTTTGTGGGGGGTTTAGCTAGAGATTCTATTGTATGCTTTATTGTAATTGCTGCATTATGTTGTAGTTGTTAGCCAAACGACATACCAGCTATCATCAGCAAGGAGGGGTCGAAAGACAATCAACTCGAAATCGTCCTCGAGATGAAATTCGAGAGTTTTTAATAAATAAGTTTTAAATAGTTCATAAACAGTGATAAGATTAGTGTTAATATTAATTTTAATCAAACTCGTTAATAATCTTAAATTTAAAAAACAGACTAAAATTAAAAACAAATTTAAAAGAAGAATTGATTGATACCAGATCTCCCTGGCTATACTTGGTTGGTTCCTTGCGACGTCGATTATAATCTCTGCGGTTCTCTTGCTGCATCTTGGCGATCTGGTCTTTGTCAGCAGTTCGCCGGTCATCGCATACTTCTTAAAAGTGCTTCACAATTTCGGCTTCAATTGTTTCCTGAAGCTGTGCATCTTCTGGACTCCTTATCTTCGTTCCGAAGAGCAGCTCAAACGGCGAAGTCCCAATGGCGCGCTGATACGTGTCGTTTATTGCTCTTTGCACGCGGCTGAGGTGTTGATGTCATTTCAGCGGTTCGTCGGCGCAGATTTTGCCAATAACCCCTGTTATGATCGCGTTGATTCGCTCGACCTGGCCATTTCCTCTAGGAACTCCAGCCGTGATGGTGTGGTGCTAGATTCCTTCCGCTTCACAAAATTCGTTGAAGTCGCGGGATGTGAACGCTGTTCCCCTGTCAGTAATTATTTTCCTCACGTTTCCGAAGTGTTGCTGTGGTACTCTGAGCTTCTGTAGCGTTTCCGCCGTTCCCGTTGACTTGGTGGCATAAATCCACGTATACTTAGAGAAAGCATCGACGGCTACGGGCAGATGGTTGTATTGCTTCCTGGTTGACAAAAGTGGGCCCACGTGATCCAGGTACAGGGTGTAGAGAGGCGTGTCATCCTTCGGAATGTGCTGAAGGCTCCCCTCTGGCCTTCCCTGCTTCCATGCTCCCAGGATGCAGAGTAAACAGTTGTCGATAAATTGCTCTATCTGCTCGTTCATCTTGGGCATCCAGTACTCTCGGGCAAGTAGTTCAGCTGTTTTCTTGACTCCGAAGTGGCCTACTTCGTGCGCTCTCCTTATCAACTCTTGGCGTAGGCCCTTGGGTACCACAAGCTTCTCGAGCCCTTGTACACGAGCCCATACTTCATGGTGTAGTCCTTGAATTCCTCTCGTTGGAGGATTGTCTTGATGGCAGCTACCTTCTCGTAGCGATCTTGTGCTCGCGCTAGCCTTTCGAGTAGCGCGTCTCGTACCACGTAAATCGACGAAGCTCGACTGAGGGCGTCTACATGTCTCATTCGCTCTGCTGCTCGATGTTCGACGGCGTAGTCGAATTGTTCAACGAACATAACCCAACATCCAACTCGGGGTTGCGCTCTTGCTTGTTCATCGTCATCTGGAACACTGCACAGTCTGTAACGATTTTAAACTTCAGTCCTAGCAGATAGTGCCGGAATTTCTCGAGTGATTTCACTACGGCCAGAAATTCGAGTTAGTAGCTACTACAATTTTGCGCCACTGGCGTCATTTTTCTACTCATATAGTAGACAGGATGCAATTCGCGATCTTCAGGATGTCTTTGCAGCAGCATCGAGCCACAGCCTCATTTTGATGCTTCGGTATGTAGCTCGGTGTCTCGATCCGGGCGATACAGCTGTAACACTGGCGCCTCCACGAGCGCCTGCTTCAGCTGCGCGAATACTCGGCGGTGCTCCTCGTCGAACCTGACTTCCTCCTTTAAGCTGTCGGTCAATGGCCTAGCTATTTTCGTAAAACTCCAAATAAACTAAACGCGAAAATAAGCTGCTTCTGCGTCCTAGGCTCTGGGAAGTTCACGAGTGCCACTGTCTTGCTCGGCAACGGCGATACCTTTCCACCTTTGACAACATGGCCTAAAAATTCTACTTTGGTTTGACCCAGCTGGCATTTTTTCCAATTGATCTACAACTTATGCCTCGCTGCGGTCTCGAGCACTGTCTCAAGGTTCCGGATGGCTTCTTGGTACGTCTTCGCCTTGATTATCCCGTCGTCCATGAACAGAACGATGATCCTTTTTCTGATCAACTCGGCAAACACGTAGGTGACGAAGCGGGTGAATACCGCCGGGGGTGTGCTTAATCCGAATGCGACTCTACAGAATTCGTACTGGCCTTCAGGTATTACAAATGCGATGTGCTTACGGCTTGCTTCATCGACTTCGACGTGAAAGAAGCCGTTCTTCAAGTCGATTGTCGAAAATATGGCTGCTTCAGCTAAGCTGTCTAATACGTCTTCGATCAGAGGCAAAGGTGTCCTCTCTTTTTCCATGTGTTTGTTGATCGCCTGATAGGCGACGCATACTCTCCTTGTGCCGTTCTTCTTGGGTACCACAACGACTTGGCTGGACTATTCGGAGCAGCTGTCTCTTTATATAAACAAACAAGAAAAATAATCTTAATTACCTGATAAGATAAGGTGCCGCCAAAAGGGAGGTGTCAGGTTACAGGTGGCGCCACGGGGGTTACAAGATAAGGTAGACCGTTATGGAGGAGTGACGCCATTTAATATGATTCCCCATAACGGTTTACATACTACCCGCGGATGTATAATCTCTAACAAAGGAACTCGACCGCGAGATACACGTGGAACTGCGCGTCGCCGCGAGATTAGCCAAAAGCAAGACAATAGTAAACAACCCACTGATCTTTAGTCTGAAGACAGGCAACCAAGAACTCAATCCTTGTCCAAGATATCCTCCAAAAAAGCACTGGTTAAATTACGAGACGGTAGCCGACAAAGCCGTATCGATAACTAGCGCGCCACATTCGACCTTCGGCTCTTCGGCCCTGCAGGTCTCAGTAGCTTGCCGCCTTGCATCGCTTCGCGTTTTGCATTTAAGGCGCGACCGACACTCGCGCTTCGCGCTCGCTTGAACCCCCTATGTTCGCGCTTCAGGCTCACCCGATTCCCCTACGTTCGTGCTTCGCGCTCACCCAGTCCTCCTACGGTACTTTTCTAGGGATCGGAGTTTCTGTTGGTTCACCGTTAAGTATTTTAATGGTTAAAATTTTATAAACGTGACGTTATATAATTTCTTGCATCGCTAGAAAACTCTATAAAGTAAAGGCATTCAACAAATTTCAATTCGCCACCAAACATGTTGCGTCCCACACCGTCGGATCGGGAATGAAGATTACTATATGATCGGTACAGCAGAATTTTATGTGAAGCAGCCAAACAGCTGTTTTTCATCCAACTCGCAAGACACTATATAGTGTGTATAACCTCATCAATGGCGCTTTTAATACAAGAGCTTCCAGCTTCTACAGAGGACAGCAATTATTCAGATGAGTATTGAAAACTAATAAGTAATAATAATTTATTCGCAAAGAGCTTTTTCATTGTTTATTTGTTGATTTTAGGTATGCGGGTTGAAAACAGCAAGATAGGACCGTTATATTGACTGTATGAAGTGGAATTTTGCATGCTTTCTAAGAACTTAAAGTGTATTTAATAATGGCAAGTATTGCAAATAACTGTAATCATTAGTTTAATATGACTATGAATTGGTAATGATAATTTTTATTTTATTTTCAGCTTCTAAAATACTATTATCAACCATCATGATGTACGCGCACTATCAAATATACATTATTGCATGTATATTTGAATACCGAAACCAAATCAAGGTATGTCGGATAGTTTCTGTAAGTATCACTGAGTTTATTCATATGATTTACATCATAAACTTCAAATGCCTTTTACTCAGTTTAGTTTTTTCATGATATTTTTCCAGGTGCCTCAGGTTTTCTCAGCAACGAGTAGACCAATTGGACTGAAATTTTAAAGAAACGTAATAGGTTACCGAAGGTCATGATTTTTGGTAAGTAAATATCTTTAATTGTTTTCAAGGATTATACTCACTTAATGTATATTTGTAATGCATAAACGTGATGTATAATACTATATAATAATATATTGAAGGGGAAATATAGTTTTTAGAGTGCATATACATGTTAATTTTTTACAGTACTAAAAATTTTTATTTTTTTTTCAGGTTTTAACGCTGTCATAACTCCTTAATTTTGCAGAGATAATCAAGACTAACTGAAATTTTTCTTTAAAAAATCAGTTTTGGGGTTTTCAACGTATTGAATCATTCTGAACGTATAATTATTATAGTCAAAAATTGTATTTTTAAAATATCTACAACTTTTATGTTGAAGGTTTTTATGTAATCTATCTGTAAAAAGTTTTATTATGAAAAACGAATTATTTTCATGTGAAAATTCGATTTTAGCTTGTTAATTTGAACTCTAAGCATTTTCGAGGGTTGATGTCAATAGGAAAAAGTTTTATTTTTTTGTGATCTACAACTTTTTCATTTAACTTTTTTATGTAAAATGATTATAATTTGAGTTATGGCCAAAAAACCGTTTTTTTCAATGTTAATTTAATGTAAAATTCGATTTTGGCTTGTTAATTTGAATTCTAAGCATTTTCGAGTTTTCATGTCAATAGGAAAAAGTTGTATCTTTCGGAAATCTACAACATCCTATTTAACTTTTTTGTGTAAAATGTTTATAATTTGACATAAATAGGTAACAAACAATCTTGGGAGGAAACCCTTGTTATTACTATTAATTAAATAAATAATAACACCAATACATCTTCAAAAAACTGGCGACGTTTCGTCATGTGTTGAGGACCTTCTCAAGCCTTTATTCAAACAAAAAATAGAGAATCACAGATTATTACATTTTACATAATACTAAAAATAATATCTCACAAAAATGAACACAATAGTTACAATACCATATTAAATACCAGTAAAATACTTATAAAAAATAAACCAACAAAGGCTAATCAACAATGTTTCTTTCTCACATCATATCGTCTAGTATATAGTATGTAAATACATGTACAATTGGTATATCTATATATACAGTCTACAGTGATCCATCTATAGTATCAATCAATACAATCAGAAACGGATCACTGCGAATGCTGACATATCGACCAAACCAAAAAATTGCACCCAATCATTGAAAACCAAAATTTAATAAATTTTTATCCTTTTCTTACTAATAAATCTATTAAACAAAAATCATTATAACTTATAATTAAAAATTGTAAATTACAAAATTAAAAATTATTACTAACAATAGATATTAAAAGACAGAAAAAATTATTCATTCAATAAACAATATACACGACCATATTGTCTACTAATAAAATGAAAATGTTCTTGTCTATTAATATTATTATTATTAATATTAATGAAAAGACTCTCAGAAACTAAACGTTTATGTTTATTTTGTTCTCGATCTAAAATTTCCACATTATCAAATGCAAATGAGTGAGTATTATTCTCTTTTAAGTGTGTAGGAATGGGTAACAATTTTTCCAAAGGAGTTCTTTTATGTTCTTCAATTCTAGTTTTTAATTTCCTTTTCGTTTGACCAACATTTAGTATTATATCTATAATTTTGTCCATTTATACATGTCATCGATTTTTGACAAAATCTAAATACTGATCGAAAGTCTATGAATGGATACTTGGATATGCGGACACTTGAATACTCGAATGAAGTGTCGGCAGGAAGGCCTTCAATTGAGTCACGGATAGCGAGCCTCGTACAGTTCACTCCGGACTGGTCGCATCGAACTGCGCTCCTACGTTTTTATCTCCTTGGTAACGATGCTTGTGACGTATTGTTGCATTGATGATAAGAGCTGTTAGCAAACACTTGGTGTTGACCAACCAGCGATGCACTTTCGTGCATCGTGCGAGGTTCTTTTATTGATATAATTGTTAAGGATCACATTACTTATTAATGAATGAATCTATCGCTCGATGCTTGTAATGAATGAAAGAAAATAACAATATGCATCGTTTCAAGCCAATTTGGCTCGAAGAGATGCATATTGTTATTTTCCTTCATCTATCACATTACTTACTTTATTGTTACGTTATAATTACGTTCGCGAGCTAAAGTACGTAATATGATGTGCTATAGATGTAGAAATAAGAGAACTATGCATCTCTTATTTCTACATCAATTATAGTCGAGCGATAATTGCATCCTTGTTAATTATGTACTAGAGTTAGAGCGGCGCGGGATTATTCTAGTGATGTATAATTTGTTTTGTTTTTTTGTTTAATTAGTTGTTTTTAAATTTACTATCTGAAAACATTGGCTACTCTGGAATTTTTTCAAAACTTTAATTGTAGTGCAACATTAACTGAAACAGATAATGAGGTTATGTTTTTACAATCGATGATTCATACATTTGTAGCATTGTAGTTAATGAATTAGGAATTCACAATTTTTTAAATTACAATACAGAAGATTTTGAACTCCAAATTAAGTTAAAAAAATACTTTTATTAAAAATGTATGTGCGTGTTTATGAAAACATAAAAAATTTTGCCCCTTTTGCAATTCTTAAATGGATACATAGAATGAGTCTTTGTTTCTAGAATTAATCTGTGTTTTCTTTTTTCTAATTCTATCGCTATTGCGTTTTCACTTAGCTTTGTCTCTTCGAATTTGCCTCTCCTATATTTCGGTCTCCCAATCTCTTCCTTTCCTTCAGAAGTGGCACTTTTCCGTTCCTTTACTCTTCCTCTCATCTTTAACTTCTTTACTTTTTCAACTACAAAGTTTTCATTTTTCCCCTTATTTTCTTTTTTCTTTTCTTCGATCCAAATCTTTCTTATCCCTTTAAATTTCTTATTTAACTCCGAATATACTTTTTTTCTAAAAAAAAGGTCACAAAATAGGCTTTTAAGTAATATTTTAACATAATACTTGTTTTGTAGTATTCAAGAGTGTTACGGGACAGGGTGGATGGTGAGAGGCAGGTCTAGGTGAGGGTTGGTGTTCGCACCGATCACGGTTTAAGCCCGTGATCTCGGACTCGAAACGTGATCGTGGAGAAGGGTGTCTTATAGAATGAAGCGAGATATTTAGACTAAGCAAAATGAATACTTTTATTCAACTGATTGAAGAGAGATTTTTGTGTGTGAATATGTTCGCGATACTTGGATAATGATTTGAATAAATGTTGTATTCCCTATGCTCGTGTTACCACCCCGAAGTCGTATATACTCGACCACTCGATCGGACGCTTCGCATCTGCCTTTCTATTCCTTGGTGACAATGATTATGAACTTATTGATGATGAGAGCGAATGGCAACCTGTGTAAGGTTCCTTTATCAATCGGTTCACTAAGGATCGTGATTCTCTACGTTCGCAAGCTAGCGTACGTAACAGTAGTATGAAAATACGGTCTAACTTATTAAAAAAAATTATATTCTTTGTTGACTTGATCGATCTCTCCGAGGCAGTGGTACAGAAAGGGTTGAAGAAATCAAAATGCCCTTCTTTATAAAAAAAACCCTTTCTGTACCACTGCCTCGAAGCGATCGATCAAGTCAACAAAGAATATAATTAAACCAACTACTGAGGGATGGAATCAAATTAGACAGTATATCCACGCTTATCTAAATACATTTAGTAAAAAAAATATTTCATATTAATTCTACTTCTATTATATGTTTTTCATAATCAGTTTCAAGCAGTTATTTAACTCGGCCAGAAGTCTGTATCAATATGAAAAGTAGTCTTCTGCAGAATCTATTTATAAAAGCAATTTTAATTTATATACTTTTAAAGAGTACATTTGTTTCATTCAATTAACAGTACTGTGAATATAACGTTATTTATAGGTGTACACAAAGTTACATTTTCTCGCGGAACTATCGAATTCTCATGGATTCGCACGATGGCACCCGAGTCCTGCTTATGTGAAGCTTGAAGTATTATTAAGCTTAATGCGACCATATTACTAATACGTCAAGCTCTCAGCCTTTCGTAACAGAATTTTTCTCCGAAGAAAACAGTCTATCTTATGAAATATATTTTTTTTCATTCACAACAACTTGCACTTTTTCTTAACGGCACCTACGTATTTTAAATAATGTAAAAAAATAGTATTTTTATTGTTATGTAGGTGGGTCGGGTCTTGGAGTAAGACGGCCAAGATGGATCCTTGTATATCCTTTATTAGAGAGGAGAGCTCTGCTCTGTCTCACGGTTGCCGGTGTTCTGCTCCCTGGGCCTCTGAAGCGACATGTCGGAGGCCAAGTGCGCTCTTGCTCTCGCGCTCCCACGCGAGGTGCTTCCTCAGCACCACAAGCGGTCACCTGAGCCAAAAGCTTGTACGTGACATTATATTTATAGTTATTTGTTTAAAAAATGTAATGAAAAATTATGTAAACTTAAAAACATTTTGAACGATATAAAACAATTTTTACATATACCATGGCATATATACAAATAAATACAAATACTTATTATTTTTTATATATTATGCATACATCAAGAATAATAATTATGTAGATGTATTACATTCTTTTTATAAAATGATATTACCAAACTATCAAATATATGTATATTTATTTATCCACTTTTTATAGTTCTGTTTAATACGTTAAAAAACTCAAAACTCAATAGATGCGTTAAAAAATATGGTGTGTACTAACGGATAGAGCATTTTTTCACTCGTATTGCAAATTATGTATATTTTATTTTTAAAAAGTTCACAACATGCTATTTTCGTACTCGGAAATTAAAAACAAAAATAATAAGCTTTGATCAGTTAAATTTGACAATATAATTTTCGAGATAAAGCGAAATTTCGAGATACACTTGTACACATACACAGGTGCTCTCAGACACGCGCGCGCACACACGCACACACATGCATACACAAATATCTCACCCAACTCAATACGGAAACGCAGATTTTATTCCAATATCAAATCTTAATAAAGGCACGAACAAGAAAATAAAGAGTGAAAGAGAATATGCAGTACCAACAGGATAGCTGCGGAAACGTTCTCATTCCAGAGACCATTAAAGTCTGTCTTGATGTTGCACCTTCGACCAAACTATAGTAAAGAAAAGCTTTTATGCCCCCGACCCATCTGGCGACTCCCAACTGGTCCGTTCAGTTGCACCTCATACTCGTTCGAACTTTAGCATTAGTTACAGTACTTGTTTAATTAAAATACATCTCTTTACGTGAACGTTACTGTTACTTCAATCAATAAAGTTCAATACAATTTCATTATTTTTATTATTAATTCTAAGGGAGTGTCTAGACCCGAGCTAAACGTTAGAATTTATAAATTTGATTAAACTGTTATAAAAAAATTTCTATTGCAGCAATTAATACCAACTTTTAAATCATAATGCGATTTGCGGGGCTGGTATACTAGTCTATACTCTATTTGTGCGCTCTAATAAGGTCCATTCTTGTTACTAAGGTTTCTTGAGCTCATTTTTTAATTCTATTAATTACTTCGTAAATTACTTTTTTAAAGTATACATTATATTAGCTTAGAATGCCAAAATAATGCTATCTTAAAACAAATAATTGTAAAAAAAAACTAAATTTTGTGAAATATTTGCTCATTTTAAGGACTGCATTTGAAACGAGAACAAAAAAAAGATGGAACAATGGTGGATAAAAAGACACAATCAGATAAGGAGGTAATGGAAATGCTAAGAAGAGTTGCGACTTGAATAATTATCGCTTCATTTCACTGCAAAAAAGATGATGAAAAATAATAAAAAGTGAACCAAATGAATCATTTGCCAATCAAACCGTACGATAATTTTATTCGCTCCAACTTTCACGCAAAGAGTTTCGATGTATGTAGCACTTACCTTCTTTGATCTCCTGCCAATGCACATTTTAATATACCAACTCCACTCTTAAAATACAGCGAAAAAAGCTGCTAAAAATCAGTTCAACTTATTTTATATGAAATAATAATATAATTGGAAGCAAAAGTGTGAGGATAACCCTCGAATTCACCTTCAGTGAAATAAATAAACAAAAGTTTATTTTAATCACACATTTGGCAACGTTTCATCCTTGATGAGGACCTCTTCAAGCCAACATTATTACAAAAGATTTCTTAAATTAAAAGACAATTACTCCATATGAAATTGAGTTATCGATCTTCTCCGTTGAAAACATGAAAGCCACACACTTCCGTTTTCTAAAAATCTGCCGCAAAGGGAGCCGATGTATATCTCAAAAGAAACGAACAGTGGCTTGCGAATTCGTGGATATAAATTACCGGCGGCAGCATAGGACATTGACTTATTGCAGTAGCATCGACGCTCTGCACAGATAAACCGGACGGACGCTCACCGGGAAGCGTGAGGGATAGGATTGAGCGTGAAAAGCTTAAAGAATTTCTAAAACGACTCTGTATGAGATCGAATCCAAGAAGGAGTGTTGTAGCTGCGTGACTGGATTCCACTTTTATAAATAGATTCTGTAGAGGACTACTTTTCGTATTGGTTCAGGCTTCTGGCCGAGTTAAAGAACTGTTTGAAACGGATTATGTAGATAATTTTATAATTTTTTTGTTTGAAAATTAAAGTATGAGAGTATGTATTGATTTTTGCCTTGGTGGGCACTTGATGGCATTCGTGCGTAATTTATTATAAAACGTTCTGAAATATAAAAATTTGATAATGTCAATAAAAATATATTCTTCAATTCGATCGCATTGATTACATCAACCAGTCTTAATTTTCAGCGCTTGAAGTTAATACAATGTTGTTCGGTACATCCGCAAGACTTGAATAAATCTTGACGAAAAGTTAAAATTTTTTAATTAAAACTTTTCTCCTTTCAACCACTTTCGTTATACTTCTTCTTTTATATCGGGCATATTGTCTTTTTTTACTTTTCGGACAAATAAAAATATTGGTCCAACTAAATTGTCTTACGCTTTGGCAAAAGAATCGACTGTAAGTGAAAACTTCATATGAACGAGAGCAGCTGAAAGAGGTGAAAGATATATATGGAGGGTATAATGAGCAGAGTGACGTATTTTTCAACGCATGAACTGGCAAAATGAAAAGACGCAGCTGTTACACATCAGTAGAAAGCATGATAACTTTATCAAGTCAATCGAAGTGATTCGAGTAGTTCAATTTGTGGTAGGTGTTCTCCTATAGAAATTTAGGTGTTTTCGTGTAGAAATGTTGTGAACTTTTTTAAATTCTAATATCTCTAATGATCTGAAAACTTATAACCACTGATAAGAAAATTTAAGCATTTTTTCATGATTTGCACATCTAATAGCGTAAGCAGTACTTCAAAATCATTATATTGACTTTGATTTTACAGTAAATACAAAAGAATTTTAACAATACAATAGAATAAAATATTAAGTATAAAATAGTAAGGCTCCGACGGCTTAACCTCGACGCTCACCGGTCGGATGGTCAGCGCTTACTGAGGAGTCCACCCCGACGGCGAGGACGAAACGCCTATATTTTTTAATTTATTTTTCAGACAGTCATAATTTCTAGGTCTCGCATTGCGAGAGGGTGTATGTTCAGGTCTTATAATAAAATAATTTTTTTATTTGTGTAGACCGATAGAGTCCATATTCTATATGAAGCATCTCCGAGTGATAGAGTCATTCCATTTCTATAAATTACATAAATTAATAAAATATAAAGCAAAGTCTAAAAACCATGAATCCTTTTTGTGAATTCTTTTTAGATAGCGCTTTTTTGCGTTAATTAGTCACTGTAATTATAGATACTGAAGAAGTAAAACAGGTCTCTACCAAAATTATTATTTCATAAATTATACGATTATTATTCTTGTAATTAGAACTTTTAAATATTCATAAAACTATTTTTGCATATCAAGCATTGAGTAATCGTTATAAAAACAATTTTACAGAATAAAGAAATCATCATCATCAAAGCTGCATCAATCACAAAACGCGCAGGGGTAAGCTTGTAAGCACATCTATCACAGCCTTATACATACACAAGTATCAGGAAGATAAAGAATCTAGCGAATACTTGATGTTTCAATAAGCGTGGAAAGGAGAAAACAGCGGCACTCAAGCTTCAGTTTCGTGGAAAACAAACCGTTTTTCGCGCATCGCATATAGCAACGTCGTCGTCTTAAAGCCGATCGATATACATCCATAAATCTTTTGCGAGGATTTTCGCCAGCAGCAAGCATCGAAGGTTGCCGCTACTGGAAAAGGAAAAAAAATCAAGAAAAGGCTAGAGAGAAAGAGAGCGGATAGCAAATGCAGCTTAATCTTCGAGCTGTCGAAGTGCCGATGGGGGAGATTCGAACAAAATAAGCTGCGCAGCTGTGATGCGGTAGAGACAAAAGAAAGACCTGATAATGATACGATAAAGTGAATGGTCGAATGTTGATCTCAAGGTGAATTCATATGGTTTGTATATCTTTATTGTAATATACACCGTATGAACCGCTTTAATGAATTTTATAATTTGGTTACGTGAAGTCGAAGTGTGAAAGAAATGCTGCTCTGAATGAACAATATTATCACAGGTTGCACAAATCCTGCAATTTCAATTATAGCAACCATCAATATAAAAAGTGAAATTTTAAAATACAAAATGAAGACAATAATAATATTTCCTTGAACGTAACTTGCATAATAATTTTCGCTGTACGTAAAGTGAATCGAAAATATAGTTTTACGAACATCTGAAATGAAGTCGACGTATAAATAAATATGCGCATATAATTTTGCAAAACTTTTCACATTTATTTTGTAAACACTTGTATTTCAATTTCACAGTTTTTTTCAAAGCTTTTTATTATATGCCTAATTTATTATTCGATACAAAAGTTTTAATTATATACGTAATAAACTTTTTCGAAGGTTGATAAGCACTCTTCAAAACTCAGTTTTTATCATATTATACCTCTAAACCATGATTATGTATGTATTCATGAAGATCGATTGAACTGTGTTTTGAAAATTTTTAATTCATAACACAATAGTTTAGAATTTACGCATGAATTTGAAAGCGAAAATCAAATTAATCTCTGGAATTTAACGATTCTGAGAGAAAAGCATCATTTGAATATTAATTGATATCAAAAACCTAAGTAGATAAGCTAGGATGATACTGGCTTATGATCATTTTGGCTCAGGCTGATTCTGGCTCAGCTAGGTCTAAGTTCGTTCTGACGTTCTAGTTCACCCTTTTCCAGTTCGCTCTACTTTATTGAAATTTTTTTTCTATTTCGATATTGTGTTTCGTAAATTTTCGACGGTCTAGTTCACTGTGTTCTCTGCTTTACTGAAATTTTCTAGTTATTTTTTCTACCTCGATATTGCGTGCTTTGTAAATTATATTTTGAATTTTATTTTATATGAAAAAAATTTGTGAGAAAAAATGTGCCGCAGCCGGGATTCGATGCTGAAACCTTTTGATCGAGAGTCGGGCGTCTTACTACTCACCCGTCACGACCTTTTACGAGACGAGGTTTGAATTACCCCTATATACACACATTCGATATTCAACTAATGTTTACTTTTTTTTGTGCCTCGAATTCTATTTCTAAAATTATTTTTTATTAAAGCTATATACTTTTGAAGGCTCTGAAAAGAACCGATTGTTTATGTGCGAGAAAAAATTTCGGAAGGGGGATGCGGCTTTCGATTTCGTGTCGAGAATCTTACCGACTCACCCGGTGCAATTTCTTTCAATTGCGATAATGTTTATTTCTTTATATAGAATAGCCAGGTTCGTACGTTTTATAAAATATTAAAACAAAACATTAATAGCGATCCTCGTCGTTAGCTTCCATCTAGTTGTCCCCATTGTTCTCATCGATCTCGTCTTCGTTATCCTTATCGTAGTCGTAGTCGTCCTCGTCGCAATCATCATCGTTCTGTTTGTACTCGTAACCGTAGTTGTTCTTATAGTCATGATCTTCACCATGACTACAATTACATTGGCTCATCCTGTAATGCAAACGCATTCTCAATCTCGGCAATGCGATCTGATATCGCAGATGGCCGATCGTCACATTCTTTTAATTCTATATGGGACGAGACGTCCTCGGACTCTTCGTCTTCATCCTCGCTTACGACCATCGAAGGAGCTGCAGATGTATCAGACTCGAGATCGGACCACGTCCACGGAGTGAAATCCTCGAAGTCGCTCGCCAACTCCGATTCTTTCACTACTTCAATTTTCTTGATTGGCAGGTCCGTCTTCATCTCAATGACTTGAGTACAATGATTTTCTAACGCTGATTGTCTCCCTTTTTATACATTTACCCGGTAGCACTTCATTGGTCTATAAATTGGTGGAGGGCAACATACTTTTTTTTGTAAACTTATTCATTACCTACCCCTTTCAGGAATCTAACAGCCAAAAAAGTAAAATTTAGGTACAAAAAGGGCGAAATTTCTATTCGATCCTTTTGAAAGAAAAGATGAATTCGAATAACTTTCCGCTAAGAAGACAACAGTCATGGGACTTAGTCTACAGATCGTTTTATCGACCTTCAGCTTTATTCATAAGATCGATTTCAGGGAAGAGATAGCCTTCACCTGAAATAATAACAGTTGCGTCTTTTCCGGAGATGTCTCCGAGAAAGACGAATAAGACGCAGAATTTACAGCAGCAATAGCGATGATAAAATCCAGCTTTCACCACAAGTCCAAATTTTTCCAACTCCAGAGAAGCTAATTCCAGATTTAGTAAATCGGGTATCTCCTCCTCCTCAAGTCGAGATCTTGCCAACTACAGAGAAGCCGATGCCAGACTTAATTAATCTGGTATCTGCTCCTGAAGTCCAGATTTTGCCGACTCCTAGGAAGCCAACTCCAGACATTGTAAACCTGCTGCCTTTGCCGGAAACATCGCCAATACCCTCGCGGGTAAGAAGGCGATTATCATTCAGCAACGACTCCGATGAATCGTGGATAGATCCTCCTTTACTAGGAACTATTATGCTTATTTAAACAAAATCATCATTTTTCAAAATATACATGCATTAGACCATATATCAAAATACCGTTGAGTCTTTTTCCTGTTATAACAATAAATAAACTGAATATTTATATTTCAGATTGATATCTTATGTAGAAAAGAAAACAAGTCGTAGAATTAAAAATCCTAATTTCGTAGTCAATACATCAGTCAGTTTTAAGAAAAACATTCATATTTTCAAAACTAATTTGATGAAAACTTGTGTTATCAAACCCATACAGCTTTTGTTTTTTAGAATGATGAAAGCTAAACATTTATGCAAAATTTCAGCTTTCTATCTATTGCAGAAAAGTTTTTGGCTCAGAAAATGCTTGAGTATCCAAATTTGAAAAAGACATTCATGTTCTCAAATCTAATTCGATAAAAAATTGTGCTCTCAAAGCCAGACAGCTTTTGCCTTTTACAATACTAAAGGTGAATGTTTATGCAAAATTTCATGTAATTTAATTATCTCATTTAACATAAATTTGAATGTAAATTCCTGACAATAGAAAGCTATAAGACATACACAAACAATAAAGGAAATTAAAGGCTGTTGTAATCTAGAATCATGTTTTATTTTTTCGTCCTCGTTGATCATCCGCATAATTTTGATGTCATTTCCTCTTCAATGCTGAATAATTTATCCTACATATTGAAACGGCTCAACTCCTTTGTTAATTCAAGTCGTGAGATTCAAGACTCGGGAGAGGTCACTAGAGGAAGTTGGAGGGGTAGAGACCCTGGTTGGTCAAGCACACACCGTTATAAGCAAGGGTGGAGTTGCCAGGGATTCTGACTCTCGCTAGACACGAACTGTCCCGCCTTCCATTGAGCGAGGGGGTGACTGCAGGGCTAGGGGATACGGCCCTGACCAGCGTACTGCCCTTCGAGGGAAGATGATTTTAATAAAAGAATTCCATTTAATTCTAATGGATTTTATTTAATTAATTAGCGGTTACTAATTGTAGAGCCGAGAGAGGGAATAGGGGAGGAGAGATCTCCAGGGGTTCTCTATTTCCATTCTCCTCGAGGATACAGCTCGAGTAGAATAGACTGCGTTCGTCAGAGAACTTAGAGTTGCTATCACGGGGAGACAGCCCGTGGGAGACAATGCCGAATCTGGTTGCTGGCTTGCCTTGTATCGTTTTCCGTTCTATTTCTATGTTGAGTGTGCTGTTTTCGCGAGTCCCTCTCTCGGTACTGTCTCGGTACTCTATTGCTTGGAGATTGGTCGCCGGGTTGCCTATTCGTAGGGTCTTTGGTCGCATCGTGTCTAGTTTACCCGTTTCAATATAATGAAATTAAAGTCCTGAAAAGGACTTTCTCATTTGTAACACACGTTTTAAGTTTGTTTTTCTCTTACGTAGCATTGAGCTCTGAAAAGAGCTCTTATACACGTAAAAACCTACGTTTAACGTTTTGAGAGTCCTTCACCATCGGCACCTTCCTTTGCACCGCCGTCACCGCCGCCGGATCCTCCACCATCGGCACCTTCCTCTGCACTGTTGTCACCGCCGCCGCCGATAGACTTGGACGAATTAGAGGATTTTGTATTTTCCGTAAATATATGGAATCCCTTTGAAAGGCGGTACAACACAATCATCAATCCAATTGTCTACGACCGACTTGAAGAATTATGGTTCGATGGCTCAAGGGAGAGGGTGATGCTGTTGGAAGAGATGCGGGACTATGGGGACTATGAGGGCTATCCTCCATACGTACGGTTTAGTTCATCTTCGTCGAGACGGTCATCTTTCGACTCTGATGTTGTATTTCTGTGTGAAAGATCGCCAAAAGTACAGGTATTATGCGAGATAAAGAAACCAGTAGAAAACGTTGACGACAACGACGACGACGACGACGACGAAATCGGCCCTTTTCAGGACCACCATCAATATTGAAAGTATACAAACTTATGATTCGATTTTTATTTAATCATAAACTAAAATATAAACCACGAAAAACAAGAATCTAAGCACCTCTTCGAGCTATATATATATTTGTTTGCCGACGTTTCGAGCCTTTACGGATCCTCTTCAGGGCTTAAAATACAAATAACCAAATTTGCCGAATTCGCCGGGTTTTGCGTCCGTGGAATCTTCTGCTAATGATTTAAATTTAGTTACTTGTATTTTAAGCCCTGAAGAGATGCCGTAAAGGCTCGAAACGTCGGCAGACAAAATATATATAGCTCAAAGAAATGCTTAGATTCTTGTTTTTCATTAATTTACCACCATCGAGCGATAAAAGCATTAGTAAAATATAAACCCAACCTGTATGAACGGTCCTTTTCAGGACCATAACATTGCAACATCAAAAATCGATATTTTTTTTTAAACTAACGTAGACTCTTACTGGTATTAGCGTCCTTTTTAGGAGTCAATACAACAGTTAGAGAAAAAGAAAAAACTTATAATGTAAACTTTTTTAAGTTATATTAACAGATTTCTTTTTTTCCTATGTATGTGTGTTTGTAGCTTTTTATTGTTAGGCATATATAAACAAAAATAAGTGTTACGTACGCTAGCTCGCGAATGTTGAACAATGCGACCCCTAACCATCTCGACGATAAGAGGGCCTCACACGGTGACCGTGTGTGTCGTGGGCCGATCGACAACGAATAGTTGCTAACCGCTCTTATCGATATCGATCGACGACGTCACAGCCATTGTCTTCACGTCGATAAAAAGGCAGGTGCAGGGCGCCGCCAGTCTGGGGCCCACCGCCTTCAGGTCACGGCCACGATTACGTACGACTTCGGGGTGAGCACGCATAGGGACACTTATACGCGACAATCAAATCACCGCGAACATAGTAACAGTCACACACATCTCTCTTTGGGGGCTGAATAAAAGTTTTAACCACTCTACACTTAAACTCTTTGCGTTGCTTATTCACCGAACACCCTTCTCCACGATCATGGGCTTGAACTGTGATCGGTGCGAATACCACCCTCACCTAACTATCCTCACCATATCATCTTCCCTCCCCCGTAACATAAGTAAATCTTAAAAATCACTTATTTCTGTTAAATATTTAAAGATTAAGTAAAGAACAATATGATAAGTTAACTAACGTTTAAATAAAGAAAGAAGGTTTCTGAGAGTACTCAGAATATAAAAATTTGATTTATTCAAGCTAGAATGAGTATGGATTTTTGAACAATAAATATTAATTTGATTTAATTATACATTTTCTGAAATATATGCTAAGAAGTAGACAAACACGTTTTGACAAGACTCAAGATGTTGTTTTATGAAAATATGTGGTTGTGCTGGAACTGAAATTTTTATTTTCAAGCATTATTCTATTATAGATAGAGGCTTGAAATTGTAAATCAAAGTCAGTTTCAAGCTACTAAACAATGTAGAATTGTTTATAATAACGAAAAGCACTTCAATCACTACAAAAATGTCAACTTTTCAAGAAAACTGACTTACAAGGAGAGACTTGCACCTCCGGATAAGCGAATAGGCTGAAACTCCAGGTAATGTCTTCTTATACCATAAAAGACACTCTGTTAGACTGGGAGAGTCTAACTAGCCATTTCTATGAAGTATTCGTACCACTGCTACCACTTAATTCTTGTTTATATAAATTTTTTGCTATATTTACGAACCTCACTCTTACAGCTCGGTCGGTACTGTTGATAGCATTCATATAGTATGTCTATGGCTGATGGTAACACTGTACTAACACTCCTTGCAGATGGCAACACGTACGAGCATAAATTAGGTTTATAAACCTCACTCATTACTTCCTTATTCAAATTGAATTTGAATCCTATGTTTTTATAATTATAATTATGGACGCCTGGAAAAATTACTAACGATTTTTTAAATATAAATTTTGAATAAAAAGTTGAACTTAACCTTAAACTTAACCTTATAACTTTAGAGTTATTAGTTATTATTTAATTAATTCTGCAAATGTATATATAAAAAAAATTAATAATTGCGACCATCAAGTTTTTTAAATGTAAAATGGATCATCATTTAGAAGAAAGTTCAACCCTGAATGAAACATTAAACAATTCTGAAGATTTTATCAAAGAATTTACTGACGGTATATTTATGTGTGTGCAAATTTTAAAAGAGAAAGGTTTTATAAATGAAGAGCGCAGTGAGTTGCTTACAGAAAATTCTCTAAAAATTGGAAATGAAATGGCAGAGCTTTTGATCAACTATTTAGATAATATACAATTTGTTAATACTTTTGAACTCATCGATCAGGATGAAATATCAGAGAATGATAGTTATTCAAATAATAATATTCAAAATCTTACCGATTCAGAAGATACTTCAGGTATTGATGACACATGTTTTTTTTATATTTTCACTATGGTTAACTGGTCGTTAAGTAGTATAAATATTAAATATTTTTTTTCTATACCAACAATGTTTTATTAAACTGATGTATTTTATTGCTAGATGCTGTAACGGGGCAAATGGCTTTAGCACGGCGACTACGGATTGTCGCCGCGTCGCCGAGTCTTACCTGCGTACAAGCTCTTACGCTCCCGGCGTAGCTTCTCGGCGAACGACTATGCGCGTCTATCCGGCCACTTACTCTGTGTACAAATGTGTGATGCGCCCGAACATCACACTTCTCCGTAAATTACGAGTTCTTATTCGAGAGGACGAAGTAAGGAAAGGAGAATTAACTTCACGATTATTTCGTTATGAAAAGTGAGTCATAGACTCGTCTATTGAATAGTAATTGCATATAAATAAAATCCGCACTCAATGGTCGTATGCGCGACAGCGGAGAGTAATAACGCAAGCACTCAATTAAGGGGTTATGCCTGAGTTAAAATTCAAAAAAATCAAAAATTTTTTTATTTGATTTTTTTAAGGCAAATTTAATGTAGAATACGCTGCTGAAGTCCTTTTTGTCCGAAAAAATTCCGTTACAAAGTTATAGGCAAAATACTAAAAAAATACAATTTTTCAAAATTGCGTATTATTGATATTTTGTCTTATAGCACTTTTGATTATTTAAAACACTTGCTTTTTCATAGAAAATGTAAAATTAAATGTGTTTTCAAACTCCTTTTGAAAACGCAATTTTATTTAAAAAAAAAATATATTATTTATTGAATCATTACATACTGCAAATAACTAATTTTTATAAAATCGTAGATTTTATTTTTATTTTGAATTAAATCGAATCTGATCAGCGTGGCGCGCGGGCCTTCTCCTACTCTTCCCCCGCGCGTCCCTTGCCGCAGTACAGTAGCGTCGCTTGCTACTAAGTTCGCATCGTGCGACCTAACGAGCGCGCGCTATTCAAATAGCACGCCTAACCTCTCGTTACAATGCATCTAACTTAACAAGTCAACCAGAATCAAGTCAATCAAGTGATTATGTGGTTCCTGAAAAAAAATCAAAATTTGATCATATTCCATTAGAAGACAAAATACGAATAGTAAATTTAAGAAGACAACATCCTAAATGGTCTTACAGTACGCTCAAAACTCATGGAGGAAGATTTGTTCCTAGATTAGATGAACTGACAAGATGGGCAAAAGAAATAGTAAACGGTGGAACAAAGTATGATAAAAGTGAAGCAATAAAAAAATGGACTTACGACAGATTTAAGGAAGCTCGTGCTAAAAATGAACCAGTAGAAACAAGAGATTTGCAAGTATGGGCATTGCAAGCAGCTACTCAATTCTACTCGGAGACCTACACATTTTCTGCTTCAACAAGTTGGGTGATTAATTTCAAAAAACAGTTTCGCATCAGTCAGAGGAAAGTTACAAAATATGTAAAACAAACAGAGCATCGTTCATTAAACGAAATTATGAGAATGGCTCAAGAATACCAAACTCATATAAGATCAATCACATCTTCAAATTTCAATTGGAATTATATTGTTAATGTACACTTGCACATGTTGGCCAGAAAACTGTAGAAGTATAACTTGGCGATGTGAATAAAGTTACACACTCTTATACTGCTCAATATAGTGTAACGGCTTCAGGTAAATTATCACCAAAAGTATACATTTGTCTTCAGGAAACTTCTGGTCAGTTTGGTCCAAGAATCCAGTGTTAAGTAAATGAACATATTGAAAAATATAAAAATATTATTATTACGTGCTCTAAATCAGGAAAATTGTCAACAATTTTAATTAAAGAGTACCTTAAAAATGTCTTGCAACCTTATGTAAAAAAAAAAATAGATTTGTTCTGGTTCAAGATTCTTGGAGCGGACAATCCCAACAAAAGCTTTTTGATGTATTCAAAAATACAACTGGAGAGTCCACTTGCACTGTCAAAAGTATACCACCAAATTGCACACCTTTCTGCCAGCCACTAGATACCTATTTGCATCGACAAATTAAATATTTTATTAAACGACTACAAAATGCTACTTATTTATTAGAAAATAATAGGCAAATCAACTCACGAAACGATGCTATTAAAATTCATGCACTTGTACACCATCAGCTTTCAGCGCCAATTTTCAAAAATATGATTCAATATGCCTGGTACTCCTCAAAGTTAATTAGCGATAGAGATGTATTCATGAACATTAAAGAAATTTGCTTTTCACAAAAATCTAATGTAAATGCTCTTGTACATCTCCATGTTTTGCTCAATGTTCTTGGTGTCGTGAAAAATTCTGCTTTCCTTGTTTTTATGACCTTTGCCATTTCACAGAATGTGAATTATATTTTAGAAATATATAATTATTTGATCTCTCGTATAATCTCTTGTAAATAATCTCTGTAAATATATAAGTATGTAGATTATCAAAGAGCACATAAAAAGAACATCAGAAAAAGTTAAATTGAGCCAATTGTATTCAATGGAGCCATCCATGTTTTTGATTCCTCTTTATTTGATGATATTATGATACATTATTCTTGGTCCATCCATCTTCTTGATCCCTAAAACAAACAATAAAAACACAAAGAAAAAATTCTTTACATATATGCTATTATAATTAGTCAACATTGCTTATCTGAATATATTTCATGTTGTAAGTAGATGTTTTAGAAAATCAAATTGGGCTATTAGGTTATTCACCAGGTTCTCACTCTTTCAGGACTACTTATGAACTGACTATGACAGCTGATAGTGGCGCTGATGCTTGGTTACCATATAACAAGCGCAGTACCGACCGAGCTGTAAGAGTGAGGTTCGTAAATATAGCAAAAAATTTATATAAACAAGAATTGAGTGGTACCAGTGTTACGAATACTTCATAGGAATGGCTAGTTAGACTCTCCCAGTCTAACAGAGTGTCTTTTATGGTATAAGAAGACATTCCCTGGAGTTTCAGCCTATTCGCTTATACGGAGGTGCAAATCTCTCCTAGTTAGTCGATACAATGAAAATTTACATTTTGGAATTAATCTTTGAAACTATAAGAGATAGATGCACGAAACTTTGCATATCATTTATTTATGTTGTAATGCAAAAGAGGAACCTTATTGGACCTTATCATTGCTGTCATTTTTTACACTTTTTTTCCAGAAAAGTTGACATTTTTAGATAGATTGAAATTTCCGCTAAAGTAGATTTTTTAATAAAAGTTATTTTTAATGATTGAAATAGCTTTGTTCACACGTATAATCAAATAATAGTTCTGAAAAGAACTGATTGTTATGTATACATTTGTTTTTTAAGTATATGTCATAGAGTATTTGATTTCCTTTTGTTGAAGCATCCATTTTATCATTGATCTTGCATTCTGACATGCATATGATGGAAAACTGTATGCAACATGACTCTTTGCAATGAGTACATGCTCAAAGTGAATGCTGTGTTAGCTGCCGAGTACATGAATGTAAAAGATGGTAAAGAGATATCAGATATTAAGTATTTTAATACAAAGACAGCTCCAATATACTCAAGCACGTCCTCACTGGTTCAAGTTGAACGTTGTGCAGTCCACAGATACAAACTCTGAAGAATTTTAAGAGCAAGAATCTGGCTGAACTCTTCGTACAGTATTGAATTTAGATATTAACATCAATAAATATAATCCATTGCAAAGAAGTTCATACATTGACTTACCTGCGCCTGTAAAAAATAAGAAAGCTTGCATTAATGTCATGAACACTAACGATAATCAGTATTTGAAATGGGCAATTTTGACGGCTTTACGTCCTATCAATAATAATGCTTATCATGTATCAGCTTATATACAGTATGAAAATAAGTATAATGTTCAAAGAATTAAATACCTTATAAATAACCCTGTTGATCCCCGAAATGTGACAAAATTCGAAAAACAAAATGATATCTCAGTCAATGTTTACTTCTTAACAGTATGACGTTTTACCGAGGTATTTCACTGCTCATAAAAAAGACAAGCACGTCAATTCACTTCTCGTTGAAAGTTATTACATCGATGAAGATGATGAGAAAGAACAGATTCAAACTGAAAGTAATACAGTTTTCACTACGCGTGGATTAAAAATCTATCTCGGCATTTCGTGAAGTAAGTAAGCGTTCCAACCGAATACATCTTTGCGATCGGTACCTGCATTATTTTGAAACAAGTGAAAAATTAACGGCGTATCTAGTTGATTATTTGAGAATGAACAAGTGCAGAGTTGTATTGCGAACGTAAAACCAAAGTAAACTACAATTCAAAAACTTTGTTTATAAAAATAGAGTTCCCTTCAAAGTATATGCCGACTTTAAATGTTTATAGGAACCAGTTGATGATTACAAGCGTGCATATCAGCAACATAAGTCTTACAGCGTAGGATACTTTGTCAAGTGTAGCTACAACGATAACTTATCAGAATATAAAAATTATCGACAAAGTACACAGAAAGACTCTTCTGCAAAGCGGTTCGTTTCCAACCTTCATGCTCTTGCCTGGAATGTACACAAATTATACAAGAATCCAGTAGCAATGAAAGAATTGATGAAAAAAGAAAAAATGGATTTTACCCTAGTAAAATCCATAGTAAATGCCATGTATACACGACAAGCCTTTTTCAGAAAAAGATAAGAAAGTTAGAGATCATTGCCATCTCACTGGACAGTAAGCAATTTCTTTTTTACAAAAATTAATTTTGTTTTTTCACATGCATGTATATACAATTGTAATTTTATTTTTAGATATCAAGGACTAGCACAGAACTCATGCAATCTGAATTATCAAGATTCGAAGGCTATTCCAATTGTTTTTCATAATCTCAGCAGATACGATGCTCATCTTTTTGTAAAGGAAATAGCAACATGTTTCCCTGGACGTGTATATCTATTACCTCAAACTAAAGAACGATACATATCTTTCACAAAGTTTGTTGAAGGGTCGGATAAGCTATTGTACTTGACAGAATTGAATACGTTGAAACAAGTTTTCAATGCAGGTGGATTTACTCCGGAGCAGATAGAGCTTTTAAAGAGGAAAGGTGTCTTCCCGTATGACTATATTTCCTCGCTCGCTAAGCTCGACGCGATTAATTTGCCAACAAAAGAAGATTTTTTCAGTAGTCTTTACGATGCGCACATAAGCGATGAAGACTATGAGCATGCTAAACAAGCGTGGCAGGACTTTAGGATACAAACACTTGGAGAATACTCTGACCTATACCTCAAGACTGATGTACTATTATCTTGAAGTGAAAAAACTTTTGAAAACTTACAAATACTCACTAATTACAGAAACTATGCACCTTGATTTGCTTTTGGTATGGCATACTTTGTTACGCGTACATCATCCTGCATAACACTATTATTGCTGCAGTATTTCGTACACACCAGTTAGTCAGAATAATAGGCCCATGGACCCGTACACCTAAAAGCAAAAAATGGGATGCTATTCTGCAGAAGCTCTTGAAATATAAGCATGCAGGTAAATATAACTAGTGTCGATGAAAAAATCCTAAGTCTTATCTTCATTCTCGACCGGACGCTGTGAAAATGCATGGAAAATATGTAACTTTAAAATATTAACATATACTATCAATTATTTACAGGTTGTAAAAACGAGGTATACGTAAAATGAGTTTGGTCACGATTCAAAAAACTTGGAACAGATTTAAGTTTTTTGCTCAAGGTAAGCTTTCAAATATGCAAAGGTTAACAATCCGTACATGACTGAAGGCTACGATTCCAGTCTTGACAAGAAGTATCTCGTATTACCTTATGGAAAGTTCAAGTGGGTGACTGATATCGAAAAGCCAAATTTCTTCAACGTTCCAGATGACGGCTCTAAAAGTTACATATTCGAAGTAGGTCTTAAATATCCTGTAACGCTTCACGATACTCATAGAGATATGCCCTTCTGCGCCAAGTATATGTGTCCACCAGGCTCAAAACAGAAGAAGCTGATGACAACGCCCTTTGACAAGAAAAGTTATATCATCCATTTGCATCATATCATCCATTATCGCGCTTTGAAGCAAGCTTTGGCGCATGGATTGCGTCTTAAAAAAATTCATCGAGCTCTGGAATTTGAACAGAGTAAATGGTGAAATCCCTACATTGATTTAAACAGTCAAAGAGAAAAATGACTAAGAACGAATTTTCAAAAATGCTATTCAAACTTTTTAATAATGCAGTCTATGGAAAAACCATGGAAAACGAGAGAAAGCACGTTAAAATAAAGTTGATGACCAGCTGGAAAGGACGATTTGGTGCCGAATCTCTGATCGCGAAGCCTACATTGCATAACTGCACCATTCTCGATGAAAATCTCGTAGCTGTGCAAATATACCATGCTGAAGTTTACGGGAAGAAACCGACATATATTGGGCCTAGTGTTACGATTACATGCTCGAACGCGCTGGTGGCAAGTGCAAACTTCTGTATACTGATACAGATAGCTTAGTTTACGGAGTATCAAATGTCAACGTGTACGAAATGATGCGCAAAGACATTCACGAGTTTGACACCTCAGACTACCCGGAAAATAATCCTTTTGACATGCCTTGCACAAATAAGAAAATAGTGGGCTTAGTGAAAGACGAGTACAATGGAGATATTTTGCTTGAATTCATAAGACTCAGCGGTAAAATATATTCTATGCGAATCCAAAACCAGAAGTTAATTAAAAAAGACAAGGGTGTCAAAAGCTTTGTAGTAAAAACCACCATCGCATTTAAAGATTACGTAACTTGTATACGAGAGAAGGTGATATTAACTCAAAAGCATTTGAATATCAGGGCTAGACAGCAGCTCCTGTAGAAGATGTTCTAGGCACAATCCCTGAACCAATGGAAAAGCCAATCGCTGCGATGGTAGCAGTCGAGCCGCCGCAATTCAAAGAGGGGTAACTTTCTGACTTGGAGGGGATGCACCTATATGAGTGGAATCCTTGGAGTCAAAAGTTCATACAGTCTGACAATCTGCTAACGGAAAGGTCAAGTGGGGAACCATCTGCAAAAAAGAAGAAAATCGACGATTCCTAAAGGTAAGCTACTCGAAACATATACGTATACACTTGTTCATTTTTAATAATTATTATTAATTTTTTTATTTTTCTCTCTTTGCAGATGGACATGGAAAATTTAACTCGCATCGCTGCTGGAGGTTCCTCCCCACCAAAAAGTTGGTAGAGCTGGAGAAAGATCGGATTTACATGGTTACGGTCTTGGAGGAGGTGAAGACTTGATCGAAAATTCGACGTATTTCTCCCGAAGAAAGTGTCAGATACCTTCCTAGCCAACGAATCGTTCTACGAAAGCGTGCAGGATGCAGCGAATAAGTTAGAATTATACATTACTTACCGTCGCGGATACATCGTTGAGTTCGACAGAAAATAATTGTCAAAAATCTTGTGATTTGTGTGAACTAGTTTTAAATACAAATAGTTTTAAACATTGTAAATAGAAGGTAAAAAATAAACAACTTTTGTTATTAATTTTGAAATTCAATCTATTTATTTTGAAAATCCTCATAATATAAAAAAAAATTACATTCGTAATAATATTATACATTATTACTTTTATTAATCCAACTATTATGACTGCTATCGAAACCGAGCCATTTTACAAATATTTTGTTTCCTTTTTTTTCAATACTTTTTCCACTAGATATACATCAGGATATTTAGCTTTTGATATTTCTTGCTCGTAAAAACATCCAGAGATAGGCTTATCTTGATAGTCTCTCAAATTATATGTTGCTGGATTAGTCGCGGCTACTTTAGAAATTGTAAACACCTCAGTTGACCAGTTTGGAGTATAACCTTTTTCGAATATATGTTTGGCATTGCTTACACGTACTCGATCGCCGACTTTAAATTTTAGTTTAATCTTCGTCACGGCTAAGCGTTTACGAGTAAATCGTTTTAAAACATCAGCTTCATTGGAGTGCGAGACGCCCTTAAGTTTCATACCAATAGTTCGATATTTACTTCCATTATAAGTTGCTAATAATTCAGGTAATATATCAAAATATTTATAACTACCACGTAAACTAAATTTCTTCCACATAACTGATTTGAGAGTACGATTGAATCGTTCACAAAGCGAAGCTTTCAGTTTGCTGTACGCTGAGTACAAGTTAATTTACATTTTTTCATAAGATCCTTAAAATCAGCATTATAAAATTCTTTGTCCCTGTCTGTGTGAAGATTTTTTGATACTCGACCTTGTACGAGTACAGACTTCATAGTAGCAGCAACTTCTTTTCCAGTTTTTCTCTTCACGGGGTCAGCCCAGGCATACTTTGAAAAAATATCTAGTATGGTGAGCAAGTAATTATAGCCTTTATTCTGTCTAGAGTAAGGTATCATTTCAACCAAATCAGCTTGCCAAGTTTCATCGATTCCTCGTATATCAAACATACGTCATGGTTAAAAACGGCGAACTGGTTTGTGCAGTTTCTCTATAAACTGTTGATGCTCCACGTTAACCTTCAACGATCTACTTAAAAGGTCTCCACAGGCCGATAGCACACTGCTCTATAATAGTATTATTGCGTTGGCAGGGGTGTTCTCCAATTACGTAAGGTGACAGAGCTCTCTAGCGTAAGTTTAGGATAAGACTGACATTATTTTAGATTCTGTACTTTTTTCTTTGTATATCTCTTCTGCTTATTTCATTAAAAATAAAATCAATATTTTTCACCACCTTTCTCAGGCTTTTCCCTCTGCACCGTAAAGGTTTTTGCGTCTGAGCAAGGTATTGTAAACCCAACTGCTCTTCTATCTCCTTGATATAGTTAAAATTAGTAATTTAAGAAAATTTATGAAACCCCGAGTGAGAAAGAGTAGTTGATGTTCTTGTTCAAATATTAAATGCAGAATCAAAGCTTATAATTATGTAATTATCTAATTGTATTTAATTACGTTAAATTTATTGTAAAAATACAATAACCGATGTTGAAAATCTTATAATATTGCGCTTTTAAATTATAATTATAAGTGATAACTCCAAAGTAGCGACTGTCAACAAAGCGATAGATTAAATGAATATTTCCGTAAGTCTGGTCCACCGCACTGCGCTTACCTTATTTGTTTTCGCGCCTTTGCGACTCCGCGCTATTTGAACCTAACACACACGTATAGTGGCCATTGATACCGGAGACTAAAGTATATCCAATGGAGTAATCTGCACCATCCGTTTATATTAGCTTTGCCGGTTGAATTTGAACATTATCGAATACCAGCGATTAATCAAAATAATCGCACCAGTATCCTTACTTAACATTACCTTTATTTTTACTAGAAATATTTAAACTTCAATTTTAACTTGTTTATGAGCCTGAATAAATAGCTTAATTTGATCTCACCGTGTGAGAATATGCAGTGTAGGGACTGTAATCGAAAATTAATTTTGTGGCTCGAGGAAAGCGATAAATTTTTTTTCTATTAAACCATTTATAAGCATTTTATACAAAAAATTTAAATAGAAATGTTGTAGATCTCCGAAAGATACAACTTTTCCTATTGACATGAAAACTCGAAAATGCTTAGAATTCAAATTAACAAGCCAAAATCGAGTTTTATATTAAAATAATTCATTTTTTACAATAAAAATTTTCAGGTATACGTTTTACATAAAAATATTAAACATAAAAATTGTAAATATTTTAAAAATACAATTTTTTACCATAATAATTATACGCTCCCTCTCTTTCTCTCTCTCTCTCCCTCTCCCTCTCTTTCTTTCTCTCTCTTTCTCTCCCTCTCTTTCTTTCTCTCTCTTTCTCTCTCTCTCTTCCTCTCTTTCTTTCTCTCTCTCTTTCTCTCTCTCTCCCTCTCTTTCTCTCTCTCTTTCACTTACGGTACGAGGAATTCCCTCTTTCGTGCCGAAAAATATTAGTACTCTACTCCAGGCCCCTTGCTATTGTGTATACCATTTGCCTGGGCTCGCCAGAGTGAGGGGTGTATTACTGATATAAAAATATATAAATAGTATTCATAATTAATACAAAAACAGCCTTACAAGATAAGTTGACCTAAGTTAAGATCAATTTAACAATCGGAATTTAGTTCATGGCCCTGGCAATAACTATCCCAATTAGAAGAGTAATAAGTTTAAAATTTAAATATAAATTTAAAGAAAGTAATTTAAAACAATTTTCTGAAAATCAATAATTACCACAGGAAAACGATTTAATATCTAATCTTAATGGCTGCTAGAGAGGCGATAAGTACCGAGTATATGCTATCGTATAAGGGAATGTATGTGAAAAAATGGAAATGTTTGGTAAGTATGTATTCATGTATATCGAAGACGAATCGTTACGCGAAACTTCCTAAGATCTATTCAAGACAGTGTGGTCATTCTGTTCATTAATTGGATTACGAAAATATTATTTTTTTATTTTTTCTTTCTACTACTTACAGCATTTGCGCCACTTTCTATTTTCTTTATTCCATCATTTTTGTGTCAAGTGCAGAGTTCCATATCAGTTTTGAAAAAGGATGACTCTAGTAGCGCTAGTATGTCATGTGTAAATTGCATGAGGTGACTAGGGAATGTTCATATTTCATGCTCACCGCTAAGGGCTGCAGAGATTTCAACGATAGTCCCGAATGAAGCAATCTAGAATTGCGGTTTCATTCATGTTACCTCAAAACTTCATAGTCGTACAGATTACTTTTTATTCCGTCTCGTACTGACCAACAATATTTTATTCCTTGTACTATCTCATTTACTAACTATTATTTTGCTGTCTTATGACAATTTCACTATGTTAGAAACATCTAATTTACTTTAGATGTAGTTGAACAATTTAACTATAAAAAATATTGGAACATTTTATCATATTTACGTTTTTCTAATAATAAAAATGATCTATAAAATGGTATTTTAGTTTCAAACTGATGACAGCTGTCGTTTGTAAATATCAAAATAAGTTTGTAACTGTATATAAATAATAAGTTATAAGTAATAATGATATTATTATGCCTTTTTGAGTGAGGTTTAGTGGACGAATATCATAAATGATTTCGGTATTCGTTATTGTATCAGATAAATCTCTGTATAAATTTGTATTTCCTGCATCTGTGTCTTTTCCATCGATTTATTATTTCCAACAAACTTTGATTAATCAAACATTATATTTTTTCCATCGAAAAAAGAGAATTTTTAATTATGTATATTGAACACATGACTAATTAGTTACAGCTATCAGATAAGAATTTAGGATTATCTGAGCTAAATTGCTTTCTTGATATATAACAGATTTTGTAGAGTGTATAATCTTTTCAACTTTTTAAATTATCTAAATCTAAAATATATTATATAAAATTCAATCAAAAATTGTTCATAAAAAATTTATTATATTAAAGGACTCCGCACAAAATGATAGGAAATGAGGTCCCGGTCAAATCGGCTGCAATTTTGACAAGTTGTAGTTGATAGTCTCCTGAACAAAAGACTTCCTGGGCACAACTCTGGAAAATGGCTAGATTTTGAGAAAATCATGATTAAGGGGTTATGCCTGAGTTAAACCTGTAAAAAAGACATTAATAAGTAATAGGCTGAAAAAAATTATTTATTAATAGTATAAAAAAAATCTTTCTCCTACTTAAAATGTAGGTATTAAACATATTTTCAACTATTTTTAAAAAATTATATATCTATACTTACATTGTAAACAATTACATGTATGAATCATTAATTTTCAGCACTTTTTTCCCTTTGCCGCAGGATATCTCAGCATCCAGATGATGAATTGACACCACACAGGATGTAAAATCTTCTGAATATGTTTCTTCACTGCTTGAGCGGAAGACTTTTTTACAAAAAATAAATTTTAAATATTTAGTAACTCATAAGATGATTATATCAGTAATTATAGTGAATATTACATATATTCACATACGCAACATTGACTTTTACCTTGTATTAGTCAATTCTGCTCCGTTCAAGCAGTGAAGAAACATATTAAGAAGATTTTCCATCCTGTCTGGTGTCAATTGATCATCTGGATGCTGAGATATCCTGCGGCAAAGGACCTAAAATCATAAAAATGGCAAAACTGAGAAAAGCGCATGTAAAGTTTATCAAGATGCTTATGTATACTTATCGGGTAGTACTTACATGAACTGCTTAGCATATTTTTCTTATATTTTGGCATAAGATACCTACATATTAAGGCATATATAAAGACCCGAGTGCTGTACATGTAGATATACCAGTATCGAATGTTGAAATTGAAATGTAAGTTTTTAATACGCATTCAGTCAGCATGTTTTAGATGAATATAAATTTTGTCATTGCTTACCCATTACTTTATAGGATCATTAGTAATTACAGTAGACTTTGAGACCATCTAACACACAGGCATCTTCTCGTGCACATGATATTTATAGCCCATATACCTGAAACAATGAATACACTCACAAAGAACAGATTCTTTACAAATAATATGTTATTTATAGTACAAAACACTTATCTAAAGTTGAACACTAGTGAGACTCAGAAGTTACCACAACAGCACAACATCCATCTTGCACTAAACTACAGACAGCAAACGAAACAGCTGATGTCTGAATGCAAACTCGAGTAGGTCGGTAAAACAGTGATTTCCTGTTCCATATGCTGTAAGGTGCCATGTTTTTAAGCGGTAATTTAAATTTGCACGTATGTTTTTTTACCCCTTTATAAGTTTGATTAAAAATTACAAGACTAAATTTAAATTCTAAATTTATTTTATTTTGAACATTCAAAATAAAAAAAATCTACGATTTCATAAAAATTAGCTATTACAGTACATAATGATTTAGTAAATAATTTGTGCTTTTTTTAAATAAAATTGCGTTTTCAAAAGGAATACTCGTTGGCCAATAAGTCGAAAATTGGGCAGTCGATGGCGAATGGCTGCTCAATGTTTCTACCAGGGATCTTACCTAAAAAACGTTAATGAATGGCATAATCAGTTTTGGTAAAAATAAGCATTCTGCTAGAGTAGGGCAGATTGCAGACTTTTTAGAGTTACTGACTACTGTACTTTTCAAATTTTCAGATCAGCTGCGAATGGCACCACTGCTTGTACAGCTGTTGTGATGGCACACTACACCAGTATTTTCGTACGCATGCGCGAACGTATCGTATTGTATCGTAACGATACACGTCTATCGCTTGCTTCGATCGCGCTACTCTACCAACCCCATATTTAAAAGCGCGCTCGTACGATGCAAATGTGCGTACGACATGTGCGTACGACATCTGTGTGTGTGTGTGTGTGTGTGTGTGTGTGTGCGCGCGTGTGTGTGTGTGTGTGTGTGTGATTAGAAAACGATTACATTAATGAAAAATTAAGATTTATTAAAAACTAAAATAAACATTACAAAAATTTAATTACGCATTTCAGCTCTATACACGTTTAGCATTCTCTCCTGATCGTCTATTCTATTGTTTAGAATTAAAATATAATTTTGCAACTCTTCCATCATGGGTGTCTCGTTTTCAATAATATTTTCGTATATATTGATATTATCTTGATGTTGCTTCTAAAATAATAAATAATAGTAAGTTATAGGATTATAAATAGCAAATTCTAAAACTTACCTCTACCATCTCCATGTCTTCTATATTGCCATTGCAGATCATTCAAAGGTTCTTCCAATTCAAAAATTTTTTTCTTGCTTCAGCAGCCTCACAATATAAAACGAAATACTCAAACTTATTAAAATGTTGTATAATATCATTATAAAATACATGGCTGCTGCCAAATTCGTTGAAAGATTTTATGAAATTAGCCATCGAGCCGTAAAAACTGAAAGCAGCCTCCATAATATAAATTTTTTTGAATTCCCTCGGATCGGGAGGGATATACAACTTCCTATTAAAATAAGTAATATTATTATCATCACATAATATAATTTACACTTTATATTCAAGAAAGGATAAATTAAAAAATATTAAATTTGATGGCTTTCTGCCTAGAACTCGGTTTGTGGGATTTTATAGCAAAACAAATCTTTTTACCACGGTTAAAATCCATCACCCGAAAATTATGAACTCTCCTTATTAGTTAAAAATGAATACAATCAAAGAAAAAAAAATTTTGAAATATTACGAAGCCAACCCAATTCGAGAATATTTCACTCTGTTCCAAGATTGAAACTACGATTAATCAAATTTTCTCGACGATTTTGGGGACACCTCTTTGTATACATAAGTGTCTATACATCCGAGCTACAGTGATTCGGATTCCACTGTGTACAACATGTGTATTTCACTGTACATAAAACTGTAGGTCCCCATTGCTCTGCACGACTACTTCAAAATAGTGGACTCAATGCACTGAAATTAAGTACTCACAAGCGCAGGCAATGCAGAGCTATATAAGACTCATTTGAGAACTTGAAAAGGAAAAAATCAGATAACATTTATTTCAAATTATTTTCAAATATTTTCAAATGATAATACTTTTCGCTGATTTCTACAGATACTAGAAATTTTCATTTTCATTTTTTTATCCAGAATTTCATTATCCATTGCTTTCGTATTGAAAGGTACTAATCCATATGTTTTAAAATTATCAAAAATTAATAGACATTTTTAACACTATTCCAATTTTTTTCCTTTTGAACTGTTTCATATTGGTTCAATTTTCTAACTTAGGTACCATTTATTTTCAGGCCTCCTTTTAAGGATTTAAAAAAGACATGTCAATCGGCTGCGTTATATGTGTAGAGCTTAGATACTAAATAATAAGTTTGATTTGTTATCCCGACAGAATTGTATTAGAAACATTGTAAGATGAGATGAATGATTGTCCAGATAAATTATAACTGGGAATTCAATTTTTTCTTAAATCCATTAATACAATATATATACATATATTCTATTAATTTTTAAAATTTTTTTCTTATTTTCAATAACTTCTAGCTCTTCAGGCAAGCGTCGTCAAAAACGCATAAAATACTTTTTTAAAGAAATTTTCTCTACTTTCCAGAAAAAATTCTTTCAGTTTGAAATATATAAGTTTCAGCAACTTTATTTGCAAATTAGACGTTTAAATCCAAAATTTTAAAGGTTTGAGCATTCAGCTTGAGATACAAATATTTATGAAAATAGCTTTTTTCAATACAAAATTATCTGGGTAAGTTCCAGAATTGAACTCAAAATTTAAGATCATTTAAAAAATAAAAATATCGCTTGTCAAAAACAAAAAATTGGATTTCCTATCTCAAAAAAATAAATTTAATAGCAAAAAATATTCTAAGTATTCTTGAGATTTTTCTTAATTTCACTTCATTTCCAAGCTAAAAATCGATGAAAATGTCGAATTTTAACAGTAAATTTTATGCTGAAATACTTCCTCGAAGAACTAGAAATTATTGAAAATTAGCAAAAAATTAAAAAATGCTTAAAATATCGACTTTTGAAAAAATTCAGAATATCCTTTTACAATCTCTAGAGCATTTTCTCACAATTCCCGAACAAAAAAAAAACGAAGCTTTCATTTGACAGAGAGTCGCCCATATATACACTAATATGTATCCGGACTTATGCGGATACGTATATGACTCTTATAAAATTAGTCTTTCTGTTGACAAAATGGATGCCTGCGATTTTTAGATGATAAAATATCATCGATTGATACATTAACAGGCGTAAAAAGAACACATTTTATTTAGAAAGCAAGTTTATATTTTAGGGAAAATATACCCCTATATCTGAGTTAAAGTTGAAAGGCAGCCAAAAAGTCATAAACTTGAACTTTAGCAAAATAAACTCAATCCAAAATTCAATCTTCTCGAATAATTATTCTGACGATGCACCTTCGTACAGATTAATCAAAACATTTGCAAAGCAGCCCATTGGCGCGTCAAAGTGCACCATCGGTCCAACCAAAAACTTTGCTCATGTACGTGCGAACAGTTGTTTTCTTCGTCATAGCAATACCAGCGAAATGACTTTCCATTCCCCCGAGGCCTGTCTCTCATGTTACTCTGCGTGAATATGTTTGTATAGGCAATTAAAATTAAGTACGAAGTTACTAAGGAAAATATAAATCTGATTAACAAAATTTTTTACTTTATCATAACTGAGTACCTGACATGTTCTAAAATATATTTCCATGCCAAATAAAAAAAGTAGTTTACTCCAAAATTATCTACTCGTAGGATCAAATAAGATACGAAATCCCATGAAAAGCTCAGTCTCTTAATTTACCTTTTTTATAACTCCTTTAAAACTAATGTTTTTTGTATTTCTTACATTCATGTGAGAATAAATTAATTTTTCAGTTAAGGGGTTATGCCTGAGTTAAACCTGTAAAAAAGACATTAATAAGTAATGGGCTGAAAAAAATTATTTATTCATAGTATGAAAAAAAATCTTTCTCCTACTTAAAATGTAGGTATTAAACATATTTTTAACTATTTTTAAAAAATGATATATCTATACTTACATTGTAAACAATTACATTTATGAAAGACTAATTTTCAGCACTTTTTTCCCTTTGCCGCAGGATATCTCAAGATCCGGATGATGAATTGACACCAGACAGGATGGAAAATCTCCTTAATATGTTTCTTCACAGCTTAAGCGGAAGACTTTTCTATCAAATATAAATTATAAATATTTAGTAACTCATAAATTGATTATATTGGTTATTATAGTGAATATTACATTTATTCACAGGCGTAACATTGACTTTTACCTTGTATTAGTCAATTCTGCTCCGCTTAAGCTGTGAAGAAACATATTCAGAAGATTTTCCATCCTTTCTGGTGTCAATTCATCATCTGGATGCTGAGATATCCTGCGGTAAAGGACCTAAAATCATAAAAATGGCAAAACTGAGAAAAATGCATTTAAAGTTTATCGAGACACTTATGTATATTTAACTGGTAGTACTTACATGAACTGCTTGACATATTTTTCTTGTACTTTGGCATAAGATACCTGTATATTAAGGTGTGTATGAAGACCCGGGTGCTGTACATGTAGATATACTAGTATCGAAAGCTGAAATTGAAATGTAAGTTTTTAGTAAGCATTCGCAGTCAGCATATTTTAGATGAATATAATTATTGTCATTCCTTACCATTACTTTATAGGATCATTAGCAATTACAGTAGACTTTGAGACCATCATATGCATCTTCACATAGACTTCTTATAACACATAGGCATCTTCTCGTACACAAGAGATTTATAGCCCATATACCTGAAACAATGAATACACTCACAAAGAACAGATTCTTTACAAATAATATGTCGTTTATAGTACAAAACACTTATCTAAAGTTGAACACTAGTGAGACTCAGAAGTTATCACAACAGCACAACATCCAGCTTGCATTAAACTACAGACAGCAGACGAAACAGCTGATGTCTGAATGCAATCTCGACTAGGTCGGTAAAACAGTGATTTCCTTTTCTATATGCTGTAAGGTGCCATGTTTTTAGGCGGTAATTTAAATTTGCACATATCTTTAATTAAAAAACTAAATTTAAATTACAAAACTAAATTTAAATTCTAAATTTATTTTATTTTGAACATTCAAAATAAAAAAAAATCTACAATTTCATAAAAATTAGCTATTACAGTACGTAATGATTTAGTAAACAATTTGTGCTTTTTTTGTTGAAATAAAATTGCATTTTCAAAAAGAATTTGTGAACACATTGAATGTTACATTTTCTACAAAAACGCAATTGTTTTGAATAATCAAAAGCGCTATAAGACAAAAAATGAACAATACGCAATTTTGAAAAATTGTATTTTTTTGATATTTTGCCTATAACTTTGTAACAGAATTCTTTCGGGCAAAAAGGACTAAGACAGCTCATTCTACAGTAAATTTGCTTTAAAAAAATCAAATAAAAAAAATTTTGATTTTTTTTTAATTTTAACTCAGGCATAACCCCTTAATACAGGAATTTCGTTACTTTAAAAGTAACCCCTTTTGTTAAAATTCGTCTCCTGCAATAAGTATATCTGCAATCATTATGTGAAGCGCAAGCAAAATAAAAGTTCAAATCAAGTTCTCCTCTGTTCCGCGAATCCGCGCTGTGTTTGCTGAAAATTATACGATCGCAAGCCGGAGTTACACAAAAGATGCTCGGGCGCAAATAATTATTTAACGACTGGCGTTTGCGTATTATTCGCGTCGCGGCTCCAGGAAAGTCCTCACGCAAAATTTACGAGACCGCTCCCACGACGTAAAAGGTTCTCTCCTTTAATTTCTGCAGAGGAAGGTAGCTGCTCCGAAGATAGAGAGAGAGAAAGAGGAAGAGAGAGAGAGAGAGAGAGAGAGAGAGAGAGTGATAGAGGGATGGTAAGGGTAGCGTTTTAGGTGCATATCAAACTGACGACGTGAAACTATTCGCACCTTTCTCATAATAATAAAGTAGCTGAGCTCTAACTTTTTTTCAATTTTTTAAAGTATACTTAACATTTTAATCCGATGCATCAATGGTGGCGATTCACATGTCAGCAAACAAAGTATATACTTGCATTGTAGAAGAGAATAAAATAGCTTTATTATTTCAAAAAAGTCATTAAATTAAATGAATTTATTTGATTGATTCGAAGTTTTTCACAATTCATTTGGACAATTTCAATCTGTACTTTTTTTGTAACAGCAAAAGGAGTTGCTTAACCAACTTTTTAAGTTTTCTTCTTCGTTTTCAAGTTTTCTTCTTATTATTAATCTGGAAATTAATGAAACATGTGAGTGAAAAGTTACTGTTTAACAGTGAAACCTGTCAAGTCTTTTATATCGTATCTGCCGGCTCAAGTCGAAGCGAAGCAAACGAAATTCAAATGACAAAGGTGCAACTCAATTTGTGCCTGTACGTGTTTAAAATATACGGAGGAAATCGAGGAAATTTTGATGCATATTATGTAGAGTCAGTAAATACGCAACATAATCTGAATGTATTTGGAATTGAATTACGACGATCGATATCATGCGTGGTACCGCTGAATTTTACAAGCTAAATTGATTCTCACTCGTGATTGGTTGATTGACAATCGCATTTTTCATCCCGTAACTGTTCTACGTATATCTGAATAACCCTGCCAATGACTACATCGCTATTAGTACAGTTTGCTTGTTTTACGCACTGCCATACTGTTTGCTGGGTACATTGTTCATTATGCTTAAGTGAATATTCAGTTACTATTTGCAGGTCTGTTGTGTGATAACCATTGTATTACTTACTCACAGTGATTACTTTTAAATGAATGCACGTTAAGAAAAATCATTAAGGATACGCAAGATTATTCCAATATGACAGACAGCACGGTTTCCAATAATTAAGTGACGAGTTAACTATCTCAGTAATTAGATTAAAATAAAACTCACTGCCTTATTTCAGTGATTTCAAATATCAATTCCGAATTTAAATTTATACAAGCTGTTTTGGTATTCACAGAATTTCAGATATAACAGTCAATAACAAAGAATTGAATCGTTGTTTACCTTCAATCTCGATTGAGCGTTGAGTTATTAGACGTGTATCGAAAATAGGGAATGTTACGAATGAAGCAAAGATTACAGTCATCATACGTCACCTCAGATTTCAAACGAATCACTGCAGTAGCAGTGGCAGCCACGGCAATGAAATCGCGCGAGCTATGCATAGTTCATTATCATCGGAGCCGCTCGGATGGCGCTTAATTGTTTCAGCGAGCGTTGCGTTACGTGAATCTCGTGAAACGCTAAACCCATTTTTGACCCCAAAGTGCGCGTGTCGCACTTTACTAATGACTATTACCGTTGCAACTTACGAAATGCAGCCTCTGCACATGCGTATTCCAAAATCTAAAGCGTACAACGTAAATTATTTAGTTAGCAAACCCAAATACCACCGTTCAGTAGTTTGATCATAGGTATGAATAAGCTTGTGTGTGCTGAATACATAATAATTATATAATACAAGGAATTCATACGTCATCACTGATAATTAATACTAGGGGATCATTTGCGCGCGTTGGTTTTGTGGTATATGAACTTTAAATGTATTATGTGTAGTTGGTTAATGTATATTAATTTATTAATATTATGCTTTAAATAATTATTTTCTGCAAATTAAATATATTAAATATATTTTTATTAAATTGATGATTATTAAATAAAACTGATAATTTAAGAAATTTCACTGTATCAGAAGTTGCAAATATAGAAGTACTGCGCATATGCTCGAAGACACAATAATCACTCTACAGTTCTTATATCACTCAAAACTTTATATCTGTGGCTTACAAGAAGAACCACTTAAGTGACATTTTCGTGTTTTCGAGAAAAAGCGATTTCAATGTTTGGAGTAATATGTAAGATCGAAATGTCAGAGAAAAGATCTAAGTATTGGCTCATTTGATTAGGTATCTGATGCGGATACAACCGCAGTATTACATTTGTAAATAGTTTCTTTCTCGGCGCCCAAGCTAAACAAATTACTCGAGTTAAGTGGTTCTGCGGGAACTTTGTAGATAAGTGGTTATGCGGTCACTTTCTTTGAGGGCTCGTAACTAATGTAATTTGCGATTAAAAAAATTCGGGCGGGGCATATTTTTAAAGTTTAACTCATGCTCTTTCCAATGGAATAATTAAAATTTTCGAAAATTGTTATTAACTATGAGAAAAAACGGTTTAAAGGAAAAAAGCATGGTTTTTCCACAATTTTTTGTTTTAATTCGAGATTTCAAGAACGTTTTCATTTGCAATATATCTGGAACCCCTCTAACCAATGGGATAAATGTCCAAACCTAAAAGATACGTGATTTGGTGATTGATTTTGAACCTCGGTGTGGTCAAACTGGCGCATATAATTGAAATTTTTTTACGACGACTTTTACGAAGTTTTTATTCAGAAACCACAAACTTTTGGAAAAAATTTTCAAAAGTAATAAATTCTTAGAATCAACTAAGGAATACCTATGAATTTTATCAGACCGATTCCAGTAATTTTTTTGTTTTTACAAATTGACAATTTTTGAAAAATTTAAAAACGTTAAAAAATTTTTTTTAAATTTAAAAAAAGCGACGAATACATCGGTATAATTAGATATATATTATACCGCTTTAATGTACTCCACACGGTGTATCTCGCACAAAAATAAAAAAAAACGAGTGCACTTAAGTGATTCTGCGGTAACATTTTTACGAGAGACGCAGTTAAGTGATTATGCAATCGGCTGGCATTTAAAATATTTGTGCATTTCGGAAATCTTACTATTGTACAATGAAAAAGGATACTAAGTTATAAGAGCACCTCGAATTCGACATAAAAATATTTTTCGCAAAATGTCACTTAAGTGGTTCTTCCTGCAAGCCACAGATATTAACTCTTTATTTATTTTTCAAAAGTTCGATTAAAATAAAACTAAAATTTTTTTCTTTACCCTGTATTCTCTTTTATTCTCTCTTTAAGTATTTTGATCATTCAATTATTCACAGCTTTAATATTATCTAAAATTTAACTAAAGAAAAAATATTCTCACAAATTCTATAAAATATTATAAATTAATTAATACTATTAATTAATTTGTCTCTGTTCTTTAATTTCTTGATTCTCTACACTTTTAAATACTTGTCTTTCTTGAGATGAATTATGAAAATTATTCAGGTTTCAAATTAATACAAATTTTACTTAAAAACATATTCGCGCATATGCTCGAAGACACAATAATCACTCTACAGTTCTTATATCACTCAAAACTTTGTATTAACTCTTTATTTATTTTTATAAAATTCGATTAAAATAAAACTAACTTTACTCTGTATTCACTTTTATACTCTCTTAGCTTTGTATTAACTCTTTATTTATTTTTCAAAAAATTGATTAAAATAAAACTAAAATATTTTTCTTTACTCTGTATTCTCTTTTATTCTCTCTTTAAGTATTTTGATAACTCAATTATTCACAGCTATAACAGTATCTAAAACTTAACTGAAGAAAAAAAAATTCTCACAAATTCTTTAAAATATTATAAATTAATTAATACTATAAATTAATTTGTCTCTGTTCTTTAATTTCTCAATTCTCTGCTCTGTTAAATACTTGTCTTTCTTGAGATGAATTATGAAAATTATTCAGGTTTCAAATTAATACAAATTTTACTTAAAAACATATTCTTTGAAATACTTTAAAATCTTTATTCTACTCAATAATTCAACTTTAAACAAGCTCGCGTAAGGCTCTTTTTCGTCTATAGGAAAGGTAATAGCCATTAACAATATCTATATTATTCAATTACACAACTTTAAGAAAAATATTTCCTCTCAATAAACATCTTAAATATTATTTAAATTAATTTGTCTCTCTGTTCTTTAATTTCTCGATTCTTTTTGCGGAAAAGCAGTGAAGTGAACCCACTTTCCTCTGACACAGTTCACACAGTGACACTGCCTTTGATCTCTACAATTCTTATATCACTAAAAACTTTGTATTAACTCTATTTATTTTTCAAAAATTCGATTAAAATAAAACTAAAATTTTTTTTCTTTTCTCTGTATTCTCTTTTATTCTCTCTTAGCTTTGCATTAACTCTTTATTTATTTTTCAAAAATTCGATTAAAATAAAATGTTGAGGCGAGAGTGAGCTTCGTTGCTACGCGCCGGGTATCTTTGTGTAGCTGAGTATGAATTGGAAAAATTAAATGGACACAGAGACACATGTGTTGCAAAGTAGATGTATTGAAACACACTTCACTACAAAATAACGTCAAGTAAATATAAAATTGTTCAAGTTCTTGCTTGCGCGGTGGTCAAGATAAATCTGTTCACTTTCCGAGTTTGCCCTCAGCACATAGGCTTCGGAAGTTTTAGGAGGGAGGTGTAGGAGGAGACTGAAGAAGGAGATGTCGATTTTACATTGGTGGAAATTTTGAGGAAACTGAGAGGGTGGGTTGGTCAGTGAGGATGATTTTGGGGCAGACACGGAAGGTAATTAAAGGTAGGCAGTTATATGCTGCTCGGGGAAAATCAGGGGACAGACGGTTGTAAAATAGGGAACTGTGAACTAATACAGATCGGGGATAATTAGCGAGGTTGGGGGAAATCCCAGGTATCGCTCGGGATCGGCTGACCGTCTTAATGTAAAAGTCGTAAATATGTTTGAATAGTGTATCTGCGAGGCAGATGTACAGTGAGTAGGTATGTGTATGATTTACTGGTAGGGAGTAATTTAACTGTAGCGAAACAACGTAGCCAGAATACGTGGAAAATGACAAGAAATACTTAAACTAAATTTTCGTTGTAATTAGAATACATATTATAAATCGGAATATATATATATATATATATATATATATATATATATATTATATTTACAGAAATTACTTCTAGCGAGTCGTTATTTGACGACGAAACATAAAACTAAAATTTTTTTCTTTACTCTATATTCTCTTTTATTCTCTCTTTAAGTATTTTGATAATTCAATTATTCACAGCTATAACAGTATCTAAAATTTAACTGAAGAAAAAAAAATTCTTACAAATTCTTTAAAATATTATTAATTAATTAATACTATGAATTAATTTGTCTCTGTTCTTTAATTTCTCGATTCTCTGCTCTGTTAAATACTTGTCTTTCTTGAGTTGAATTATAAAAATTATTCAGGTTTCAAATTAATACAAATTTTACTTAAAAACATATTCTTTGAAATGCTTTAAAGTCTTTATTCTACGCAATAATTCAACTTTAAACAAGCTCGCGTAAGGCTCTTTGTCGTCTGTAGGAAAGATAATAGCTATTTACAATCTCTATATTATTCAATTACACAACTTTAAGAAAAATATTTCCTCTCAATAAATATCTTAAATATTATTAAAATTAATTTGTCTCTCTGTTCTTTAATTTCTTAATTCTTTTTGGTCTTTATTAAATCAAAAATTCGCAGTTTCTACATTACTCGATTATTTGATTTATAAATTACTCAATCATGATAATCAGTATTGTTATAATTGGTGGGGCACAGTATGTTCGCATAGTCGATCTTTATAAAGACCTAAGACGTCGTCTTCGCGCGAGAAAAATAGAACAACGGAACAGACCTCTTCGGACTTTTTTGATATGCAACAGCTGTTCTCTTATACATGGATTTAGATAGGCCAATGGCCGCTTTCAAATTCAATATGGCGCTGCCCACGGGTCCATCTCTCTTCTTATAAGTGATATCAGTGATGACTTATGACTCATGGTAATCATGATCATGTTTACTTAGCAACCAATCAGAATCACGTATTAAATGCTTCACAACAAAGGCCATCACTTTTTTTAAACAGGATTTGTAATTCAGTGTAGAAAGTGTGAAGACAATAATTTAAACGCGTATACAAGAAACGAAAAAGAATGTTTTAAACAGATGAAAATAGTAATTTTTTCATAATCGAATATAAGTCAACATAATATAACCAAGCTTATTAGCGAAAATTGTATTTTTTATTTTCAATGACATTGACTGAACCTTTGAGTTTGACGTGAATATCTTTTTAGAAAAAAGTGAATAATAACAATTTTAAAACATGAGCAAATTGTGTTATATAAACCAATTTTTTTAATTTTATGGTAAACATATAATAATTATTTCATTCTATACTTTTGCTGGATAATGCATGACCAGATAATATAGAAACAATTTTATGCCACTCCAAAATTTAAAATTTAAACGTAATAGACTCTCATTTAAGTTTCCGAGGGATAAATACGGCATTGATGCACAAGAAGATTCTAAGTTTACATGAAATTTCTAATCATCTTCTGCCAGATCATCTATTATTTATTATTTATCGAAACTTTCGCATATACCCAAATTCACATCTCTACGGGAGCCATACAACAATTACAGTAGTGAAACAATTTCGTAAGGACATCAGCCAAAACGTCAACGAGTATAACACAGCGTAGCAGCTCATTCACTGTTACAGTTATTAATCGAGCCCTTGAGGTTCGAAGGCAACACTAGTACTGTAGTAGAGTCGAACAAGGAAATGAATACAAGGAAAGGAAATGAACCCGACTATAGGACATCGTACGCAGACACGCAGGCTAGTTCGCGCGAAGATGTAGAGAGTAAGCACAGAGAGTCCGTCAGTGCTGCTACTCCCCGCATGCACTCGGCCAATTTGCCGAATACTATGTTCGCATGAGAGAGAGAGAGAGAGAGGGGGGGGGGGTAATCAGTCGTTGGACATTAACGGGAGCCTAATTCGATTATCCGTGTTAGGTGTTATGGGACTCGGGACGTGTGCGAGCGAATGCAAATAGGCACGTCGGCCTCTGCGTGCGTGCGAGATACACGCATGTGTTCATTAATTATGCATTTAATTATCGTCGCGCGACGATACCATACTCGAAACCCCCTCCTAGCCGCACTTTACTCGATTCTCTACTCTGTTGCGGCTCTGTATATACGAATCAAAATACTGATCTGCTATGCGCGGTTGATAATAAGCTCTTCAAGTGGGCTTTTTTTCCTCAACCTTGTTTTTCGTCAATTCCTGTTAATGGAACTGTCATGTTTTCGATGAAGGTGGAAATGCTGCCGTCATATCGATCGCTAATTTATGGACAGGGTTTCGTATTCTCGCCAGTCTTTCGAGGGATAAAATTTTCGAGGGATAACACCATTGCACGACTACACTGGAGATTATATTGTTTGCTCCGATTGGATTATTGGTGGACATTGAGTATTGCGTTCATTGGAGTTTGCATTTACTACTTGTGCTGTGACTACTAAAATTTTCATGAGCATCACAAAGTAGAAATTGCAGGTACTAATATAAAATAAAATTATTAATAAACTTTATTTATGCTCAATGTATGCTATCGATTCTTGTATAAAGCATAAACTTAATTTTTTTTAAATTCCGATGTTAATCAAGTGTAAATAAAAAAAAATTAAATTAATACTCTAGTACTTTGGATTAAAGAAATAATAAAAAATCAAAAATTTTACTCGATAATTATAATTTCTGTTAAAAGATCTAAATATAGTGATCAAAGTTCAATCTTGGGAGGCAAACTTTATTTAAAAAAAAATTAATCCACAGTAACACATGTTTTTCCTGGCGACGTTTCATACTGTATTGGAGAATTTATTAAGCCTTTATTAGAAACATAAAAGTTTTTTGAGCTTCACTATTAACAATAATAATTATATAAAATTGATTGAACTAATTACCAAACTATTATATCTAATTTTTTATGAATATTTTCACGGTCACATAGAGGCCTATTGATATATATATCACCTTCATTTTCTTAGAAACAGGTAAAAGACCGTGGCAATATTTATGAAAAGTTAGATATAATAATTTGATGGAATAATAATTAGTTGAATCAATTTTATATAATTATTATTATTAGTAGTGGATCTCAAAAAACTAATTTTTTGTGTATGTAATTGATTTTTATGTTTCTAATAAAGGCTTGATAAGATCCCCCACACAGGACGAAACGTCGCCAGGAAAAACATGTGTTTTTGTTGATTAATTGTTTTTTAAATAAGGGTTGACTCTCACGATTGAACATTGATTATTTTACAATGAAGAGGAACACAAACAATGAGTTGTCGAGAAAGGATAAAAAGTCGCTAATTTTATCTTTTAACGCGAGTATTTTCCAAAAAGTTTCAGCCCGATCGGTCAAAAAATAAAGGAAATACGACTCATTACATATTTTTTTAATGATAAAACTACAAGTTGTACCTAAAAATACTTTTATTCGCCGTTGACATTTTTTTGGACATGAATAATATTTTGATTTAATCTTTATGAATTTTGTGAGAGCGAATTAAAGTAAGGAATAAATCTATTTTTAATGAAATTGAAGGTTTAATGATTTTTAAAGAATTGAAGCATATAAAGGAGTTAGAGAGTCCCGATACGAGAGAAAAGGGCTTAGATCAAATAAATATAATCAATTAAACAAATTCAAGAGATAGTTGCCCTGCGTCTCGGCATCATCTATCAATATGCAAAGTATCAAATGGAAATATTCAGGTATCGAAAAGAACGATTAGAACGAAAATCAGTAGACGTAACCTGACTAACCAGCGTGTGCTGACGGACTACTAAAGTTCGTTCTAATCGTTCGTTTCGATACCTGAATATTTCGATCTCAAACTTTGCATATTGATAGATTATACCAAGGCACAGGGCAACTATCTTTTAAATTTGCATAAATTTTTATATTTATTGAGATTCAAGAACTTTCCTTTCATACCGTTAGTGACGGATCATTTGTGGTTATTGGACCCCCTTAAGGGGTTATGCCTGAGTTAAATTCGTCAAAAAATCGATTTTTTTTTTATTGACTTTTTTCATAGGAAATTGTCTGTAGAATACGATGCTGAAGTCCCTTTTGCCCAAAAAAAATTGGGTAGAAAGCTACAGACCAAAAACTGAAGGCGTGCGAATAGCTTATTTTAAAAAAATCATAATTTTCGCGTTTTTATTTGTCAGTGCTGTGTTACTGAACATGATTATTTTTCGAGCTTTTAATGCTTCTCATGCATAATATTTGTATGTAAAATACAATAAAAATATCTATTATACAATTAGAATTCGTTAAAGACATTAATAAAATGAGCAAAATTATGCAATATTAAAAATTTGCAAATTGCTTATTTTCACATTTTCCTCTGTTTTGTTTATTTAAATTAATAATTTATTTTTAAAAAAGCATTTTATTATTTATTATGCTTTATAAAAAATTAATTAGACGCAAATATTCGTCAATGAATAAAATTATGCAAAAAACGAATTTTGAATTTGGCGCTTACCGACGGGGCCGCGCGATATTCTTTCGAAAAGGATATTCATATAGATACCTGTTTTACCGTATGATTGAGAATTCAAGAGCGCAAAAACACTTGCTTTGAATTTTCATATCTACTTTTATTCTGCATTGCCCAATATTATTAAATAATTTATTTTATAATATTGATAGCATTTGTGGTTAAAAAGTAGAGTAAGTGAGAGTGATTTGTGATCAAGATGAGTCCAGACTCAAGACATAGAGTTCCAGGATCATCTAACAGAAAAAGATGGTTTGGAAGAAGAAAGAGAAGACCCAAGATTTTTCATCAAAAACAGCAATGGGAAGTTTCGACAGCACCAGCACCAGCATCAGCATCAACATCTATACAACAAGAACGAGCAACACCAATCACTTCAGCATCACCTACGCCTGATACAGTTCCTTTAACGTCCAGGGAATGTAGTTCAAGATCTGCTGCGCAAGCTTTACCAGGTACCTCAACATCAGTACAGCCAGAAATTCCTGTGTCTAGGTCTAGACAAAAATTAAAATCAATTTATGTAGAACCGAGTGGAATTCAGAATAGAATATTTGACATTTCTTTGCTTCTGCCAGGATTACAGGAGTTTCTGGCTTGTAAAGCTTGTGGCGGGTGCATCAAATTTGATGAAGTTGATGTACGAGGTCTTGGTAGCAAGCTATCCATCACCTGTACATCATGTAAATCAGTTGCTTTCATTGACTCCAGTAGAAAAGTTGGAAAACAAAGTAACGCTTATGAAGTGAACAAGCGTGCAGTTATAGCCATGAGAATTCTTGGTCATGGGCACACTGGTTTGAGCACTTTATGTGGAGTAATGGATTTTTCTACTCCAATCTCTCACAGTAATTTTGACAAAATTAATCAAGACTTGAAAGATGCAAGCTTGATTACAGCTAAAGAGTCGATGAAAGCAGCTATGCAGGAAGATTGCAGTACGGAAAATCAAGAAGATGATCGCCAAACTGTATCAGGCGATGGTAGTTGGAGGAAACGAGGACATTCATCCCTTCAAGGCGTTTCAACACTAATACACCATGCCAATGGAAAGGCGATTGATGTTGCTCCGAAGCAATCCTTTTGCCTAGCCTGCGAGAAACGACCAGAAGAGGATACAGCAGAGTACAAGGAATGGTATGAAGCCCACCGAGAAAAGTGTTCTGCCAATCACGAAGGAAGCTCTGGCAAGATGGAAGTGGATGGCATCGTCGAAATGTTCCAGCGATCCGAGTCCATCCATAGTGTAAGGTACGGAAATTACATTGGAGACGGAGATTCAAGAGTCTTCAAAGCACTTTCCGATGCCAAACCCTATCAAGACTTCACCATCACGAAGAAGGAGTGTGTAGGACACGTTCAGAAGAGGATGGGTTCGAGGCTCAGGAACCTGAAGAAAAGCTTGGCCGGCACAAAACTAACAGATGGCTTGGGCATTGGTGGAAGAAATCGTCTAACTGCTCAAAGGATTGACCAGTTGACGAAGTACTATGGCAATGCCATCCGTGGCCATAGTAATTCTGTTGATGAAATGAGAAATGCCATATGGGCAACATTTCATCACAAAAAATCTACAGATGAAGATCCAACTCACCACCTTTGCCCGCAGGGATCAAGATCTTGGTGCAAGTGGTCTTCCACCATGGAGATAGTATTTCTGCTGCCATCGTGAACGCAATTGAACCGATTTACGAGGACTTAACGAAGCCAGACTTGCTTGAGAGATGCATTGGAGGCTTCACGCAAAACAGTAATGAAAGTTTCAATCATTCTGTTTGGAAGCTCATCCCCAAGCATAGTTTCAGTGGTCTGACAGTCCTCGAAATTGGTGCCTACATCGCAGTCACTTGCTTCAATGAAGGCAAAGCAGGACTGCTTGAAGTCATGAGGAAGTTCAGCGTGTATCCAGGATCCTCTGCAGTCAACTGGGCCAAGCTTCAGGATCAGGAGCGGCTTCTCTTGTCCGACAGAAGAGAACTACACTCAACACTTGAAGCACGATGAGCCAAAAGAAAGAGAAGTCATCAGGATGACGACTTCTACAGAGCTGGTGCTTATTAAACAAACATACACACATCACACACATAACACAAATACTTATACACCATACACAACCTCACTTGTAAACAAACAACATAATTTACAACACAAACACTAAAAAACACTGAAACACATTCACAACTTTTTTCTTTATTTTTCACTTTTGATTTCCTTTTTTTTAATTTTTTTCATCAAACACTTTTCACACACACATTCACACATGTCAAAGCATCAGCTTTGTAGAAAACAGTCTAGCTGAAAAGTAGGTCAGAGAGCAAGATAAACAGCTGATTGGAGTTGTCTGCTTGCTTTCTGCTTCCTTACTATATCAGCTCACTTGATGGACTATTTTTTCTAACCTTCAGCTTGACACATAATGGTAGTGCAACTCTTCTGTTCATCGCATGTAAGTATATAAACTTATTTTTTAACAATAAAATCATTTTTATAACTTAATTATAAAAATGTTTCAAATTTAGAAAAATTACATTTTTTTATGATTTTTCATTTTATTTGATTTCAGATGAGTGGACACGAATAAAGTTTTTGGACCATCCTCAAAATTTACAAAGATGACCAGGATACGCTTATCATTCATTTAAATAAGGCCCAGGTATGAAGAAAAATTGTAAGTATATTTTTTATCATTTAATGTTCAAGAAAACTTTAAGTGCCTTTTTCTCAAGTTTTTAATTTTTATGATTGCAGGTCAGTTGCCGCAGGATTTTTCAGGAACCATAAGTCCAATCAGTCTGAAATTTTTTGGAGAACTCCAGGAAAGCCTTCTTCACTGCTTGAACGGAGCAGAATTTGGAAAGATAAGTTTAAAGTGAATGTTATGTATGTAAACATACGTAACATTCACTATAATTACTTATATTATAACTTATGCGTTACTAAATATTTAAAATTTTTATTTTTCAGAAATCCCTTCCGTTCAAGCTGAGGAGAATCACATTTAGAAGATTTTCCATCCAGTTTGGTCTATATTCATCACCCGGATGCTGAGAATTCATGCGGCAAAGGGAAAAATCTGTTCAAATTTAATACTTCACACATGGAATTGTTTGTAAAGTAAGTATAGATATATAATTATTTAAAAATATGTAAAATTACAATTAATATATATATATATACTTTAAGTAGGAATAAGAATTTTTTTAATATTACTTATAAATAATTTTTTTTTGCTTAATAACTAATAATTTGTTTTTTGCAGGTTTAACTCAGGCATAACCCCTTAAGGTTGAAATTTAAGGTCAAATAAAATGTAAAATTATTGATATTGTTCATTGATAAACATAAATATGTACTTGTGTACTTTAACTTTTAAATGAATGAAAGCAAAATTAACTTAAAGAAATTTTTAAAGTCATTATTAACAATATAGTCTAATCGGTGATAACTGCAATTTAGAATAACTACAATTTAAAACGTATGATATTTGTCTATCCATATACGAATAGATTGACGAAGAACAACTTATTCTTGCGTTTTTCCAACATAACGCCATTATGGCAAAAAGCTGGTAAAATTCACACAGTAGTAATAGACAATACTGTATAGGTATACACCACTGAAAGCGAAAATAGAAATTATGGCAGTACAAGCATTCTCTGAATAAGCGACTTAATTTAACGCCGCTTATTAATCGCTCAAATAATATCATCGTAGACTCATAACGGAAGATTATGTACTTTTAAATACGCCGGTTAAAGACGCGTACTGCCAATTTATCTTTTAATCTGCTTGTTCAATCGCATATAATTTCTGAACATATGCATATAATTCTTTAGAGGAGACAATAACGTGAATCGTAAGATTGATCATTTGAATAAACAATAGTATAATTCTATAATTGTAGTTATAACATCTTGAAACTTTTGCTTTAATAGTTTTATTTTGGCTTTGCACATGTAATTGTCAGTGCGCTTTATATTTCAAGAAAATCTGTATGTATTTTATGCGAGAAAATTTCACACAGCTAACGTTGATTTACTCGGATCGATTCAGCCGAAATAAAAGAAAAAAATTTCTAGGCGGTAAATCCTTTGCATATCTTTCGAAGAACTATGCATTATGCAAGAAGGGACTCCTGTAGGACGACGTATGAGGCTAACCCAGAAGCTTTGAGATTTACATATCATTTTATTAATTTTAAACAACATATAATTCTTTTTGAGCTTTATTCACATTTTTATTACCTACTTTTTATTCTACATAGGTAATCGTTGTGTTACAATCTGCATCTATATAATAAAGAAATCTCGTTTCGAATATTTTAAGATTTATTTTAAAATTGTTTTTTTACATCATTTACTCTGAATATTTGTTATATTACTTAATAAATTCACAAACAAATTAAAAATAATAATAAAATAATACACAATGATTTTCAATATTTTAACAACTTAAGGTATGTCCCCTTAAGGATTTATAAACGTTTACTTACCACTGTCGAACAATGGCCATTACGTAGTACCTTAATCTTTCGAAGGATTATCGTTATCTATAGAAGAACACGATTTTGAGTCATTATCAACGTAAAAGAAGGGAGATAGAAAGCTTCCAGAAGAATTTGAAAGTGAATCCAGAAAGAAGAAAACGAGAACAAGCGAGAGAAAAAATATAGAAAATAGCCAGCTAGATTGGAACACAATGGCAAAGTTCCTCTTTTCTAGCACATTATTCCACTTTGAAGCATCTTCTTGTCCTTCTACTCCTTTTACTTATTCTTTACAGTTGGCGCAATTCCTGCCTCTGCCTAGGATTTTTCCTTCATCTTTAAACGCCCTTTAGAGTAAGATTTTCAACATTCTCGAAAGCACCGGGCTGCGGGTTAATTTCGTCCTCGATGGCACCAAATCAAGGGAAATCGATTTTCTCTGCATCAGCGACCGCTTTTGGGAAGCGTTAACGCCTGCAAAGGCAGGTAGTTAGTTGACAGATCAAAGTCCTAATGGGAATAATTTTCAGGTGCACAGGACAGACGAGTACAGTTGCCAAGAGTATTGCGTTAGTTTTGATAATATATATGTACTTGATCGATAACGATTTTTGTTTTAGTTTGCGTATAAAATTCAGTTTTTAATTAATTATGACAAAAAAAGGATCTGATTACAAATTAACTACTTTAATCGATTCACGCACAGATTATATCTGTTACTCGAACACGAAGTATCAGCGTAATTCACTTTGATCGATAATAATGTATCGTAAATAAGCTATTTGAATATCCGTTCCTAGCTACAATCTCGGATTAAATTTATTCTGGTGCATGGATCAATAACTTTCAAAATGAAAGCCCTAAGCAAAAAAAAACAAAGATTCTGGTAGAAATATCAATATCTAGAATAACAAAATATAGAAACTAATGACTATGAGAAATATGTAGTTTCTAACCTTCAGTTAAACGCTTCTTCTTTTATATAGTGATTAATTCCTATTGATACTGATTTTGCTGAACATTGTACACTAAGCAAATGATACAAATTTAAAATTGCAAATTTATTTATTTTTTTCTCTATTTGCCACTTTTCTGATTGAACACATCACAAATCATAAAAAAACTACTTCTACTCAAATTTACGTAAACAAAGTATAAAATTGTTTTATTTATCTAAAATTAAATAAGGGTTCGAGAAAAGCATTTTATCACAAAACAAATTTTTGCTTTACTTCCATTCTTTTCAACAATTCATTTTTTATTAAATTCGTATTCCCACATTCATATTTTTTAACAAGTCAAATTGTGATAAAATCAGTACCTACAAGTCATTAATAATATTTTCAACGATTTCAGGACATCGACCTTGCGCGTGCACTCTATAACCGAGAGTGGCGTACAACGATTGCGACGTGCATATTTTTATACACAAATGCACGTAAGGAGTACCCAGCTCGCGAAATGTATTTCACGTCACGAAAAAGAAGAAGCATGAACAGTGACGTGTGAGTGTCTGTCAGCGTTTCAATTTTGAAGCCACGAGAGCAGCTTCTTCAAAATTCATGTGGTAAATTCTAAAAAGTTTTCCAGCCTTACGCGAGGCATCTTTTTATACACTGAGGAAAATGGAAAGAGGAAAATGGAATTTTTATTTATTTTTCTCCAAAGGAATAATCGAAAAATTATAGAAGGATCGTTAAAAAATAAAATAGAAACTAGTTCTTAAATTTTGGCTATGGTGCAATGTCTATTGATCGATTTCCCAATTTTAATGTTTACCATTCGACGTTCAAATATGCAACGGTATAACAGATTAATCGCACGATTGGAGATGAAAATGCATACGATGAAAAACAATAAACTATTCAATTTTTACGAAGAGGAAAAATAGTTGTTCTTTCGCGCTTCTACGTACATTCTGCGCGTTTCTAATATAAGCATTCCTAATCCTATATGTGTGTATATATATATATATATATATATATATATATATATATATATTATCACGTACGCTATTTCGCGAACCTTAAGCAATGCGACCCTTAAGCACCCAGACGATAAGAGGGCCTCACACGATGGCCGGATGTGCATCGCGGGCCGGTCAGCAACGGATAGTTGCCAACCGCTCTTATCAATATCGACCGACGACGTCACAATAATTGTCTTCACGTCGATAAAAAGGCCGTGCCAGCCAGTTTGGAGCCCACTACCTTCAAATCACGGTCACGTACGACTTCGGGGCGAGAACAGTAGCGCACATCGGGACACATTTACATAATCGACGATCACACATAGTAACATTGACACAAATCTCTCTTTGAAGCCTGAATAAAGGTTCCAACGGTTCTACTAATTCCACGAGTTGCTTTATTCGTCCGAACATCCTTCGTCACGATCACGGTTTTGAACCGTGATCGGCGCGAACCACACCCATACCTAGCAATCCTCACTATTCAATCTCCCTCCCCCGAAACAGTTGGCATCCCTTGTGTTTTTCGCGTTAAGGTGTGCTTCGGTGGAAAAGCACCGCGATCGTGAGTGAACTTGAAGAAACCGGAGAAAGGAACAAATGTTCATCGAGGCTATCTTAACATTTGTCAGAAGGAAGGACATCAGAACAATTCATTATTATAATCTATCAAGGAAAGAATCTCTTATTATTACAGAAGGAAGGACGTCCAGTTCTTACAAAAAGCAAAAGCCGATATAATTAAAACAAACTGAAAGAGATGAGAATATTTATCACCGCTGCAAACGTCATTTGCTTAAGGTAAGTAAATTTAATTAAATCTTAATATTGCACTATTATAATATATTCGTGGGTCCCCTTCAACAATAATATTGCTTGCTTACACGTATCATGGCTTTCTCCAATTTATTTAATTCAAATAAAAATAAAGACAAGAGATCACCATCGCGGAATACTGTGCCGTCGCGTTATAGTAGTATGAGTGAACTAGATATGATTCGCGACCGTGGTATTATATAGTATATATTGATTCTCAAAATCCGTTGATTAATAAAATCATGCAACGTCTAGATCCGGAAGATCGGGAACAATTCATATTGCAGACTATGACAACATCGCAATCAGAAGGCGCAATCGAAGGAACTCGCTCCGAACTCATCACACCTACACCGGTCAGCAGCGCGGAATTCGAGGATTTTTCTCGAAAATACAATAACGCAATGAAATCTAATTTTTCTCTTAATACGCAACCCATCGAATCGCAGAAAATTTTTAGCACATCCGCAGCAACTAGTAGTGCCAAGCAGGAACCAGTTTTCTCTATACCAATTGTGTCTTCTGAAGTGTTTAAAAGTTCCACTCAAACTTCGATTATACATCCGCAACCAATTTCGCAAAAACAAAGAAATTTGACTCAACCCTTATACATCCCCGTCACTTTTAACTCCCAAATGAATTCAAGCGACAATGTGCTGAATAACAATACTGTTGGCAGTTTCAATCGAAACCCCAGGTGCTCAGTTACAGCAAGAATTTTTGAAATTTTTAAGTACCCATAAACAAGACAACAATGAAGTACTTGAAAACACCAATCGTTTGACTAGTACCCCAACAAGAAACACCACAAATTCGGGCTCAACTTTAAGAATATCCAATTTGACAACATCAGTAAATTCATTATAGAGACACACTTTTGATATTCACGATCAAGAACCACACAGTAACGCAAAAATCTCTTGGGATTTTATGAATACCCAGCCATACATATACACACCGGAATTTTCTCCTGAATCCCAATCTATGAATCCAGCTAATTTCTCACTCAATAATGGATTTTCTCGCACCAATCCGGGAGGATTCATTTTGGACCCTAATAGAAGATATACTTCACAAGAAGTCCAGAATCTAATTCAAACTTTCAATAATAATAATAATAATAGCAGTAATTTTTCGAACAATTTCACAAATTTTGACACAAAAAATTATCCTTACCAACCATTCTCAACACAGACACCGAATGCCAATCACTCAAACTCGTTCCCCTTTCCCAATCACCCCTGTCGTATTAAAGGAGTATCGCTCACTCAAGCTATCAACTTCATACCAAGTTTCGATGGCTCACCCGATAAATTAAATGCGTTTTGTAACAACATAAATGACAACCTAGAGTTATATGGTCCTGACAAGCAAGTAGAGCGTCTTTTATTCATGTCCATTGCAAGCAAATTAACTAGTAAGGAGGCTGAATGTTACTCAACACTTCTGAAAGATTTCAGAAGTATCGAAAGCTTTCTTGCGGACGTGAAATCCAGATTCAGCGACATTGGGCTAGCTGACGAAATTTCTTATGGTTTAAAAAGAATATCCCAAGGATCTAGGGAGTTCGTTAACGATTACAGCATGCGCGTGCAAAAATTGCTCGGGCAATTATTATCTATTTATAATTCAGCCCCTATATGAACAGATACGTCCGCGAATCAAACATTTTCACTGCTAACGAAGAAGCGCTTAAATACTTCATGTACGGTTTAAGATACCCGTACTCTATGCAAGTCCAAATAGAGCGTCCCAGAACCTTTGCCGACGCAATAAAAATTGCGATAGAATTCGAAAAAAAATTAAGCATACGATCATCAGGTTTTTATCCTCGTAATGATAATAAATGGGCTGGCATAAATCTCGTGAGAGCGGACTCCTTTCCCATTGCAGATATTGAAACTCTAAGTGATCCGGCGGGCCAAAATAAAATATTGAGATCATTCCATTATTATTGGGCCACAAAATGAATGATTGTCGTATCATAAATTCAAAACAAAAAAAAGACAATGATAAAGCCATCCCAAACTCCTCGAACCATGATAATAATAATCATTCAAGTAGCAGAAATATCAATAATGATAATAATAATTTTAATAATGATTATAATGATAATAATTTTAACAATTATAATGACAATAATTATTCAAATAATAGGGACTATGGTAATCGTTCCAACAACAGAGGTAAATAAAATCGCAAAAATTTTAGCAACAGTAACTTCAGAAATAATGGAGGTTTCAATAATTCTGGTAACAGACGAAACTATAATAATGATATGGGACCTCGCGATTCAAGACCCAATGAAAATTATTTTGATCGCAACTCAGATGCAAGACAAAACAACGCGTCTGGTGGCGATAGACGAAACCAAGGTGATAACCAACCGACAGGTAACAGACGACCAAACAACTCCTTCGGAAATGATTTAAACTAGACACCTGCTCGACTCAATCCTCAAGTATCGAGCAGTCTAATATTACACGAAGACATAACCAGAGCCCTCCGGCTCATCACTTATCTCGTTATCAAAAACCATACGACATTGATAACTCTAATGGATTCAGTGCGGAAAAATTGTCAGCCAGCAAAGCGATCGATGATTCAAATTTAATGAAGAAAGATGATTATTCTCTGATCAATTCAGTACCAGCAATTAACAATACTACTACTCGTCATGAAGCTAATATAAGATTAGCTAAAGCAGGACGTTCACCACCTATAGTCACGTTATATAGCGAAAATTTTATCAATAAATTAGAAGATTTCTTTATTGATACAGGAGCAGGAATATCCACAATCAAGGAAAAATTTGTCAATATGGGCAATACAATTATTAATAATAATGAAGTCGTCGACATAAAAGGTGTTATACTAGGTGTCTGCTCAACTATAGGCAGAATAACTATAGTTGTCAAAGATTTAGACTTCGAAATGCACGTAGTCCCGAACAATTTTCCAATCAATGTCGCTGGACTTATCGGATGTGACACAATCAGCAAATTTAATGGCAAGGTGGAATTTCTCAACTCTAAGTTACAATTGAATAATCATTTTTTTCGTTTCAAAAAACAGGAGACGTTTACTATAGAAGCAACATCGCGGCAGATAATTTATGCAAGGATTCCAGACACTGAATTCAAAACAGGTTGGGTACCGACACAAGACTTGGGACCCAATATCATATTTGGCAATTTTATTGCCACAAGCAACAATGGGAGCGTATTCGCTCGCTGTTACAATATTGGAGATCAACCCATTCAAATTCCAGTACCACAAGTAGAATTCACCGATTTCCATAAGCTGGATATTACGGCTGATGAGGACAGTCGCGCCATCGCTTCAAGTTTAACGAATGTTCTCACATTATTTACTAAAGAAAACAATGTGAACTCTGACAGTGATAACTCAGAGAAACAAGATGAAAAAGCAAAAGAGTCATACACACACGCCCTCTTCAACACAAAGACTCCGATTGATGTTGCTGAGAAAAATAGAATATTAAATGAAAATCCACAACTATGTGAAGAGAGAATCACGTACGCTATTTCGCGAACGTTAAGCAATGCGACACTTAAGCACCCAGACGATAAGAGGGCCTCACATGATGGCCGGATGTGCATCGCGGGCCGGTCAGCAACGGACAGTTACCAACCGCTCTTATCAATATCGACCGACGACGTCACAATCATTGTCTTCACGTCGATAAAAAGGCAGGAGCAAGGCGCCGTGCCAGCCAGTCTGGAGCCCACTACCTTCAAATCACGGTCACGTACGACTTCGGGGCGAGAACAGTAGCGCACATCGGGACACATTTACATAATCGACGATCAAACATAGTAACATTGACACAAATCTCTCTTTGAAGCCTGAATAAAGGTTCCAACGGTTCTACTAATTCCACGCGTAGCTTTATTCGTCCGAACACCCTTCTTCACGATCACGGGCTTGAATCGTGATCGGCGCGAACCACACCCTCACCTAGCAATCCTCACTATTCAATTTTCCTCCCGTAACAATATATGCACCAATGTTACGAAACCTTGATGTAATTCGAATTTTTCAATCAAACAAGAAATTTATAAATTCTCACTACGAAAACAAAATTCATACAGAAAAATCCAAAATTTAATTTACTTGCATAGTTCGAAAGGTTAAAAAAACAGTTATCAACGTTCAGAAACAATAAAAAATCTGAGCTTGTCAATATTTTTATGTAAAAGAAAAATCCAAGAAAAAGTATTTAATTAAAAAAAAAAGATATTGTTCAATACGATAATTCAAAAGTATTTGTAAAAGGGAAAGAATCGCTTAAGGGGTTATGACAGTGTTAAAATTTTGAAAATATTAATTTTTTTTTATTCACTTTTTTCACAGTTAATAGTCCGTAGAATATGGTCCTGAAAGCTGTTTTTTGCTTAAAAAATTTGCCTTGAAAATATCGACAAAAAACTGATAAATCTGTTTCAAGTAAATTTTTGAAAAATCGTGATTTTTAAATATTTTAATTAGGCCAAACTTGTGAAAAGGATTGTTCTACCACACATTTTACAGAGTTATTTCATGAGAAATCTTACTGAAAATACGACCTAAAAACCGTTTTACAAACCGTTTTTTTCTCAAGAGTTATGAAATTATTTCCGTAAAATAAATAAAATCCGTAAAATTAATTTTTCTATGTGTGATTTTATGTTAATAAACTCAATGCGTTAAAGTAAAGGCATTCAACAAATTTGAATTTTCCACTGGAACAGGTTGTACCTCACAGCGTCCGGTCGAGAATGAAGATTACTGTTTGATCGGTATAGTAGAATTTTCTGTAAAGCAGCAGAAAGCAGCCAAACAGCTGTTTTTCATCCAAGACACTAGATCAGTGCAGTTAGTCTGCTAGCTGCTGTAACAATGCTTATAACCTCAGTGGTGTTGTAAAAGTGCAAGAGCTTCTGCAGAATACAAAAATTATTCAGATAAGTATTGGAAACTAATTTGTAATAACAGTGTTCACAATGAGCTTTTTCTTTGTTGGTATATTTTTTGCTTTTAGGTATACGGGTGCAAGCCAGCAAAATGGGAGCTTATATTGACTGTCTGAAGTATTATTTTGCATACCTTTTAAGAACTTGAAGTGTATTTAATAATGGTAAGTATTGTATGTAACTGTAATTCATAAACATAACTTGATTATCAATAGCTAACGATAATTTTTATTTTATTTTCAGCTTCTAAATGCTATTATCACACAGCATGACAAGCGCGTACCATCAAATATACTTTATTGTATGCATATTTGAGTACCAAAAGCAAATCAAGGTATGCCGGATATTTTCTGTAAGTATAGCTGAGTTTATTTGTATGATTTACATTATAAACTTTAAATGCCTTTTACTCAAATTTAGTTTTTTCATGCTTTTGATGTACTTGCCGCAGCTTTCTGAAGGAACCGTAACATCAATCCGGATGAACCAAAGTGGAAAACCTTCCTAATGAGTACGGTCACAAACTGAGTGGAGCAGAATTGGCAAAAATAAGTTCAAAGTGAATGTTACGTATGTTTACATATGTAACATTCACTATAATTATTAATATTGTCAATATATGTTTAATTAATTATATTAATTTTGTGTTTTTCAGGAATCTGTTCCACTTAGTCTGAGACCAGACTCATAATGAAGATTTGGCACTTTGATTCAACAGGATTGATGGTACGGTTCCATCAGAAACATGCGGCAAGTAAATAAAAGTGATGAAAATCACGATTTTTGGTAAGCAAATACCTTTAATTGTTTTTAAATGTTACACTCACTTTATGCATATTATTTATGCATAAAAGTGATGTATAATACTTGTATTTGAAAGCAAAAATATAGTTTTTAGAGCACCTATATATCTATTAATTTTTTACAACACTAACAATTTTTCTTTTTTTTCAGGTTTTAACACTGTCATAACCCCTTAATACCGTTCTCTTGCATATGTATGTGTACCATTTCAGAGATTAGTCTTTTATTTAAATAGTATTTAAATATCTCTGTCTTTTAACAGTAGTCGATTCAGTGATAATAACAACAGTGTTGTCAATCGGCTTCGGTCCGTAATCGGCTGAGGAAAGAATTTGTAAAATGTACACAGTACGCAGCTGCTCCACGTAAGTCTCACGATAAATTGTCTTATATGTATAATTATTTTATATCTTTTAAAGTGTTTTTCTCAATAAATATTGACATTCTCCTCATGAGTGCGACAATGTTCGCCGAAACATCGAAAAAAGGAAGGATGATTTAAATTATTTCACCTCCCTTATCCACTACCTCGGGAAGATCGATAAATTCATCACAAAGATTATTTACAAAATACCGAGGGATAGAATCAAAAATCGACTTAGTGTTACACACTTGTGTATACACATATCTATATAATTAAAGATATTGTAAATTTCAGTTTCTAAAAAAATCCTCAAATTTCATACTTCCTTTTTACTAGAGTACTAAGATATTATTTAACTATGTTAAATTTTCAATCAATTTCATATAAAATAATAGCAATGTACGTACTGTAACAACCGCAATGTCGTTATTACTGGATGTTTTCGGATCTCCTTTCCATCTGGGATGAACCGTGACTTTAACGATTTGGTGAATGTGGCCAGGCTGCATGAAGTTACTAGTACCCGTCAAGACCGTCACCTCGGGGGAAGGCCAAGTAACCCCCGATGTTGATTATGAGTGATACAGTGAGCGGCTGTAAGAGTATGTCGGGAACTGATGATGCAAGCACCGCAAAGTTGAATACCTCGAGCAAGAATCGATGCCATGTATGGAAAATTTTTAATACCCACATCCTCGCCACCGATAATCCTTGACTTGAGAGCGGTACAAATGATTTCTGTATAATAAATTTTAAACAGAAATATGTAATCTATTAATTAACAAACTTCTTTTTAAATATGGACAAAAAAGGATTAGAGTGTAACAAGATCACAAAAGGATTACAAGACTACGTTTTGCATTAATGTCTTATTACGTACGCTAGCTCGCGAATGATGAGCAATAAGACCCTTAAGAATTCAATCGATCAGCGGGCCTTACACGATGCACAGAAGCGCAGTTTGGTCAGCGACAGGCGGTTGCCAACTGCTCTTATCATCAATGCGACAATACGTCACGAGCACGTCAATAAGGACATAAAAACGCAGGAGCGCAGTTCATTCCGACCAGTCCGGGGCGGCCTGTTCGAGGCTCGCTACCGACGACCAGTTCGGGGCCTTTCTTCCGATAGACCACGTACTATGTCTATATTATCAAGACAACTTCAGGACGGTAACGCACAACGGGACTTAGACTTTTACGCGAGCGAGCAACAAGTATCGCGAACACATTTACACATACACACATCTCTCTTTGCTTAGTCGAATAAAAGTATCAATTGTTCCTCACTTAAATATCTCGCGTTGCTTTATTTATCTGGATACTCTTCAAGCCCGTGATCGGCGCGAACACGTACCCTCACCTAGACGCATCCTCACTCCATCCACCCTCCCCCATAACAATACTTACCGATAAAAACTGTAATAAAAATGAATAATGTATCGTACTTCATTTTGATCTCTGCAAATACAACGTCGTAAATTTCTTGCGTTACAATTTCTTATATACGTAATTCTTTATAAGGGTATTAATTACCTTTCATTAAAATTATGCATATGCAAGTATAAAAATGTTAACTAATTCGGAATTCATTATCAAAATACATTGTGTTGTGCATATTGTACACATAACACAAAACTTTTAGTAATTGATAAATCGTGAAATATTCTTTTCTGTTAAAGTTAACGCATCATCGATTTCAAACAATACACCGAAATACGTGGATAAGTAAAAAATTAAAAAATTCGGGTAAAAATTACTATAATTTGTAGTAACTGGAATACATAACAGCAAAATTCTAAATATTGTTATCTCAAACTATCCTAACTCAATTCTAAAATATATTGCATGTAGTATTAACTAAAAGTGGGAGGCAAGCGTGGTCGAAATGAATAAAACTTCAACTTTCATCCCGGATTAGGGCCTTTTCATGCGCCTTTATTAAACAAAAAAGTGACAGAATTTAATTGAATTGAAAGTGAGAAAATATACAATAGTTGAGTTCTTAAAGAAAAATTATCAAATTTATTTATCCCTTTAAGTTATATTTTGGTTTTTTTGGATGTCGCGAAATTATATTCTAATATTCCGGTTGTTTTAGTTTCACATAGTCTGAAAATCGCCTATAAATATTTAGATCATTTTTATTCTCAAATTCCAAAGGTGACAGATTCCTAATTGCACTTATTAAACTGATACTGTGAAATGACTATCATGATTATAGTTGCATGACATGATCCGTATCCTTTGCTTTGATAATAGTATATAATAATCTTTCCCTCACCCCCTTCTCACATAATTTTAATTAAATATCCTGAATAGTCTATAATAATAAAAGCTCAACATGCCGAAAATTATCCGTAAGCATGTGGACAGATTTTCCACCACCCATAGGGCCCAAGTGCAAAAGTTTTATAAAAACTATAAAAATGATATAACATCATTTTTTCAATAAATTCTACATAACTTTTATAAAAAATTGTGTTTGTAAAATTTACATACAAACGAATCTATTTATTGATTTTAATGTAACACAATACAACAAAATATGAATGTTTTTATTTCTCTTGATTAAATTTGTTGTTATCTTGCATTTCAATTAATAACTGACTAATACTCAAGTAAATAATAGATAGGTTATTTATTTACTAAGAGACATCGCAATATTATGAGAAAGAGAGTTCAACAATTGTTGACTAATATCGTTTTAGTTGAAATTTTGAAGATCCTTAGATAAGATCTTTGATAGCGCATTCATAAAACTAGGTTTGAATCAAAGAGATATTGGCTTAACTTTGCAGGCATACGTATTGTATCTACGGTGACAAGGCGAATAGGAAATATCTTAAGTTTAAACCTTAAAGATACGGTACAAGGAAAGCCATTTGTCAAATATTAAATGCAAAATGCGCACAATCGAATTTTGGTAGAGTCTTGCAGCCTGACAAGCTGTAATATCTTTAAGATCTTTGATAGCGCATTCATAAAACCATTTACATGCATACCTAAGATACGCATTCTTACACAGAGAGGTACACACACATACTGGAGCTAGGTGAGATGATCTATTATTAGCGCGCCATGCGAGGTTTGGAGCCCTTCACGAGGCAACGTATACAAAATGCCTCACGTTTTACAAATAAGGCACGACCACACATAGCTTCGCACTCGCCTGATAAACATTCTTACTCTGCATCATTTCAGACTAACAAATTATGTATTTGCGTTTAAGTACTATTAATTTTAAGGTCTTTATGAAAAACCTAATTTTTGAATGTTAAAATTTGATTTTAATTTGTTAACTCGTTATAAAAGCATTTCTCAGCTTTAAGGGGTTATGACAGGGTTAAAATCTAAAAAAAAAAAAAGTGAGCTGTCTCGGGACAGCTGACAGATGTGAAACATCGACTTTGATAATGATTGAAAGAAGTTTATCGTAAATGAAGAATATTAAACAGAAATAAATGTTGTTTTACATCAACCTAAAAATTACATGTAATTGTCTATAAACTTTATTAATTTTGATGTTTCTCATCTTCGAGGCGTTCCGCGACGACTCATTTTTTTTTTTTTTTTTTTTTTTTTTTTTGCAAAATTTTTGATTTATGACAATTAAATTGCGTCAACTAGACGAATGAAACACAAGAAAAGTTGATCACATTAACTTTTCGAAATACACGACGCGTCTACTAGTCACATAATATAAGAAAATGTTGAAGATGCTATGTCAGTCCGGCCAGAGGTCCGACGCTTGGGTCCTGTAGGTGCATTTCGAGTGCGTTTGCGAATTCATTGCTCTATCCTTCTCTCAATTAGCAGAACATTTTTTCCGCTTTCTATTTGTATAGTATACGCGCTAAACCTGGCACACACACACAGACATACACAAATGCATTCTCACTCTCTCAGAGAAAAGCCCTAAAGAGAGCGAGTAGAGGGGGAAGAGAGCTCTAGTTGCCGCCGAGATGGGCCTGCATCGCGCATCTTAGAGAGTTTCCACACTGAGTGCTATGTGCAACATCTATTCGTGTAGTAAGAGTATATCTATATACGTGTACTCCCTTGTATATTGTGCTCCCCGTGTGGAACCTCCCTTAGAAAGTGGAGGGGGAAGCCTGCTAGCAGTCCTAGTCGTGAAGAGAAGACTCGGCACGCGACAAGCATGCTGTATGCGTAGGCGGAGTGGGGGGGGGGGGTTAGAACGTTTCGCCAGATGTTAGGATTTTTTTGGTCGGAATTTTCTTTTGTTTTCAAGTACGGTTTCACTCCTCGAGGCGCGCCTATAGATGTTTCACATCAAAAACATTTATTAGTGACGTAAAAAATTAATATTGTGACGGGAATCCCGTCAATAGCAGCGTGTGGTAGAGACGGAGGAGGACGGCACGGCGCCGCAAGCAGCTTGCCGCCGAGCAGCAACAGCATGAGGCGAGAGCGAGAGAGAGAGGGAACGACAGCGCGTAGCAGCGCGTGGCAGCACGACGCGAAAGGGGAACTTAGCGCAGTATCCAGTCAGCGAGAGCAAGAGAGAGAGAGAGAGAGAGAGAGAGAGAGAGAGAGAGAGAGAGAAGACGTAGCATGCGAGCCACGAGGTGAATGCGCGCGAGCGACTGCCGCCATGTTGGCAAGCGAGAAAGCGAGAACGAGTGCGAGAAGGATAGAGAATGTATGTGGGAGAGAATTCAATATAGACAGACAGGCGAGACTGGAGGCAGCGAGCCGCAGAGTGCATGTTATTGGGAAAAGGTGGAGGGCTACGGCTCAATCCACAGCGAGCGCACAAGCATAAGAAACTAATGTAAGCGTACCGAACTAAACTTTTAACTTACTTTTGCCAATTTTGCTCCACTTAGTTTGTGAGCAGACTCATAAGGAAGATTTTCCACTTTGGTTCATCATGATTGATAGTACGGTTCCTTCAGAAAGCTGCGGCAAGTAAACAAAAAGCATGAAAAAACTAAATTTGAGTAAAAGGCATTTAAAGTTTATAATGCAAATCATACAAATGAACTCAGCTATACTTACAGAAACTATCCGGCATACCTTGATTTGCTTTTGGTACTCAAATACACATAAAATAAAGTATATTTGGTGGTACGCGCTTGTCATGCAGTGTGATAATAGCATTTAGAAGCTGAAAATAAAATAAAAATTATCGTTAGCTATTCATAATCAAGTTATGTTTATGAATTACAGTTACATACAATACTTACCATTATTAAATACACTTCAAGTTCTTAAAAAGTATGCAAAATAATACTCCAGGCAGTCAATATAAGCTCCCATCTTGCTAGCTTGCACCCGTATACCTAAAAGCAAAAAATAAACCAACAAAGAAAAAGCTCATTATGAACACTGTTATTACTAATTAGTTTCCAATACTTATCTGAATAATTCTTGTACACTGCAGAAGCTCTTGCACTTTTACAACACCACTAAGGTTATAAGCATTGCTACAGCAGCTAGCAGACTAACTGCACTGATCTAGTGTCTTGGATGAAAAACAGCTGTTTGGCTGCTTTCTGCTGCTTTACAGAAAATTCTACTATACCGATCAAACAGAAATCTTCATTCTCGACAGGACGCTGTGAGGCACAAACTATTCGAGTGGCCAATTCAAATTTGTTGAATGCCTTTACTTTAACACATTGAGTTTAGTAACATAAAATCACACATAGAAATATTAATTTTACGGATTTTATTTATTTTACGGAAATAAATTAATAACTCTTGAGAAAAAAACGGTTTGTAAAACGGTTTTTAAGTCATATTTTCAGTAAGATTTCTCATGAAATTACTCTGTAAAAAGTGAGTTAAAACAATCCTTTCCACAAGTTTGGCCTAATTAAAATATTTAAAAATCACGATTTTTCAAAAATTTACTTGAAACAGATTTATTAGTTTTTTGTTGATAACTTCGAGGCAAATTTTTTTAGCCAAAAACGGCTTTCAGGACCATATTCTACAGACTATTAACTATGAAAAAAGTGAATAAAAAATGGGTATTTTCAAAATTTTAACAACCCCTTAAGGGGTTATGCTTGAGTTAAAATTCAAAAAAATCAAAAAATTTTTTATTTGATTTTTTTTAAGGCAAATTTACTGTACAATAAGCTGCTGAAGTCCTTTTTGCCCGAAAAAATTCCGCTACAAAGTTATAGGCCAAATACTAAAAACATATAATTTTTCAAAATTGCGTATTATTGATGTTTTGTCTTATAGCACTTTTGATTATTCAAAACAATTGCCTTTTCATAGAAAATGTAAAATTAAATCCGTTTACAAACTCCTTTTGAAAATGCAATTTTATTAAAAAAAACACACATATTATTTACTAAATCATTATGTACTGTAATAGCTAATTTTTATGAAATCGTAGATTTTTTTTTATTTTGAATGTTCAAAATAAAATAAATTTAGGATTTAAATTTAGTCTTGTAATTTTTAATCAAATTTATAAAGGGGTAAAAAAACATACGTGCAAATTTAAATTACCGCCTAAAAACATGGCACCTTACAGCATATGGAACAGGAAATCACTGTTTTACCGACCTAGTCGAGTTTACATTCAGACATCAGCTGTTTCGTCTGCTGTCTGTAGTTTGGTGCAAGCTGGATGTTGTGCTGTTATGATAACTTCTGAGTCTACTAATCTTCAAATTTAGATAAGTGTTTGGACTATAAACAACATATTATTTGTGAAGAATTAATTCTTTGTGAGTGTATTCTTTATTTTTAGGTATACGGACTATGAATATCATGTGCACACCTGTGTGTTAAATAGTCTCAAAGCAGCTCAAAGTCTACTGTAATTGTTAACAATCCTGTTAAAAAATGGGTAAGCAATTACAAAAATTATATTCATGTAAAACATGTTGATTGTGAATGCGTATCAAAAAATTAAATTTCAATTTCAGCTTTTGATACTGGTACATCAACATGTATTGTACAGCACCCGGGTCTTGATAAATCCCATAATACATAGGTATTTCATGTTAAAACATAAAAGAAATATGCCAAGCAGTTCATGTAAGTACTACTCGATAAGTATACATAAGTGTCTTGCATAAACTTTAAATGCATTTTTCTCATGTTTTGAATTTTTATGATTTTAGATCACTTGCCGCAGGATATCTCAGGAACCATCAGCCCAATCAAGCTGAAATTTTTTGGAGAGCTTCAGGGAATCCTTCGTCACTGCTTGAACGGAGGGAAATTGGCTAAGGTAAGTTTAAAGAATGTTACGCATGTGAACATATACATAATTGACTACAATTATGAATATTATGACCTTATGTGTTTCTCAATATTTAAAATTTTTATTTTTCAGTAATCCCTTCCGTTCAAGCTGAGAAGATTGTCCATCCAGTTTGGTGTATATTCATCACCCGGATGCTGAGAATTCATACGGCAAAGGGAAAAATCTGATCAAATTTAAGGGGACCCAACACGTTTAAAACTTGAAAAAATCGATATTTTTTTTATGATTGGTTTTCATAGGAAATTTATCATAGAATATGCTCCCGAAAGCCGTTTTTCGTAAAAAATTTTCCCTCAAAATTATAAGCAAAATACTGAATAAATATTTTGCCTGTTTTTTCACTAAATTGCGTAATTAAAATCATTTATTCAAGATACCTAAAAATTTTGATTTTTTTAAATAAATCCAGTCAGAACTAGATATTTTCATTGTAATTGTAAAAAACAATGTTATTACATATATATATATACATATATATATATATCGTATTACAAATATGTTGAACTTTTTCCTCGTGTATGTATGTATTTATGAGCGAATGTGTGTGTGTGCGCGCATGTGTGTGTGTCTGTGTGGGTGTGTGTATATATATATATATATATATATATATATATATCACTCGTATACACACATACGCTCTTATAAACATACATACGTATTTTGTAAATGATTTACAAAAAATGATTATTTTCTTTTTTATTCTGAGTTTCATGAAACTTAGGTGAAATTCAAATATGCGCGCTCTTCACAACAGTCTAGGCGACGATTCTGTAACCAAAACGTGACGACCGCTGTGACGAAAATATTTGAACTTCCCATTTACCGACCATGTATATATCGTTTCTTCTTGACGTCTTGTTTGGGTAAAGGTTAGATTCAGTGTGCTGTCGGTGAAACTGTTCGCGCGAAACACAGCATTCAAATCTGCTTTACCAGCTTTTAAATATTTTAAAGTTCTATGATTAATGTTCTTGAATTTATGTTTTGCACTGTGCAAACATAATTAAATAAAGTTAAAATAATTTTTTTTTAGTAGTGTTTATTTTTGTTTTCTTGTAAAGTTATTTATATTTTAAGTTTTCAAAGAGCAAAGTATTTATTAGGAATTTTAGTTAGTTTAGCTTTTAGTTTAGATTAGTTAGTTATAACAATGAGTCACCAGAAGGGTAGATTGCCCACTCACTTGGATACGAAATACTCCTGGGGAAGAAATAGAAGGCGACCAAGAAAATTTGCAGGAACTAGACGTAATGATACAGAAGACTCAACTGCACAACCAAGACCTTCGACATCTTCAAGAAAACTTGAAACTCCAGCAGCAGAAGGCCTCTCCGGAGTCAAGAATAGAATTATTGATATCAATATTCTATTTCCTGAACTCCAAAGTGTGGTGTGTTGCAAAAAATGTCACAGTGAAGTGAACTTTTCTGAATCAGTAGTGTTTCGATTAGGATTCAAAATTGAAGTCTCATGGGTTCGATGCAGACAAGTTTTGAGCATCAATTCTAGCAAAAAAGTGGGTGATAGTAATCGTGCATGGGAAGTGAATCGAAGGGCTGTACTTGCATGTGGTGCTTTGGGTGTTGGACATGCTGGGCTTTCAACATTTTGTGGCATAATGGACTGCTCTAAGCCAATAGCTCAGTCTGCTTACGATTCAATAAATCAACAGTTAAGTGAAGTATATGAGAGTGTTGCCAAGGAGTCTATGCGAGCTGCAGTGCAAGAAGAAAGAGCCGCTACAGAAGATGGTGCTCTTGGACTGAACATTTCTGGTGATGATTCGTGGAGGAAGAAAGGATTTTCATCACTACAAGGATTTGCTAGCATCGTTCGACATCACACAGGCAAGGTGTTGGACGTTGCTGTTAAAAACAGCTTCTGTCAACCTTGTTCATCGTGGGAGAAGTATCTGCATACTGCTGAGTATGAAGAATGGTACGAGGAACACAAGCCACACTGCACTGCTAACCATGAAGGTAGTGCAGGTAAGATGGAAGTTAATGGCATCCGTGAGATATTTGAACGTTCAGAAGAAGAATACAGTGTCAAATATCATCGCTATATTGGAGATGGAGACTCCAAAGTGTTCAAGGCTGTGAGTGAATCGAAACCCTATGGTGATGAACTTGTGGTGGAGAAGAAAGAGTGCATCCAACACGTACAGAAGAGGATGGGAACTCGTCTCCGAAACCTTGTCAAGCAGTATACCAGCCAGAAGATCAAGCTTCCGGACAATAAACCAATTGGCGGAAGAGGAAGGCTGACTGCTAAGGTGATCGACAAGCTGTCAAGTTATTATGGTAAAGCCATTCGAAATCACCCAGATTTCATTGATGACATGTACAACGCAATCTGGGCAACATGGTACCATATGCAGTCGACGGACAAGAGGGCAATGCATCATCTGTACCCGGAAGGATCCAGCAGCTGGTGCAATTGGCAAAAAACAAAAGCCACAAAAGAACACAGGGAGTTCAGGCGCAAGACCAGCCTTTCAGCTTATATTATGGATGCCATAAAACCAATTTATGAAGACCTGTCAAAGTCAGAATTACTTGAAAGATGTCTTGGAGGTTTTACACAAAACTCTAATGAGAGTTTCAATAATTCTGTATGGATACTAGTCCCCAAGACATCTTTCAGTGGCTTGATAGTCTTGAAAATTGGTGTTTTTCTGGCTGTGTGCATGTTTAATGATGGTCGGTCTTGTGTCCTCAGAGTCTTGGACCGCTTTGATGTGAAGCCTGGAGACGCTGTGGCAGAGTGGGCCAACGCAACAGATAATTTAAGACTTCACCATGCTGAACGACAAGTCCAGGCCAACACCAAAGAAGCACGAGCTCTTAGGCTAAGAGCTCGACAGATGGAAGAAGATGACTCGTATGCTGCTGGTGGACATTAGGGAGGCAAAAACAAAGGCTTTGCAAGGACTACGAAAAAAGATGAGTATTTTTCTCTATATTGTTTTAGCTGATTTTTATGGAGTTTTTGAAATATTAATTTATTATATTTTTTCAGTGGATTGTACATTGAAGAAATCATAATCGTTTTTCTTTCATTAAATCAAGTTGGAAACTTCAGCAAAATTATTAGGTAAGAATAAATATGCATTTTTTAGTATTAAATACAACAAATGAATAATATTAGCATATAATGTAAAAATACACAAATTTACCATTTTTTGTTTACAGGTTCTCAAAGGCGTACTCAGCCTATTGATACAAGGGAGTATACCATTTGACTCCTGAAAATGATAGTTTACTACCACGGATCAACAGAAAAATATTTCCAAGAGATTTGGTAAGTAAAAAATTAACTTATTTTCTAATATGCATTGATGAACTTCGAAGTCGATTTTCTCTAACTTTGGTTTTTCATGATTTCAGCTCACTGTGCGTAGGATTCCAGGTGACCATATGCTTCGATTGAGCTCAAATTTTGTGAGTATGTTCTATAAAAGTGTAGTTTTCGCATGAACAGAGGGATTTTGATTTGAAAGCTTCAAACTTATTTAATAAAAAAAACTGTGGCATAAAAAATTTAAAAATTGAAAAAATTTACTTTTTCTTTTATTAAAATCTTTCTAAGCATTCAAATAAAAATCCCTCTGTTCATGCGAAAACTACACTTATATAGAACATACTCACAAAATTTGAACTCAATCGAAGCATATGGTCACCTGGAATCCTACGCACAGTGAAAAACAGTCTGCGGAGTGCCACTCCGGATAGGTAGGTACGAAATTGGATTTTCAGGGCTTAAATTGAAGGTAAGAGAACATACTATAAGTATGAAAAGTTTCTCCAACATATTATTTAATTTAATATCAATTTAGAATATTTTTATTTTTCAGATTTTAAACGTGTTGGGTCCCCTTAATACTTCACACATGGAATTGTTTGTATAATAAATATAGATATATAATTGTTTAAAAATATGTAAAATTACAATTAATATGTATACTTTAAGTAGAAACATATTCAGAAGATTTTACATCCTGTCTGGTGTCAATTCATCATCTGGATGCTGAGATATCCTGCGGCAAAGGGAAAAAAGTGCTGAAAATTAGTGATTCATACAAGTAATTGTTTACAATGTAAGTATAGATATATAATTTTTTTAAAATAGTTAAAAATATGTTTAATACCTACATTTGTAGTAGGAGAAAGATTTTTTTTATACTATTAATAAATAATTTTTTTCAGCCTATTACTTATTAATGTCTTTTTTACAGGTTTAACTCAGGCATAACCCCTTAAGAGGATTCGGACTAAGAGTCAATCCTGGTGAAAAATAACGTCTTTCTTCTTCTGTAGTCAAAATAGAAGAGATTCTAAATATAAGATCTCCAGTATCGATGATTCTATATCTAATTATGAAACTCATGCTCAGCAACCATATACAGCTTCGTCTTACAACAATAGTAATGAAGTTCATATCACAGTTCAACTTCAAGACTTGTTATTACCTTCACACAATATGTTGCATGTTTGCGGAAGTTTAATCAACGCTGACGGTATACTAGTAACGAATACTAAACTAGTAAAAAATGCCATCTGTCACATGTTAGAGAAAATAAGGTATAAGATAAATGTTATAGAGATTGAAAAATGCAAGAACGTTGGATTGACTAGTCTCATGAAAGGATGGACTTCGATCAATCCTAGTCACAGTCTAATCATTCAAAATGCCGGCTGGCTCGATGTTGAGGAGAAAGAGAAGCTAGTAAATAGCAATGGCTAATTCGACATATCCATATCGGTATGTTTTTTGGCTTCGCTGAGGACTATTGCAAGATAGTTGTCAACGTAAAGCATGAACTCATACTCACTAGATCGAGAAGTGATGTAAATGCGGTTATCCAAACAGCTACTACTGCTGCAACAGCTACTGCTCCTACTACATATGAAGAATTCAAAATTGTTTTAAGGGGTTATCCGTGAGTTAAAAAGATTAATAAATCGATTTTTATTCACTTTTTCCATAGCTAATAATCCATAGAATATTGTGGTAAAAGTCATTTTTCGTGAAAAAATTTTACCACAAAGATACAGACAAAAAACTAAAAAATATTTTTTGAAAATCGGTTTTCGATATCCGTTCGATTGCACCACAATTATTAAACAGAATTATTTAACACTTGTACAGTACACGATTTTTACAGAACATTGTCATGTACTAGCTTTTCGGCTCAGGTGACCGCCGGCGCAGCTCAGCAAGCTTGCACTTTGTGTTGGAGACTGCAACCTCCGACTTGTCGCACCGGAGGATTCGCAGGTAAAAATCCGGCGATCATCAAGCAGAGCAGAGATCTCCTCTCGAACAATAAAGACTAGAAGATAACTTGGACTACTTACTCCAAGCACAACCACCCACACATAACAACTAGCATCCCTTGGTGGACTTGGACGCTAGGTCGGTCCAAGATAAATCAACGCGTCGAAAGTAAATAGGAAATATTCCACACTTTTATTTTCCGCTATCGTACGTACTAAGCGCGACTTCGACGCTGCTAACCGCGTTGAAATTGACACTGCGAATATTCATCAACCATCGGTGATTACCGGAAAAGCATTGAAGCAGCTTCAAAATTTAAAAAAACAGAGCTTCATATTTTTTCTTCTTTCGGTCGTATACCCTGCCAAACAGAAGGAGAGCTCAGAAAATTTTTTCCAGCTTAAAGACACTATTTAAATACGGAGCGATTGAACGCCGCATCATCGATCCTGTGTGAATCGTAAAGCTGAATAGTGCAGTGCTCATGTGTGACCTTGAGGTATACGATAATGAATATCTGAACAAAGTATTGGAATGGTCTGATTTTCAGCTTTAAGTGTGCGAATTGAAATATATATAAATATGTCTTGTCATAATGTTTTTTTTTAAAAATGAAATCAAAAGTATCAAAAAAAAGTCTGAACAATTTTTAAAATGCAATTGTGACCTTGGATTAGAAGATACTTGAAATGTCAATGATGGCATTTAAAGCTGAGAGTTTAAAATTTATGCCTGTATATTGCAATATACATGTATAGAAGTTTATATCAATTTTTAAACCCAAAAAAGCCTGGATAACACTAATCGATATTCTGAAAGGAAGCTGCTTAATATAATAGAAGATGTGTTGTGACTTACAGATTTGAAATATTTCAAATAAAATTTTGTTGAGAAAAGAAAGAATAAAAGCTTGTTACTTAATTCATAGATCAATGCATTCATTGTTTATTGTTGAAACATGACCACCATAAAAACGCCATAAAATCCCATAGATAAAAGAAAAGCTATATGAAAACGTACTCGTTGTATTGAAGGACTCTCTATATGAAAGTGTCGAGTAATACCATAAAAACCCCATAGAAAACCCATAAACCCCATGCTTTGTTGAGTTGAAAGCTGAGTAAATACGTATATGCTAATATATATTGTATTGGATTGATATTCTTTATCCAACCAAAATCGCATCTTCCTCAAGTATAATCATAAGTATATATGTCATATTGACTGAAAAAAAGTCTTAATCGATAAATTCAATGTTTAATCTGCAATTGTGACCTTGAGGTATACGATAGTGAATATCTGAACAAAGTATTGGAATGGTCTGATTTTCAGCTTTAAGTGTGCGAATTGAAATATATATAAATATGTCTTATAATGTTTTTTTTTAAATGAAATCAAAAGTATCAAAAAAAAGTCTGAACAATTTTTAAAATGCAATTGTGACCTTGGATTAGAAGATACTTGAAATGTCAATGATGGCATTTAAAGCTGAGAGTTTAAAATTTATGCCTGTATATTGCAATATACATTTATAGATGTTTATATCAATTTTTAAGCCCAAAACAAGCCTGGATAACACTAATCGATATTCCGAAAGGAAGCTGCTTAATATAATAGAAGATTATTTTCCGAATTAGAAGAGCTTTTGCGAAAAACACGTTTTCATTAATAACTCAAAATCTATAGCAGCTATCTAAAAGCTTTACCGGTTGAAATATTGATATCTTAATTCTCTTAAAAATGGTTTTGTACCATTTAAAAATATGTAAAATTACTTTTAAAATACATCAGATAAAAATTTTACGAAAACATAAAATTACGAAATTTTACGAAAACATAAACTATTGCTCAAAAAAGGATAGGAAAAATGCTTTCTTTTACCGCTATTGGACAAGCAAGACAAATAAAGCACATCTCGTTGTAATGCAATCCAATAACGACAAGATGAGATCTAGCTGTATACATACGTTCATACATACATACATACATTCAGACGGACATTTTCTAAAAATGCTCGATTTCACTTCCAAATATCTTAGAATCTTAATTTAAGTGTTTTTAAGTAAACTTGTAAAAATCACTATCACAAAGCTTCCTCTTGGAGGAAGCAAAAAATGCTAAAATTTAGTATTTCACACATGGGATTGTTTTACGTTTTCATAGTAAGTATAGATATATAATTTTTTTTAAATATGTAAAATTACAATTAATATCTATACTTTAATAAGGAAAAAGATTTTTTTGTCTACTATTTATAAATAAATTGTTAGCCTATTATCTTATAATTTTTTTTCAAATTTAACTCAGACATAACTCGACGGCAATTCGCCCGATCCCCTTAATGAGAATAGAATGATTGATGCCCTATATAGTACTTAATCATGTTCAAAAAAGTAATTGTAAGAATATCGTCTGCTTTTTGCTACACCCAGATATGTTTGGACTGTGAAGCATCTATTCAATTGGAGAAGCCTCGATTTATTATTTTCGGCTTTCCAACAAATCGCAAAGGAATGAAAAAAGTTAATACCAGTTATTTGGATCATTGTAACATCAGTAATGTAAAGCTCTTTCTCAATTCGCAGAACTATCTGTATGAAAATCTAAATCTCAATATGGATCGTAAATAATACTCTACGCTTTACGATATGTATTTAAACTTTCAAAACACGTACTATGATAATACTATTAAACCTATGTTAAAAAAGATACACTTTATCACTTTTCTACCTCTCATTGGGATTGATTGCTCGAAACAAAATGAGTTTTTGAAGAACGCATCAGTCTATGTTCGTCTCGAATTCGAATCAAAAGAGAATTTCCCTGAAGAGACATCTGCCTACTGCTTGATTGAACTTGTTTTTAGAAACAATGGAGGTAGTGGTGGGAATATAAGTAAAAAGAAGAGAAGCAACCTCAGTCAAGTATCATTCAACATGGACTACTTGATTGATATGCAAGGCTTTAAACAGTTAAATAATGGCTTCAATCTCAAAAAGCTTATTATAATTTCTCTACAGGATCAAAATTAGTCACTGGTTCTACTCTTTAAGGAACCTTTCCATGGCGTCAACTTACTGCCAAATATAAGCAGCAGAATAGATGGTTAGAATGCCATTATCATGGTTTATCATGGGTATCTGGAAATATTGAATATACCAAAATTGGAAAATTGCTTCGAGAAGCTTCACATGATAGCAAGAGAATTTTAGTGATGAGATCATTGAAGAAGAAATGGTTAAAACGTTTCAAGTTTAACTTTATCCATATAGCTGAAACGGGATATCTACCTCTGGAGAAGATCAAACTTGTAACAGTATCAACATGATCATAAATTTCGAGAGGTAATATTGAATTGGTTGTATCTCACGTATAGGGCCGATGGATGGGGATGTAAATAAAAGCATACATATTTAAATATAAACTTTTTAAATTATATTATATCCATTTGCGAAACTCATTATATGGAAGTAATTCCTGTTCAATAAGGAAAAGTTTCAAAGATCGGTAATAATATTTGTTTTTCATAATACATTATAACGGTTGTATATTTGCACGTTATCGTCTCTCCGGACGATCTCATTAATTATTGTAAAACTAATGCATTTGTATTTTGCAGCGCCCACCAGCGGACAAGGAATACAAGAGAGAGAGAGAGAGAGGGGGGGGGGGATCGCGTACCACGGCTCCTTTGCGAGGTTGCGAGACAACATTGTGTTATATTTTGGATCGAGCAACCTTTTATATTAGTTTCGTCAGTTCTCTTTTACATCATGAGTACTCATTATTTAAACGTCACCTAGTCCCATGCTGCGATTCCGCACTCACGTACGGAATACATTTAAATCGACTGAGCATTACGCACGCCCGACACGAGATGAATATATTAAACGTGGATAAATTCCACGGTTGTACACGACAGGTTATTTGAGAACGATAACCTCACCGTTACAACATATGTACGAAAAAAAGTGTTTGTATGTTGCATAATATGCGTATAAAAATTTGTATAAATCACTATTCTATACACTGCAGTTCTTAATATTTATAATAAACTTTATAATAATACACGGTATATAAAAAATGCAGGAATTAGGCCTTTCTTCATACGTGAGAAGGAGTCTGTGCGAGCGTGTGTGTGTGTGTGTGTATGTGTGACTTTTTTTCGTATATATGGCGACTCAATTCTTTATTATACAATTTTAAATGTAAAGTGAATCGTATTAGTAGTATTAGTAGTATTTTGGGAGGTGATGACGACAGCCAGAGACATGCCCATCGAGCACTCAGGTTAATCCATTGTTTAATACGTCCTTTGTCCAACTGCAATCTCTTTCGATTGCCCCGATTATCTTGAGAACGGAGCTAAGCTTACAGTTCCGCAATTCCTCTGGCTCGATGAAGGGAATGCCTTACTCTCTATGTCTAGTACCCACGAAAGCTGGGTAACTACACATTAGGTGGGGTGTCGACCCCTCCCTCGAATCGCATCACCTATAGCGGTCATTCTCCCTGATTCCTATCTTGAACAGGTGATAACCGACCCTCCATGTCCCGTAAACGAGCCCACCGCCATCGTGAATATGTTCCTATGCAGTTTGTGCAGTTTAGCTGTCCATCCCTCAATTACAGTTCTGTCATTACTAATTTAAGGGGTTATGACAGTGTTAAAATTTTGAAAATACCCATTTATTTTTATTCACGTTTTTTCATAGTTAATAGTCTGTAGAATATGGTCCTGAAAGCCCTTTTTGGCTAAAAAAATTTTCCTCGAAGATATTAACAAAAAACTAACAAATCTGTTTCAAGTAAATTTTTGAAAAATCGTGATTTTTAAATATTTTAATTAGGCCAAACTTGTAGAAAGGATTGTTCTAACCCACTTTTTACAGAGTAATTTCATGAGAAATCTTACTGAAAATATGACTTAAAAACCGTTTTACAAACCGTTTTTTTCTCAAGAGTTATTAATTTATTTCCATAAAATAAATAAAATCTGTAAAATTAATTTTTCTATGTGTGATTTTATGTTACTAAACTCAATGTGTTAAAGTAAAGGCATTCAACAAATTTGAATTGGCCACTCGAATAGTTTGTGCCTCACAGCGTCCTGTCGAGAATGAAGATTTCTGTTTGATCGGTATAGTAGAATTTTCTGTAAAGCAGCAGAAAGCAGCCAAACAGCTGTTTTTCATCCAAGACACTAGATCAGTGCAGTTAGTCTGCTAGCTGCTGTAGCAATGCTTATAACCTTAGTGGAGTTGTAAAAGTGCAAGAGCTTCTGCAGAGTACAAGAATTATTCAGATAAGTATTGGAAACTAATTAGTAATAACAGTGTTCATAATGAGCTTTTTCTTTGTTGGTTTATTTTTTGCTTTTAGGTATACGGGTGCAAGCTAGCAAGATGGGAGCTTATATTGACTGCCTGGAGTATTATTTTGCATACTTTTTAAGAACTTGAAGTGTATTTAATAATGGTAAGTATTGTATGTAACTGTAATTCATAAACATAACTTGATTATGAATAGCTAACGATAATTTTTATTTTGTTTTCAGCTTCTAAATGCTATTATCACACAGCATGACAAGCGCGTACCATCAAATATACTTTATTGTATGTATATTTGAGTACCAAAAGCAAATCAAGGTATGCCGGATATTTTCTGTAAGTATAGCTGAGTTCATTTGTATGATTTACATTATAAACTTTAAATGCCTTTTACTCAAATTTAGTTTTTTCATGCTTTTGATGTACTTGCCGCCGCTTTCTGAAGGAACCGTAACATCAATCCGGATGAACCAAAGTGGAAAACCTTCCTAATGAGTACGGTCACAAACTGAGTGGAGCAGAATTGGCAAAAATAAGTTCAAAGTGAATGTTACGTATGTTTACATATGTAACATTCACTATAATTATTAATATTGTCAATATATGTTTAATTAATTATATTAATTTTGTGTTTTCAGGAATCTGTTCCACTTAGTCTGAGACCAGACTCATAATGAAGATTTGGCACTTTGATTCAACAGGATTGATGGTACGGTTCCATCAGAAACATGCGGCAAGTAATTAAAAGTGATGAAAATCATGATTTTTGGTAAGCAAATATCTTTAATTGTTTTTAAATGTTACACTCACTTTATGCATATTATTTATGCATAAAAGTGATGTATAATACTTGTATTTGAAAGCAAAAATATAGTTTTTAGAGCACCTATATATCTATTAATTTTTTACAACACTAACAATTTTTCTTTTTTTTCAGGTTTTAACACTGTCATAACCCCTTAATTAAGTAATATTATAAAGAATATAAAAATCAAAAAGGCTGAATTGCACCTTATCAGTTTAGTGCATATTATGCATGTTTTATTGCGTTCCCTCGCGACTGCCATTTCGGTATTTCCTGGTCATATCAGCACTTGTTATAGACTTAGCCCCAAATAATCGTTTTGCTGCTTTACATACTAATTAACTAAGCTCTAAATAATAAAAATATTCAAATGGCAGAACTACACCTTATCAGTTTTTTAAACTTCGTTTTACCACTTTAGGGACTTCTGCCGATCATTTATCCCAGACCTAGACTTCTGCCATTGTTTGTTCCGAATTTCTAAGGTCAAAATACACCACTATACAAACATTCAGGCTGCACCTAATCAGTTTTTTTTTAAATAAAAATTAACGTCTTTCACCGCCCACGCACGCCCCCTGCCTGTTTTCCACTTCTTCTCTTGAACGCACGTACTCGTAAGACACTTAGAAGCTGTTCTGCAAAGAAATTGTGACTGTACCTGATCAGTTTACTTTTTCCTAGCCAGCTCGTAAACTATTACGTCCCGTCTGCAGCCCATCATCTCTTTAGAGTTGACACTGGTCGCATCCAGGGTTTGAAGTGCCGCTTTGCTGCTTGAGCAAATCGTTATTTGATCATTTGTAAAGTAAATAAGAAAGACTTAAAATATTATTTACCTTTCTAATCGACTGCCTCGGAAAGATCTACAAATTCAATAGAAGGAAATATCTGCAAAATATATTTAATAAATTCTATTTAATCGGAGCGCTGATAAGTTGCCCCCAAAACTGAATTTTAAATTTAAAAAATTTTAAATTATTAGTATTATCTGTTTGTATTAACAAAAAAACCCCGGTGTCGCATCACCATCTGGCGACACCGGGGGTTTTTTGTTAGTAATTTGTACGTTTGAAGTTTCGAGTCAGTGTCAGCCTTAAACTTTTAAGATCCAGATTGGTTCTGGTCAATATGTTGCTTTAAATAAGCATCATTTTTATTTTATTGCCCCGAAGAGGAGCCTTACTGGGCTCGAAAGTTTGAGAAATTGAGACCTACAATGTTATACACAGCGGAATATGCGCACTGTATACCGCGGAATACGAACCACTGGAGGTTAGATATAAAGATAGTTGCATACACTACTGTAACGTGGTGGATTTTCCGTCCTTGGGGAGGCGCGGCACCGCGTGATGACACCTGTTCAAGTTTATCGCGAGCTTGTATTTAATGAATAATGGACACCCGAACTCGCGATCTGGGTACTCTGGTACTGCCGGTTGGAGAGCTCCTTGTGCTCGGTGTCGTGGGCTAGATCTAAAGGAGGGGAAAGTCGCCAAGAAATAATAATACCCACAATTTTTGAAAAACTTGTCACTAATAAAATTTATTTAAAAAACTGTGAATGGAGTTTATCTCTAACGCGGACCGTCTCTAACTTCGGCCATAAACGCGATAACGACGTGACGTGCGAATTCTACTTGTCTGTATTTCTTCTTCTCAGCCCGTCCTCTCGTTCGGATGATATCTCGTGCTCTGTAAAAAGCGCACCCGAAAAGAGAAAATATGCTTACTTCGGAAATTGCACACGGGGGGATTTCGCTCGTTTCTCTCGTTCGCTCTGTTCTCTGCAAAGGTCCAATAGATACTAATTTCCGTAGCCGCTCGGTTTGCGGCGTCTATCTCTATCTCGCTCTCTCACACACACTTTCCGTTATATCGCTCCCTCGCACCTATTGCAAAATTACACGCTTCTGCACCATATATCACGTTTACACTCTCGCACCCTCTTTTTCAATTCTTCTAGACGTGCGCGAAATTCAAAGCACTCTACATGCTTGACTGGCTTTACATACGGTACTTATAAATTTTTACATTGCTTCGCATTTCGGCACGCTTACATTATTCGTTCGTCGCTCGCACGCGCGCTGTGGATCGAGCCGTAACTCTCCACCTTTTCCCAATATCACACAGTGCGGCACGTTGCCTCCACTCTCTCTTGTCTGTCTCTAACACGCATTCTCACTCGCTTTCTATTGCTATCCTTCTCGCACTCGTAGTACAGTCAGTTGCTCGCCAACATGGCGGCCGTCGCTGGCGCGCATTCCTACTCTCTCGCCCTCGCCTCGTGCTGCTGCTGTTCGGCGGCAGGCTTCTCTCGGCGCCGCACCGTCCTTCTCCGTCTTTACTCGTGCTGTCTGCTCGTACGTTAGTTCTGTAAACACCACCTAGTATTAGACGTCGTCGTCTACCTCGTGTGGTGTACAGGCGAGCAGCTATTGACGGGATCCTCGTCACACTACATACATGCTTATACAACAATATAAATACTATACTGGTATCATATCTCCATCCCGCGGCACTGGGACAGTATTTACATTGCGAGTCAGTCCAACGCTACGAATTGTTAACTAGCTATGCGGTCCGATTGTAAAAATGTTAAAAAATTGAATTGAATTTTTTTGCCTTGAAAAGGAGCCCCAGTTGGCTCGAAACTGTAGGCACGAAAATTGTTAATAGAAAGCGATGAAGTAATTTCTTTCTCTAACATTAAAAACATCGAACAATAGAAGCATGTAATCTGAATTTTCTTTTTATTTGTACAAAATCTATACAATTCATCGTTCCATCGCGGAATTGATAAAGTTCCTATGAGAATACACATTCGAAAGTATTTCAGCTGTTCCAGCGGCATACAATCCTTGAGGCACCCAAGAAAGGACTCCAACAATTTCGTTATTAACGACTAGAGGACCACCACTATCACCCTTCACGCGCCGAAAAAACATTGTAATTATGTAAAATACAAGTAAAGAATTAAGACAGCTTTGTATAGCATTTCGGTATAAACTTACAAAGCATGATCCACGTCCCTGGCCACAATACGAGCACATTTGCTCTTTAAAAAGTTCCAAATCATGATACCTTTGACATTCGAGGCTGGTAAGTGTTCTCATACTTAATTTCTGGAGCTGGGCATTGGGCCCCCTATTGTTCACTGCGATTCGTCCCCAACCAGTCAAAACACCAGGTAAATGATTGATGACTTCACGACTAGCCAGATCAATCTTTTGCTGAGTCCGATCAAATGTTATTTCGTCTGCGAGCTAAAATACAAGATAGCAAAATTCATATTTTTTCAACAAAAATGTTGTATAAATTCGCAGTCATGTTTTGACTTTGAAAATGAAAAATTTTTCTTTGATTAAACTTGAACTTTGTTAAACTGATGCATGTTAAGTTTCTATACAAATTAATGGTTAGAAAAATATTTCTTTATAACACTTTAGAAACATTCCTCTCGAGGCAATGCTAAAAAACTCTTTTACTCTATTCCGAAACTCTACAAATAAATCCATTTTAAGTGTCAAGTACTAAACCCATGTACCTTTTACACCACTGCAAAGGCATTATTCATTTACGTTAAATTTTTAATCAATTTCGTATTAAATAATAGCAATGTACATACCGTAACTACCGCGATGTCATTATTACCGGATGTATTCGGCTCCCCTTTCCATCCTGGATGAACCGTGACTTTAGCGATCTGATGGACGTTTCCAGGCTGCATGCTGTTACTAGTACCAGTACTGACAGTTACTTCAGGGGAAGGCCAAGTGACCCGATGGTTGTTGTGAGTGATACAATGAGCAGCTGTTAAGACATGCCGAGAACTGATGATGCAAGCCCCGCAAAGGTGATTACCACGAATACGAATCGATGCCATGTAAGGAAAGTTTATAATATCCGCATCCTCGCCATCGATAATCCTTGGTTTGAGAGCAGCGCTTATGCTTCCTGTGACATAAATTTTGCACACGAATATGCAATCTATTAATTTGCAGATTTTTTTTTAAATATGTACAAATCGAATGATTTTTAACCTCATTAAAAAGAATTCATTCATATCAATCGATACAAATTTTTAAATTTTTCATTGGTCGATAAATCAATTTTTCAATAAGTCGATTTAGATTTTAACACCATTTAATTCAAAAAGAACATAACAAAAGATTACAAGACTTTCATTTTATGAGCTATTACAATGACAATTAGCAGGATACTTACCGATAAGAAATGTAACAAAAATGAATAACGTATCATAATTCATTTTGGTGTCTACAACTACAGCGTCGTTAACTGTATACGTTACAATTCTTTATATACGTAATTCTTTATCAGTATATTGATTATCTCACGTTAAAACTATTCTTATGCAAGAATAAAAAATGTTAGCTTATACATTGTTCATTATCGAATTAGATTACATTGTACACACAACACAAAACCTGATAATAAAATTGATAAGTCATAAAATATTCTTTTCTGTTAAAGTTAACCCATTATTGATTATGAATAATATAGAATCCTAAAAAATATCGTACAGTATTAATTTTTTTTCTAAAATATTTTTAAAACACTCAAATTCGTTTCTTACATAATTTTAAAAATATTTTTTTGGGCATCCTTTAACTGAGCAATCATTGTTTGAAACATTAATATACAATAACTAATTTCTTCTTTAATTATTTATTATTAATTATCTATTCATCAATTTTGTATGATTTATCTTCTGATTCAAATATCTGATGAATAAATAACAGTGCACGATTTTCTTTGCCATTAGCAAAATCTTCTACAAAAATCTTCTAAAAGTTGATCTTATATGGCATAAGTTTAAGAATAGTTTTGTTTAAACTATTCTTATCAACTTGAATATTTTCTGAAAGAAAAACCATGTAAAAAATCGTTGTAATTGAACTAGAAGTATAACAGTACAAGCTGCCTGAAACATTATATCAATTTGAGGGTTTTGGTAAGAGCTCCATAAACCTTCGTAACATTCTATTCCTAATTTTTATCTGCTATTTTCAGAAATTATTTAAATAATTTTGTTCTGTCATTACCTAAGATAATAATTTTTATAAAAAATTGTTGAGTTAGTCTGCCTGCATACAATAAGGGATTAAAATGTTTAGCATATAGTCTATATAACTAGTCTACTGGAATAATAGTTTAAAAGACTAATGCATTTTTCGTTTGATTCAGTATTATCTATCAAATAATTAATGCTCCATTCCAAAGAACCTCACGGAAACGTTACTGAAAAAACCATTGGATCAACAAATTGCAAAAATTTATTTAAAAACAGTTTTTTTGCACGTTCTTTCTATAACTCTTTAGGGTAAATCGAAAGATCATAATTTTCTAGTAAGCCAGAATTAGACACTATAGTCGTACCACACGCAGCTGTCATAGCTTATTATAAACATGTTTTTAATTCAGTAGAGCAATAGTGGGAGGTAACCCTTTTTTTAGACAATACAATTCTTAATACAAATAAAAAACAGTCATTTTATATATATCATAGCAACATTTCTTCCATTGATGAGGACCTTATCAAGCTTTTATTGTGAGAAAAACAAGAAAATTCAAAATAATCAATTTGTATGATTTATCTCCTGATTCAAATATTTGATTAATAAGTAACTAGCAAAAAACGCTCGCTTCGTTCGCAAATAATAAACTTTATAGATACTATTAATTACATACTATTAATTATACTATTGAAAATTTATTTTAAAACTTTTCTAAATTATAATAAACACTACATATTTTAAAACGTTTATTTTCAGTATAGTAAATAACCTATCCTACCTTATGGCCGCTTTATGTTTGTGTGGATGTTGGTTTTTTCCGTTTTATTAAAAATTAGATTTAAAAAGATTGTTTAAAATATATTCATAATTGAATTAATTATTTAACTAAACAACAGAGTAAAATATCTCACAATATCAAACTACCTTAAACATATAATAAAATTATTTTACATTATCTTTTTACATAAATAGTCTAACTATATGTATTTAACATTTTTTTTAAATAATAGAGTTATTATCATAAAGATTTACGCAATTAAATCTTAATCTGATCACTAATTGAAATAGAGGAGAGATAAAATCTCTCACAACACCATATCCCTCTAGACTACATTACCAGATAATCATTCATTGTCCCTCGCATGAACAATATTTCTATATGAATTTTCAATATATCTAATCCCCAAATTTTATGAATCTGATTGTAAAACATAGTAAAATCTCTCATAGTATCTTAAAATTCCTTTCATTCCCTACTACAAAATCTCAGATGATATCTCAGATGGTATCTAACCTGAAAACTCATACCAAAACCATAATTATCTAAGTCCAAAATTCGTGAAAATTGTAAGTTTAAATTTTTAAAAATGTTGATGTTATCGTGGTCACCAGAATAAAAGTAGGAGTGGCTCGAATGAAACTTTTTATGTAGTAAAACAGTAGTAGACTTTTTATGTACGGACAAACAGTTTTTATCAATTGAAGAAAGTTAAGAAAACATTTGTTTACAATATATAGTACGCACGTAAATGAAAAACAAATGTATGTACCTATGTGCGTATATGAGTTCTTTATAGATTTCTTAAAAAATACATTGGAATGTTCAACATTTTATTGTACTCAATTCATCATTGATTGATCACAATTTTCTAGTAAGCCAGAATTAGACACTATAATCGTGCCACACGCAGCTATAATAGTTCGTTATAAATATGATTTGAATTCAGTAGAACAATAGTCGGAGGTTACTCTTTTTTTAGACAACAAAATTCTTAATGCAAATAAAAAACAGTCATCTTATATATCACATGGCAACGTTTCATCCATTGATGAGGACCTTATCAAGCCTTTACTGTGAGAAAAACAAGAAATTGCAAAATAATACAATAAATGAAAATGACGAAAAATGCATTCAAAATATATAATAAAATATAGTAAACAAATTACCAAAAATAATAAAAAAAAGACGGCTTGGGTTTACCACATGTCAACAAGTACTCGGTATTCGTTGAGTATATAAGCTTGTTGACACGTGATAAACCCGAGCCTTTCCGGGCCGACTTTTCTAAATTATTTTTGGTAATTTATTTACTATATTTTATTATATATTTTGAACGCATTCTTTGTAACTTTTATTTGTATTATTTTAAATTTTCTTATTTTTCTCACAATATATGCTTCATAATGTTCTCATCAATAGATGAAACGTCGCCATGTGGTATACAAGATAACTGTTTCTATAACCTTCCATAAACAAAAATAATAATTCTAAACATATTTTTGTTTCCGTCTTTTTGTAAAAAAATAGTGCATTACGATACAAGTGGACTAAGTAGTTATTAACGGTACGATGGTAAGCGCATGAGCGCAGCCAGTGAAGTTAGAGACGCGCCATGAAGGCCTCGCTACGCTTGTATGCAAACTTCACGATGAACGATAGTTCAAACCCCCTGTCGTTCCCATCCGGTTCGTTCCTACAGCATAGGACTGAGCACGTGAGCAAATGAAAACAAAGACTGACCACTACTGCTCACACATAAGCAATCGTATCCGTGAGACATCCGTGTAAACAAACACATACAAGACTCGGAGAGTAACCAATAGCGTTGCCGTTTACGCACACCACTTCCCCCTCCTTCTTGACGGATTTCGTGCAGAATAGAGAAAATAATCAACTTTACATTACTATTACTCGGAAACTAAACGGGGAATCGTTACCAAACTTTTTTTATTCAGTTTTAAATAATGTCAAATATTATGAGTTCATTTTTCTTTTAAATCGTAACAGTCGTTCTTTCTTAATTAAATAAAACGTTACTTATTTCACGTGGTATATAAGAATTGCATGTTAAATTTGAAACTTTGAAGCATATTATTATCTTAATTAAGTGAACCATTACACGGAGTGAATATCACCTTGCTGCGCTTTAATGATATTTGCACGCCGTGCAATGATGGGCCACTTAGATTACATGTATCGTAATGTACTATATTTTGAAAGTACCAACTTTTCTCCCGTGAAATAGTGTATGCTTAATTCATGGAATTAAATTGAGACAGTCAATATCTCATGTAAATTTTCGTTGTGCACTATTAACAAAACTTATTTATTCCTCTGTGAAAATATAACTATATTTTCGTACGGATTTGTAACAAATAAATTTTAGGTATTTCTTAGATGTTCATATTGACTATAGTTATTTAATTAGTACTGTTACTATCGTGATAAGTTGCACAAAGAATCTTTTGCTATAATAATAGACGTACCGCTAGAAATTATATATTATAATAATATATCGATTAACAAGGAGGCTCGCTTCACTCGAGATTTAAATACACAAGGAATTCAGCGCGCGCTGCGCGCGCGAATCGGATCATGTTCTGGACTCCATGTATTGAATCGTAAACTATGAATTATGCTGCCATAATCAAATTTACTTAGCATCGCTGTTTTAAAGAGGAATACTTGGCGAACGATTTGGGTTATGATTTGCACTCAATATATCAGTCATGAACTGTGAATCATGGTAACCATAGTCATGTTTACTAAGCAACCAATCAGAATTTCTTATTAAATGCTTCACAACAAAGGCCATCACTTTTTTTAATGAGGATTTTATACAGAAAATAACTTTCAGCAAACACTCTTTGATTCGCCACATTCTAAGGTCCTTTCTCGTTATCTACATCAATACCCTTTGAAACTTTGCTCTAGTTTTTGAGCATTAAAAAAATTTGCTAATATATGAAATAAAGTAATTTTAACCATAGCATCTCACAGCAATCGATCTGAACCAAAATCTTATATCACATCTCATTGTCTCCCTATATTAATAATATATAAATATATTTAAAACATTGTACAGTATTTATACATAAATATAAGCAAAATCATTTACAAGATCCAATCCCACTGGACAATATCCCCGGAATGATCCTCTTTATCTTCCTACATCAGTAACATATTCATACACATTTACATGAAGAATATACTTAAATGTATTTTTAAAATATTTTTCGTCCTATATTTTTGCATAAAAGTCAAATACAGATTAAAATCTCTCACAGTTTCCGATCCCTTTGGACCACATAACGATGCCATTATCTCCTTTACATCAGCATTATATCTATTCGTATTTCTGAAATTTTTTCGCCACAAGAACTCAATATAGAGTGAAATCTCTCGCAGTATACGATGTCTCTAGACCACATAACAAGAGCATCTTTCATTATCTCCCTTTCGTAAATAATATACCTATACGTATATTAAAAATATTATTTAAATACAGTGTTGAATCTCTGGCAGCATCCGATCCCTCTGGAAGAAATAACCAGATTATCTGTGATTATCTTCCTTACATAAATAATCTACCTTTACTTTTTAAAATTTTTTTCGCCACATATAATTTCGATACAGCGATCCTTTGAGGGCAAAATTAAATTAAACACAAAACGTTTGAATTTTTTCATTTGATGTTGTATTTCTGCGACGTTTCACTAACTATTTGTGTCAGCCTCATCAGGTAAATCGCAAATATAATAAAAATAAAATTTATAAATATCCAAGTATAAAGTAAGCGTATATTGGCAATAAGTGAGGCGAATATTATAATGTGTATCACGTACATATTTGTTAAAAATAGAGATGTACAGACGTACGGGTGGTTTTTGTCTATTCACTTAAAAAAATAGGAGCCATCGATTGACCATTTAAAATTTCATTTTTATGGTGTGCTTTTACAGTAGGAGAGGTTTTTCTACAGAACAAAATTGAAAGTTATCATATATTCTTTTAATACAATAAGGATAACTGATAGCAAGAACCCTGTAACTCAAATTACTCAAAAAATAAAAAAAGTTACTCAATATATAAGAGATAGAAATTGCGAGGATTTTGAAACAAATTCTGAGTTGCCGGGTTCTTCCTCTCAATACATCGATATATTGTATACATGTTTTGAAAATTATGCATGACAAGCCTTCAGATATCGAAAACTACAAAGAGATAACCATCGTTTCAGTTATATCATTATCATTGAGAAAAAATAAACGAAAATTCATTGTAGCTTATCTTTTCATAAGTGCGGTAGCACTAGCATCGTTAGCATTTACGTCATGCATATTGGTTATTTTAATCGCATTGTCTAAGTCCTTACTATCATCATAAAGTTGTTTTTATCCAGAAGTTCGTTGAATATAATGACATATTTCGGTACATTTTTTAAAATAAGAAATGAATTTAAAATATCATGAAATTCTTTCATCAACGCTAATATTGAAATTTCAATTTATAGTATAAATAATATAGCTTTCAAAAACACAGAGGAGAGCTGTCTCTTTGGTATATTATCGTCACTCCTAACGAAGACTAACACAGTTCAAAATAAGCCTAAGTTGAATGCTACATCGAATGTCTGCGAATAATGTAAACTTATCTAGACTTACATAAATTTGTACTTTCGTCCAACACACATAATATTTACCACGTTGTAGTAGTTTAAATTTATTATAACGATCTAATATTAAACATTGAAAATCGATCTTTTTGAACTGTGCTAGTCTTCGATAGGAGCGACGTTATGATCATTCTTTACTTTTGTTTCTTGGCGTTAGGTAAATAGCTATGATGATGAAGTTTTCCTTAATTATAATTTTATAAAAAAATGAATGCATCTTTTACAATATTAGAGTTAAAGCTCTCTCTTGTTGTAAAGTTACTTTTTAAAACATTAAAAACTATTATTTTTAAATTGTTTACTGAGAATGTTGACTGAACTACTTATTTAAATTTTTTCAACAATTTAATTGTAGCGCAACATTAACAGATACGATTATGTTGATATGTTATGTTTTACATGCACGTGTAGCAAGCTCCATGTACTAACGTGACACTCCACGGCGCCACCGAAAATTATCTCATAGTAATAAGTTTTTCAATACAAACAAATACTGTTATACATAAAATTCTAAGTACTTGCTAAGCTTAAAATTATATTAAAAATTACTAGCAAGTAAATGCTCGCTTCGCTCGCGTATTCACAACTGCTGTTTTTCTGCCATATGACTTAAAAAAACTTTTAATATGTAAAGTTTTTAATATATTTTATGTTCATAATTTATATCTATCTACATTATATTAATAATTTATATTTGCTTTAAAATATCGTGTAAACAAACCTTCTTTTCTGTCTATATTTTTTATAAATATATATTTTCAATGCAATATATCGATTCGTTTTGCGACAACGCTTCGCTAATAAAGTTCGACTTGAAAAGACTAACCGACTGTACTTACGTACAAGATATCTTATTTTTGTAGAAAGACAGCTCGCAAGAGACTCCTGGACCATTCCCTAACTCCATCATATACACACGAAAAAAAAACTTTTTTCGAAATATTTTATTTTTGTCGAAAATATCTTGCAGCATCTGATCATCTGCACCTCATTTCAAGATTACATATTGCAAGGGACCCCTTGATCATTTTGTAACTCCATTATACATAAGAAGAAAAATTTTTTTCAAGATATCTTATTTTTGTCGAAAATATCTCTCAGCATCCTGATCACCTAGACCCAATAGATTTTCAAGTCAATTTTATACAACCAGTCAAAATAATTTTTCTGTTTATACATTATGCCAATACCATGTATACGCTGTCTTAAAAAACTTGTTTCTAAAAAATTAGTAAGATACGAACAAATTTTTATATCATGTGACGGGCAAACCGTCAACACAAATGTTTAGCTGGACACCACCTGAACTAAGGAGATGGTTCACGAGTTTACACTCGGTGGTGTTCGCAGGCGAAGTATTGAAGGCTCCTAGCAACCAGGCGGTAGCAGCAGACAGCAGCAGCAGTCGCGAGCAGTAAGAGGTGCGCGCATCAGCGCACGAGTCAGCGAGAGCGACAAGGAGAGAGAGCATACGGGCGCGAGCGACCGCCGCCATGTAGCTTAAAAAAAGTAATATTAACAACTTTGTTAATAGTTTCATTGGTGTAGATGACGTTGAAAGTTTTCGCAGTCTTGAAATGGTGCTTGATTCCAGGCTTGATTGTTCTGCATATGAGGACTGTCTGTAAGTATGCACTTACTCTAATGTTCAGGTTTAATTTATTTAAGAGAAGCAGTAACTTTATGCTACATAAACACTTGATTTCATCTCTGCTCTTTCCAATCGTTAACTACTGTCTATTGAAATTCTGTGTTATTAATGGTGCGTTGAACAACCGTCATCAGGTTCTTATAAACTCTGGCCTTTATAGCATCTATGGTGTCACATGGAATGAGCACATCACGCCCCCCCCCTGGTGTCGGCTTAACTGGCTAATCGACGCTGGGCGTCACAAATATTTTATGATATTATAATATATTACAACAGCTATTTTGGCGCTGGACGCACCGCGCAAAAAGAAAAATAAAAAAAAACGACATCTCCAAAGCAGGCACTCGAATAAATAACCGGTGCACCGCTCCTGGTCCCGTGCGTGCGTAGTCATGCAAATTCAAACATAACTATATGCATAAATCCTCATACCCTCAATATTAACCCGAAATATTAATACCAAGCTGCGCGTAATGAAGAAGACACACGCCAGTAGTAAGTAAACCGTTATGGGGAGTCAAAACAAATGACGTCACTCCTCCATAACGGTTTACCTTATCTTGTAACCCGACACCCCCTGGCGCCACCTGTAACGCGACACCACCCCTTTGGCGGCACCTTATCTTATCAGGTAATTAAGATTATTTTTATCTTGTAACCCGACACCCCCTGGCGCCACCTGTAACCCGACACCACCCTTTTGACGGCATCTTATCAGTAATTAAGATATCTTATCATGTAAACAATCCATTATGATAATTTTAATGATATAAACAAAGATAAGATAACGATTACGATCCAAACAATGTATTTTATTTACGTAAACAAAACAGGATACAATATATCTTATCTTATTAGGTAATTAAGATATCCTTATCGTGTAAACATAGGTTACAATGTATTAATCTCCATAACAAAGGTATAAATAATGACATGAATTGCGTAACCCTACATGCAAGCGTTTTGACACATCTGACTCATCACTGGAATTGCGTAACCTTGTATGCAAGCGTTTTGACACATGTACCGGCGGCCATTTTGACGTAAGCGTGAGTAGCCATTTTAAAGAAGTGGCAAAATTTTTTATTTTTATTCATAATTATTGTACGCTTGATATTTCGAGTCCTTTGTTGAATCGTTGCGGGGTCGAAACGATTTTATAACCTGGTTGTTTAGGGTAACCTCCTATATTTGGCGAGTATTGTGGAAGGTGTGAGCCGGAGCTAGGCCGGTACTCTACCTCCTTCCTTTCTTTAGTCTTGGCTTTTTTGTCCTTGTCCATGATGTTGATAATACGATAGTCCGCGATACAATGAAAAGACTGCTTGCAGTCATAGGATCTTTATATGGTTTTAAGGTAACGTTAGAATGACGCAACAAGAATTGAAGATTAATTTTTCTGATTTATTACAAGAAATAAAGCATTTGTACAAGCGTAATGACAGAAAATAATCTACAGAATATCTATAATTTTATTACAGCAATGTAAATATCCTTAAATATTTCAAACAAATGAATAGCAGAAATTTCAGATAAAACTATGTTTAAGCATTTGTCTTCAACACTGTCTTTATACTTTTCTGAAGTTGTGATTTTAATATTGTCGTAGTACAGAGTGTAATATTGTTGAAACGCTTCATACGTCTTTAACATAGTAGACTTTGAATTTTCAATACCGTCAACTTTTATACACTCAATTACGGTTTGCTTAATAATATCAACAATATCTTTTACCTCGCCAGCGGATTCTTTAAGTTTTATGAGACGCTCGTCAATGCACTGCGAAACTAGTTTCAATCCATCAAAGGTGACTTTCTGTATGCAGATAGATGGTTGAATGTGTGATGTTTTTTGTTTCTTGGCCCGTGGAGGTTGATGACGAACGTCGTCCATACTAGCAACAGGTGTAGCCCCAGAAGCAGCAGCGGCAAGATCACTAGACGGAGTAGAGGTAGTACTGTACACAACGTCATCATTTTCCTCGTCGAATAAGAAATTTGGAAAAAGAGGTGTTCCAGAAGGTCTTTCTTCGATCAATATGGATTTTGTATTGTATGATGTTGTAAACATCAGATCGTGATTCTCCATGTACACCTTGGTTGGACGTCCGTACTCACTTTGGTATCTGTATCCATCTTGGAAATAGGTGTTTATAAGATCAAACTAATTTTTAAACACCTTCCAATTGGCCACATCGAATTTGATGGATTTGAAGGATGCAGCAGCCGTAGAGAGCTTCACCACAGGTCGGAAGTTACCCTGATGATACTCTAATCCAACGGAGACCTTTTTCGAGTTTGACTTGTTTATGGCGTACGTTGTAGACAGGAACAAGTTTGGCAGAATATTCTGCAAACGGACTGGAACAATCGCACTTGGTTGAACCATGGTTGCAGCAGCAGCAGCAGCAGCAGCAGACATTTTCACGATATAAAGATACAGACAAGAAACGTTCTTCGTAGCTTACCCGAGCCAACTGACGACTGCACCTCAGTCGTGCAAATCTTTTATACTCTGCCCGAACAAAAGACCCCACTACTTTAAAATACAGTAAGGAGTAGCAGTGGGAGAAATTTCTCCACGTGTATTCTCAGAAATACATAAGCGATAACAGCTTATGGCAACCGTCAAAAGCTAAGGTTACATGTCTGCAATTTTAAGAACAACGGGTGACACCCGATATGAATATCAATTTTAAGAACAACGAGTGACACATGATATCACTATGTATTCTTGGAAAGTATTTAAGAGACGTGATGCAACAGGAAAAGAAATATATTATATTACAAAATAATGCGGTGATATATTATAACCGTCAATAAATTCCTACACGTGTATAATAATGACGATGTATCGTATTCGTTGCGTCCGCTGATGACAATGAAGTCAAATTACATTTCTCCGAGAACGGTCTGCTTATCAGTAATAAGTTTATAGAATATTATGTGAAACAGGATGGAGGGTAAAAGTAAGGTTCTATAAATGAAAATAGTTGAAGTTGAGAAATATTACATTTAATTTCATAAAATTGACAATTAATAATTAATACGCATTCGTGTAGTACATGATTGATTACAAAATCCAGAACCGAGAGGGGCTTCGCTACCGAATCTCTTAACATTTTTTGAGCATAAATTTTTTCTTCGTAAAAGTTTTTTATAAAAAATCGCAGCTAGTGCATCATTTTTACGGGAAACTTTGTAATTTTTTTCTATTCCACTGATATCTTTTACAATTTCTTTTGAGTCTGTTAATATGATGTTGGGACATTGGTGGTAATCCATAACTGTCAAAATATGTTCCGTATCCATTTTGGTCTATAAAAATAGCTATTCAGTGAGTTCCTCTTTTTGTGTGGTCGTCTGTATTTACAATGATAGCTGTGGGATCAAAGTATCAGTAAGTTCCCGGAGGTGATACCGGCGGCCCCTGCCCGCGGACGTGCCGGTTCTGGCACTTAGGTCAAGCCCATTATGCCGTTCCTCCTGTACCTTCATCATTTACTGTCAAACATCCCTTAGGACGCCCCTCTCAACCTAACCCAGCCTACTGTCTATGCTCCTCATCATGCTAAGCACCGAACGGAGCTCCAGCGACCTCATAAAAATTGGGTCCGCGAAGGGTACCCCCCACACCCTGTGCCTCGTATCAACGAACGCCGGGCACCTACCCATGAGGTGCAACGTGGTCTCCTTCTTCGATCCGCACCACCTGCAACCTGCATTCTGTCTTAACCTCATCTTAGTCAGGTGGTAACCCACCCGCCAATGACCCGTCAAAAATCCCACCACCACCCTAAGTCTAGTCCTGTCGGATTTCCCTAAGGTACTCAGCCACTCTTTAGCTGGGTCGACACCCAGCAGACGTTTTGCCTGCCTGATTCCAGGTGCCTCCCTCCATTTCCTAAGCAGCTCCTTCTGGAGCCAGCGTTTTACCGCTCCGTCGACCACGCAGTCAGGTACCGCCACCCTGCAGGGTTTAGCCCTTACCAGGCTGGAGCCCCTGCCCGCCAGTCGGTCTGCTTTTTCATTGCCGATGATGCCCGAGTGCCCCGGCACCCAGACTAGCCTAACCTCTTTCCCTCTCGCCAGCTCCTCTAGTGACTGCCTGCACCTCATCACCTCTCTCGAGTCGATGTGGATTGCGTTCAGTGCCAGAAGTGCCGCCTTACTGTCAGAGCATATGGTAATCAACCCATGGTTGGTTCCCTTGTCCCTTATCCAATCGGCACATTCCCTAATGGCCCTAATTTCCGCTTGGAATACGGTCGCGTATGAATCTAGGCTGCAAACCAATTCCTCGGTGCCACCTTTCTTCCACGCTCCCGCTCCAACTCCCTGATCCGTCTTTGACCCGTCCGTGAACCATACCTCACCCACCTTAAGTAGTTCGTGTGTGCCCCCTGCCCATTCCGTTCTCTGCGGTAAATGGACCTTATATGATTTGGCGAAGAGTAATCTCCCCCCCATCCTATCAAATTCCTCCCACTTCTCGCCCTCCGTGACCCTTGCCATTATCTCCTCGTCCCTGAACCTGTCACAAGACCTGGTCCCAGCGAGTCTGGCCCATGTCTTAAAGGCCCCGGCCCTGATATCCTTGTCCAGCGGTGGGAGTCCCAGCAGAAGCTCCAGGGCAACCCTCGGGGTCGTCCTCATAGAGCCCGCCATTCCTCTCATCACCAGCCCTTGGATCCGATCAAACTCCTCTACATGCCCCTTTTGTTCGCATTTGTGCGCCCATACTATGGCCCCATGCGCCAGCCTGGGTTTTATGATGGATTCGTAGATCCATCTTACCTGTGTCGGTCCTAGTCCCCAGTGTGTTCCTATTGCCCTCCTGCAAAGCCAGAAGGTACTCACCGCCTTACTACATTTGCTCCTTATGTGCTTGCCCCAGTTGAGTTTCGAGTCAATCGTGACGCCCAGGTATTTGACCTCCTTTGACAGTTTCAGTGGAATGCCATTCAAGACAAGCCCCTCTACCGCCTTGGCCTTGTACCTCGTTGTACACAGCATGACTTCCACCTTCCTGGGGTTCACACTTAACCTCACCGTTTCACACCACTCCTCCACGAGGCTCAACGCGTACTGCATGACTCCCGCCACCACGTCCACGTCGTCACCCCTAACCAAGATCAAGATGTCGTCAGAATACGCTTGTGCATATATGCCGCATCCTCCAACTTCCTTAGCAACCCGTTCACCACCAGGCACCACAGGGTGGGAGAGAGCACTCCCCCTTGAGGGCAGCCTTTCCCCACCCTGCACCTCCTAGTGCTCGCGCCCCAATGCGCTTCAATGACCCTACTACTCAGCATGCCCCAGATCCAGTTATGGACCGTCCAGGGGACGCCGTGCCTTTCCAATCCCTCCGCTATGGCTTCCCTGGTTGTGTGGTTGAATGCCCCTTCCACATCCAGGAAGGCCGCTAGCACAAAACCCTTCCTTTCCATACCCTTCTCTATTCGATAGACGGCCTCAACTAGTGCCGTGTCTACCGATTTCCCCGCCTGGTACGCGTGCTGCCCACTATGTAGGGGTGTCGTCACCAGGCTTTCTTCCTTGATATACCTATCTACCAGCCTTTCCAGCGCTTTCAACAGAAACGTTGTCAGGCTAATTGGTCTATAATCGCCTGCGGCTGAGTGTTGCACCTTCCCCGGTTTGGGGATGAACATCACCTTCGCCCTCCTCCATTTCTTGGGCGTGTACCCAAAAGCCAGACAGGCCCTGAATAGCTTCTCCAAGGCAGTCCCGATCATTGTCTCCCCCTGCTGTAGAAGAGCTGGGAAGACTCCGTCCAGTCCTGCCGCCTTGTAGGGCTCGAAGGAGTCTAGGGCCCACTTTATCCTTTCCCTACTGGTGATCTTCCTGGCAATACGCCAGTCACATCCCCTTGGCCTATGTCCAATACTTTCCTCCCTCACCCATTCCCGGTGGTCCGGGAAGTGCTTCCTAAGTAGCTCAGAAAGAGCTTCTTCCGCACCCCCCGCCCAGTCCGCCCCTACTCTTATTGTGTCAGCCAGGTTTCCCTTGGGGTGTTGGAGGACCCTGCACAGTCTGGCCGTATCCCTAAGTACCGTCCACCCGCTGCAGGCCCTCCTCCACCCCATAGTCCTGACCTCCTCAATGGCCCTCTTATAGTTCCTGCGCGCTTCCCTAAACCTCTGCATATCCGCCTCCGCCCTAGTTCATTTAGATCTATTGCGGAGCCTTGTTACGCCCTTACGCAGCTTCCCCAGCGACTTATTCCACCAGGGGGCTCCCTTGGGTTTAGCCTTCCTCCTGAGTTCGCAGTTTTCCTCGTACGAGCTCACGATAATCTCTGTGAGAACCTCGCAGCAGTGTTCGATGTCCTCCACCGACCCATAAGATCTCGGGAAGGCACCCATTCTTGCTCCTAGGCTCTCCCTGTATCCTTGCCAGTTGGTCTTCCTGGGATTTCTCCCATAGATTACCAATGTGCTTTTACCGCCAATGTGGAACACGATTTGATTGTGATCCGACAATGTGACCTTATCCGAAACCCTCCAACCCTCTATTCTTGCCCACAGAGATCTCGATGCCAGAGTGATGTCAATAACCTCCTCTCTTCTCGAGTTCTCAAACGTCGGCTTGTTGCCTACATTCATTACATCCAAATTCGTGGACGCCAGAAACCATAGCAGCCTTTCCCCCCTCGTGTTGATATCGGAACTTCCCCAAGCCGTGTGGTGCGCATTCGCGTCGCACCCCATTACCAGCTCGGTTCCGTTCCTCTCTCACTCTCTTATCAAATTCTCTACTTCCATCGGCGGGCATTCCCCCTCGTAGGGGAAATACGCTGCTGCCACGAGTAGGTCTCTCCTGATCCCCCCCTCATCCATATACTTTACTCTAGCCGTGGCCAGATCCCTTATGCAGTGCTTCGGCACCGTTTCTACCTGTAGTCCCTTCACAATGATACACGCCCTTACCGAGTTCATTGTACCACTGATCCGGGTTCCACAGCCATTTAGACCTGCTATCTTGCCCCCGTGAATCCAAGGTTCTTGGATTAGGCAGATACCTGTGTCCACCTCTGCCATGTGCCTGGCTAGAACCGCCGTGGCACTTTTGCAGTGGTGTAAGTTGATCTGCGCGAACGCAATTTTGGTTGCTGCTACAGAGCCAGCCCTACTTACCATCAGGAGGACCCTCCTCTATGGCTCCCGCCCCTTCCCCCGGTGCCATGTCGGTGTCCACCTGCATGGCATCGTCCTTTTCCATGGCCTCCCCCTCCTTCGTCTTCAGGGGGACGACATGGGCCCTGCCCGCTCCTAGGAAGGGTCGCCAGTCCAACGCTTTCAGCGCCTCGACCTCAGACCCTTCCAGGAGGACCTTCACCACCGTCTCCTCCCTTCTCCCGGCCTCCACCCCTTTGGTGACCTTGTTGGAGCTGGCCACCACCCAGGTTTCGGCCTTGAGAGTCGGGTTTTGACGGCCAAGATTCTTGATCAACACCACGGGATCTTTCGATCCCGGGCAGTAGACCAAGGCCCTAGTCATCTTCGCGAGGTCCCCCATGCCAACTGCCTTGACCTGGTGTCCCTCGCCCTTCCACTTCTCTACGTTCTCCAGAAGCCACGCCTTATCCTCTTTCGCCTGGCACTTGAGTATCAAAGCGCCCCTCTGCTGCCAATTTTCCCAAAACTTGGGAAAATAGGCATCGTCCGGTGTGTCGGTGATCTCCCCGTCGATGCGGTCGAGGACCCCGTGGGCTTCCCCTTCGCTCAACCGAGCGTCAGGATACAGCGTAGGAACGATAGCCACCTTTAGTTCGGTGGCGACCGCTCTGCTGTATGCCCTCTGCCCAGTGCCCGAGCCCTTCTTTACCTCCCACGGAGTTGAGCTGTCGGAGTGCGCTCTCTTAGAGGGTGTCAGCGGTGCCACCGCCTCCTCCCTCCTAGCTAACGCCCTCCTCTTTCTCTCCGTACCCGAGGGCTTTTTCCTCTTTGTTTTCTTTCCCTCAGTCATCGGGGTTACCCCCGAGACCTCCGGGAATTCCTTACCCGCGGCATCCGGCCTGCTAGCCTCAGCCTGCGGTCCTTCTATAGTTGGGCTAGGGAGCCCTTCGGTTCCAGGCGCTTTTGGCGGGGCCCCCCGTCCAGCCTGCTGTGGCCCTATCCGGTCACCAGCCGGCAGCAGCAGACCTCACGGGATTTTTCGCCGGCTGAGGGGGCGGCCAGGTCCGGTTGGTTAATCCGGCCCGGGCCCCTAAAACTATCCGGCGGCCCAGGAGCGCCATTAACCCAGTTTTCCCGCTGTACCCTCCGGAAAGGAAGAGAGGCCTCCTACTGGAGTGGCACAGAAAGAGGTCGCGGCTTCGGGGAATCCAAGTGATCCTACAGTGTAGTGTCTTGTAGTGTGTGCCCGTGTTCTTGTGCTGTATAGTGTGCCCTACCAAGCACTGCCGCAATTCGCTTGGTAGGGGAGGGTCGGCCCTTACCCCGAGCCACCCTCTGTCGGGGGGGGGGGTCTTAGTGCACACGCAGGAGCTTCACCCAGCAGCCCCTGGGCGTCGTTCGCGACCACCTGGACCCCGGTGGCCAACCAGTCCCCTCGGCACGACAGCCACACCTTGGGATTAGGGGTTGGATAAAAATACCCATTGCGCCTCCTCCCGAACGCATTGGGGGGTTGTTCTTAGCCTCTGACGGACCCGCATGGCCGTTCTCGAGAACCCCAAGACCCATTCCCAGTCCCAGGGAGAGGCCCGGCCGAAAGAGCCCTTTTTACGGGGATCCCAGACCAAGGAAGCTACTCCCGAACCCGAGAGGCGGTACCCCACATCAGTCCCGTTTCGCCGCCATGCCTGGGTGAACCCTACCCCCAGCCCGGGGGGCGGTCGGCCGATGACCCGGTTCGGGACACCACACTCCCGACACCGAGGCCGGGCCGGCCGCTTGGACCCGCCAGACGAGCCCCCACACTGGCCCCGAGGGCACACGTCAAAGTGACAACCCCTAGTGGGGGTAGCTGTGGGATATTCCATAACATTTGGAATTCTATCTGCAGCGTATACTCCAACCGTCCTGGCAGCTAATGGCTGAAGAGCTCGCATCATTTGTTGAGTATTGATTTTGTTTTTATTTAACATCCATCTACTTCGTCTTCAGCATCATCGTCGTCGTCGTTTTCAGAAAAGTGCGTAGCAAAGATAGATGAGGAACTGGGTCTTCGTGCGTGCAGCTTGGAGTACAATGCGTCACTAAATTTTTGCGCTGAAGTCGCCTTTATATCTACTGCTATAAGGTGTAACCACTTGCGTAGCAAATATGCGTGATTAAGAGCAAAACAACGGTTGACATGTAAGCCTTGAATACTGTGGTTTAAGCACATAAAGTGGTTTGGATATGTCTTTTTCAGATTTTCGAATGGTGGAGCGTACATATCTTCAAGATTCACAACTTCGCGGCACATGACACTTTCCAGAAATCGCCAATTGTCGTGACCACGTGTAAAAATAATATAGCCACTTTTGCTACTTGTTGTAAATTAAAATTCAAGTTTTCGATGGAACTATCGCCCTTGTGCCACCGAATTCCATGATACTGATTCGAAATGTATTCGTTGGATCTTTTAATACTAAGCGGTAGTTCTTCAAATTTATGGGGTTCCTTGATAATTCAGTGATCGACAACTCTATGTTTTAATCCTAGTACAGCCACTTCTTTAGGAACAAAACGATTCTTAATGTCTCTTAAGCCCTGAATGCTAATAACGTAATCCATGGTGAACGTGTAAGAAGTAACAGTACTGTCCTGCTCAGTTTCTCAAAGAACACTGAAACGAAAATTGAAAGAGTTTACCAACAATATCATAGAGGCGCTGTTGCAGTCTTTCCCCCACCATTATATCTCTCACCAAATCTATCATGTCGGAATTAAGCATTAAAATCTGTTATGATTCGTGCCTTGCATCTATCTCCAAGACATTATCGTATTCCGCGTAAAGTATACAATCGATTGTTGTTGTCCGAGCTCTTTCAAATTTTATCTCTATACGAACACTGCCGTGCTTGATTAGATTCCAATGAAATGGTGAATTTGCTGATAAATCAGGTGTTAGATCGAAAGCAAAAAGAGTAAAACCATCGGGGTAAGCACCTCGACTGATAACTAATGATTCATTTAGAAAATGAATTCCAGTCGACATATTCTCGGTTGTCATCCGTAAAGCGAGGCTGCAACGGTTTACTCGGGATCTGCACTCCATCCATGTAAAGCGAAAGATAGTTTATATTAAAATGTTGGAAATTAAACGGGTTGAGTTTTCTATTTCCATCGAACGCTCTGTTATCCACAAATCCTAAAATTATTCTTTTCGGTATTTGACCTAGAATGACGTTTTCCAGCGTATTGCCGAAAATACCACTATGCGTTTTAAATGCTTTCACTTCTACTCGATTAATTGGATATTTTGCAGTAGCTTATGTGAGAGTGTTTGCGTGGGCTAACATAAATCCAGGACTTACTTTAACGCGACGTACAATAAGTGAAGCTTCCTTAATATGAACACTGAATTTTCCATCGTCCGAGTTATCCATTAAACAGAAAGAATCTTTACTTCTGACCAATCTCAAGCGTAATTCAACGCCGTTTAGCAGAAATTTATTTTGATTAAAAACATCGCAATGCAAATGACCTAGTAGGTCTACAGTTTTATTACGTTCTGTAAAAATCAGACGATAATTTAAGCCATGATTCACATTTGGATCCGTTGCAATAGTATTGGCTGGCGATTCGAATTTTCCAGGAGTGTATATAAACCAAAGTCCACTCGTGAGATGCGAATCCATCGAATCTTTCGAATAATTTAGTAATGTCTCAATGTATGCTCGATACGGATATGTATTGTTTGGCGGTGAAACCAATTTTTGATTAAAGAATACGTCTATCTGATTGAAGAGTAAGTGTATTGTATTATTTACAGCGGCCGCCTTTGCATATTCTACAGATGCTTCCTGGTTTGGAATGGCGACTTTGACAATATCTGCATACGAATACTTATCATCATATGTGCAAGATCGAGATAGTCATTACCACCGGGGACGACAAACTCCAGTGGTCCATCGTCTGTCAACGATGACACTGGTTTATAATGAATGAACTGCGAGCTTTCCACCGAGGTCTGAGTAGGCGGCAGCGTAAATAAATCTAATTCTGATTTCAGGCATTCGCATGAATTAGTGTGTAGAAAAGCCATATTGATTATGTAGTTCCAAAAATGTCGGCAACCGTACGTGGTTTTCGCTTCTGACTTGTTGTTTTTCTTCTTCTTCTCCTCACTTTATTAACGCCAGACTTGTTATTCTTCGTCTTCCTCCTACACTTGTTCTTCTTCTTCTTCTTGACACGACCACTTTTTACGCTGATGCGCACAGTTGAACTGTTCTTGGACGATTGACGCTTTCGCTTCTTCCCACGCTTCTTATATCTTGAACCCTTCATCATTTCGGCAATTTTATTAGCGGCTTTATGCTTGAGTTTTTGACCAGACTCGCGCACTCGCATATTAACTGCTTCTTTAAAGTTTACTCCATGATTTCCCACATGATCCAATACATTTATACCTGCTCTTATTGCTTCTTTACCCATGACTTTAGCACCACTTGTAAGATAAGGCAGGACTTTTCGAAATAATCCACTCAAAAAGTTTCCTATTCCTCCGTGTCCTCGCTGATAATTAGATCCTACGTACACACGACGTACTCCGCCTCCACCAATTTGATCAGCGTAGTAATCAGTGTAATAAACCATTTTTAACGTATACGTTTGAAATGAAGTGTCACAGTCAACGTCCCGTACTCGAATGGTATATGTTTACCATTTTCATCTCTTATATCTATTATTATATTTTGAAATGTATTATTTAGCACAGGTATGTAATTTCCAGGTGAAAACTGTTCACCATAGTTGCACCAAATTTATAGTCTAAATTATCGAGCATTACTATACGTAAAAGGGATGCTTGTACGTCTCCGATAGTGTATGGAATACAAATATACGAGTAGACAAAAAATTGGTCTGTTGTAGCTCTCGCTAAGCATCCGGGTCTATTTCCAACAACACTTGTATTTTTCGTTTTATCCAGAGGAATGAGGGGTATAATGTCGTGCTTTACAAATTCATCATTCTCGAAACCAAAGACACGTGTGATTGTTTTGCTAAAATTGAAATAATGTATCTCTGAGCACTCGCAGCTTTTTCGTAACTTGTAGTGTCCTCTTTTTTTCAGCGCCTAACTCAATCTGAAGATGAGAATCAGGTATACTATTTATAGCGTCGGTAAGATCTGCAAGACTATTGTAAACACCCGGTGGAAAGGTGTAGTCGGTGAATAAAAAATCTGGCAAGTCTGTCAAATATCGTGGTGCACTTCTCTTTCTTTTATGTGTTTTTGGCTGTTTTGTATCTGCATACATTGGATATTTTTTATCACTACCTTTAGCAAACTTTATAGTACAATCGTCTTTTTGAATGTGTACCATCTTGCATGATATGTGAATTTCCGTTAGAGCTACAGACCAGTTGCCGTGCAGTCGAATTTCGTGTGACAACTGTGTATTGAAACAGGTCGTAGTATTATCCGGAAAATATTTCATACTACTGTTGCTCGGTAATACCAGATAGAATTCTTCTTCAGCCATGCTTAAAAAGTCGTGATACCCACTAGCTTTTACCCATGAATTGAATTTATCAGGATAACCGAGCCACTTTACGAAAAGTTGTTTTATAGCACCTCATCCTCTGCTCTTGATTACGCGTTCCACTTTGAATTCCTTATTCTGCGCAACACGTTCGTCACCGACTCGCTCTAATTCTTCAGGATAGAAAAATCCATCGATTACTTCACCCTCTAAATCGCACAGTTCGTACGTGTAGAGATTTTGTCGGTGAGAAATACGTGAAACTTTGAAGATCTCCTCGCTGTAGTTCTTCTCGTAACCTTTGTCGAAGGTGCTTTTCGTTCGACTGATACGTACGTGATCGCCGACCTTGTATATATTTGCTCTAGGTTTTTTCCGCTGACTGAGTGCTCTCTTTTGTAAAATTTTTTCTAGCCACAGCTGCTTTACCAATGTTCACCGTTGCCGGAACCATTTTAATACCACTGTGTCTCGTCTGATTGTAGGCATATACGATATTCTGAATAACATCGATATACCTGTGTGTATTTTTATGAGTAAAATATCTATACATGCGTTCCTTGAGAGTGCGGTTTAGACGCTCTACAACGGCTGCTTTAACATCGGGATTACGAGCAACTCGAAAATTTATATCACGTTGTTTCAAGTAATTTTGGAAATCTGATCGAACAAACTCTTTACCACGGTCTGTCTGTACGAGAACAGGACGACGACCATCGGCTCTTTTCAACACCTTATCAAATCCGGCTACGACACTTTAAACGCTTTTGTCGCGTAGAGGCTTGACCCATGCGTATTTACTGAGAATATCTATTATCACTAGTATATATGCAAAATTATCATTGTACGTTTTGAGCGATTGCATGTCACATAAATTCATCTCCCAGCTCACTTATTCCAATAAACGACACATCGACGTTGGTAACGCCGCTCGTTGTCGCGGAATACATTAATCTAGGGAATAGCCGAGTTCGATCTAATTCTAACATGCTGTTGATCTCGAGCAGGGAGCCGCGTGTAGCCTCGCGTGAGTGTAATTGTCGCCGCGCGCGCAGTCGCGTGCTCAGCGAACAAAGGACTTCGCGACGGACTGCGCGCTTTGCTCTAATTAAAGCCACTTTTTATCCTCGTCCATGTCATCGCAATGGATCTTCAAAATAATAATCACAGGTCTCGGAAGTCCCAGGAGCAAACGGCATTAACGCGAGCGCGCGCTCCTAGTATTGCTTGGGCCGACGGCCCGCGCTTCGCGCCGCAACTGGCTCGCTCGCCTCGCGTCGCCGTGCACCTGCAACCGTATCCAGCCTAGCCGCATGCAGATAATTCGGGGTTAAAGTACTGATTTTCTTGATAAACCATGTCCATCAAATACGCTCACGTAGGGAGCCCCGCCGGTACATCGTCTACGTCCACTCTTCGACGATGACCACATTGGATGCCCTGAGTGAATCCGACCTGCTATTGACGCACTGGAGTTTGACGTCCTCCTCCTCTCATTCCTCGTCTCGTCGTTGAATGAGTGTTCGAAGATGCCCTCCGTATTTTTATCCTTTCGCTGCTGCCTCTCCGCTCGTCGCGTAGTTACTCAAAAAAAAACCAACGCCATTAACTCATGCACTCCAATCACATTCGCCATTTTACAACGTGCACTGTAACGTCTCTGTGAAGCGGCAAGCCTGGCACCTTGCTCCAAGGTGTCAACACTAATGACACTGTCCCGCTTATTTGAAGGAATTTTATTTAATACACGCTTAAAATTTTCACTGATTTTCAACACTGTAGGATCGGACGTTGCTATTAAATTAGCAAGTTGAAATCTTCCAACAGGTTCTTCACGTGGTTTGCTCTGCACGACATCCTCAAGCAGTTCTATAATGTTTTACTGTGGTATGATTTTGTTGTCAATACTGACAGTGCCTGAATTGTCCCATTTAATACGATGCGACGCTGCTGATCTCCAATATTGAAGTAGTAAACGTGCTTTTCTCACAAGACCTTTGGAAATACCGGTGAGAATCGCTTCATCCGACAAGGGACTGAGTGTATCCTCAATTTCGTAGTCTGCGTCGACTGCATTAGCATCTGCTAACAGCTCCTGACGCTCTAAAGTTTTAAAGTGTAGATATCGTCTTAAAATTTGTAAATATTTTTGACACTTTTCTCGTTCATCCGTGATACTTTTCGAAAAGAGTACATCGTGCATCTGTGCATCAAGCCGTGATAAATTGTCACCTTGTGTCTGCACAGTTTGCTCTAAAGCATTACTAGTCATTGCCGTTGCCACTTCTTCTTCTTCTTCTACGCCTTTCTACTTAACAGCTCTATCGTATGTTTCCTCTGGTACAATAATCATTTTACGTGCATGTTCCATTTTTTTAATTGGTAGAGGTACCAAATATTTTCGACACCAGTGCACCGATTATAGGCACAAGCAACATGGGTAAAAAAGCACCACCGTCTTGAATAATGGCACGTTTCTTCTTTTTCCACTCTGATTTACTATTTCTACCCTTATTTAATAATTTTCGCAAAATCTTTTTATGCTTTTTCAATTTTGATTTATGAGAATTATTTATTTTTAATACACCTTGCAATACGTTTAATGCGCACTCGCATATACTTTTTATGAGTTTTTTGTCGGCCGATCGTAACAACGCAATTCGTTGCTGACTGTCAGCGTGACAAAGAGCATACAATACGGCTATACACTTTTTAGTAAAATGTTTTGGTAGACTGTTAGATCGTGGCGCCTTAGTAAATAATGTAACACAGGAGACGGTCCAATTATTATTTATAAACGGTTTTATTTCTCTCGTGATGAGCGTATCTCACGCGTACAAAGCCAGGCATCCAGACCTCTTCATGCGCACAGCGACGAGCGCAGACTAACTGCGTTAGGGCACGGTACGTGGGACGGCGCGCAGGCCGTGTCGGTATCAAAACAAAGTAAGATTTCGCTTGTATCGATCTATAGGCTCTTCCGATTATAAGCGCAGAATAAACTACGATACCTCAACATAGACATCCACAAGATGTACCTTGCCTTTCATCATCATCACCAGCAGCAGCAGCAGCAGCAGCAGCAGCAGTACTAGCGTTAACACCAGCTCCACGCTGTCGTTTACAATTCCTTCTTCTTACTCGTTCACGTCTATGCGATGCTTTCCCCGCCATAGTTGTACTCATATTGGCATGTTGTGTACAGAGCAGACTATTTTTATCGGTTTTTTTTTCTCGGCACGTATGCGTAACGTAGTTTATCGTCGGGAAAAACGCAGGTTCGAAAACGAAATTCCTCCTCCGTTGATTGCTTCAAATCTAGCAAAAGATAACCATGCGGAATCGCGGTGCTATCGAGATATGCTTCTTGTAAAAATTTAGGATCCTCGGGATATACTTGACGCGCGAGATATTGAATTTGCGAACGATCGCGGGGATTTTAAAAATTACGAGGTAATTAGCATTCAGCGAGATGTCGCGTTGACCTGAACCTTTGTGAAAAAGATTCTGCGTAATAAAAATTACAATTAAATTTTTGTGATGACTACCCTTTGTGAAGAGATCGAGAATCACGTTGTTTGAAGATTCTCTCATTAAATCGTCGATAACTAATAATTTTTTCTTCTCGTTGTCTCGAGAGTAGTCCGTAGCTTGACGTAAATGGATGCTTGAAGCGTGTATCCATTTCTCTTCTTTTTTTTATGCACTGTAAAACATGACGATACTAGCAACAATTAGCGTAAATTTGACAGCGCGCGGGCGGCGGCGGTGCGGCGCGGCACACGTTGAATAAGCTTATGCGACGTGTGCTGAAAAATCAGCTGATTACCGCTGTTCAAGCTAACCAATGCTGAGTAGCTGCATGGACGCGGCACACGTAAAATAAGCTTATGTACCGCGTGCTGAAAAACCAGCTAATCACCGCAGTATTTAAGCTAATCAGAAAAAAGATTAAGCTATGTTAAAGAATAAGGTAATTTCAACTAACTGACTGACCATCGTTCTCCCATCGATGACAAAGCACGTACTGAGCATAAGAGGTAGTTTAAGTGAATTTATATATTAGAAAACACGTGAAAGATGATGTACATTGTATTTATTTATTTTATTATCAGAATATAAAATTAGTGTACATTAGTCTTCGTTCTTATAGCCAAAAGGTAGAGACCTCCTCATTGTAAGGTACCGACGTTTTTTTAATACAACGCAACAAGTCTTTGATTCATTTCGCGTTACAACATCATGTGTTTTAGTTCTTCCTATAGCTCTAAATTTCAACCTTATTTTATCACGCTCATCATTTATTTTCTCAGATTCTTCATCATTATCGTTCGCAAACGCCTCGTTAACTAAATTCTTTATACTCTCAAAATTAATTTTTTGACCGTTAGAAAAATTTAATGAAATTCCTTTCACCTTACAACATTCTGTTTTACCAGCCTTATTCGGAGTTATAGCTGTGTACGCATAAAACTTTGGCCCTCCAGAAACAAAATTATCTATAAACGTATGTTCACCGTAACCAGCGAGCTCATCAGTCATGTCACCCAGTCTGGACCCAATAAAAGGTCTGTACTCGTTAGGAACATTATCGTGTGATACAAATATACAAGAATCTGTATCGTAATACAGAACACGTTTACCCAAATTCTCCAGATGTTCATACAATTTTAGGCGAGCTTGAGCAGTTGTAAAAGCCGCAATCACAACACTCGTATGTGGCGCGGGTGTCACTGCCTCATCTCTGTATTGCCAGTTGACGTACAATATATCTTCGTTAATTGTTAACAAATCGTTAACCTCTCTTTCGGGGCAGATCAACAATTTTAAGAGAGTCTCGCGTGATTTTATTACTTCCGTTTGCTTTAAATTACTACGCTGACCGAATTTACCCCAGAAAGAATTTAAACAGAGTTTAGCGACTGCCCGTAAACCCGAGCTTTTCTCAATATTGGCTCTATCCAAAAGTTTACCCTCGTCGCGTTGATACTGCTCAATGTAACGTGCTTTCGCTTCATCGTCGGTGCACCATGAAGGCCAACCGCTGGCTTCTTGTTTAATTTTTAAAAAGGTATTTACATATTCAGCAAAAGGCGACCGCGACCGTCATTTTGATTATAACGCGTCATTTCGTATTGCCAAATTATATAAATGTTTGTAATAATGTAACCGAGTTGAACAGCTTTTCGTAATTCATCGGCAACCCATGTACCGGTAAATTCACGCATTTTTGGGTCTTCGTAATTGCACGCACTTTGCCGCAGTTCCTCGCAACATGTGCGACCTAGTGCAAAAAGAAGGCGACCATGCATTTTAATAGGTAACAGCGGTATGAACAAATTACGCGGTGGCAAAACTGTACATTTAACTAAACCCTCAACTTTAGTGCGGTTATTGTTATTACCGTTCCTTAATCTATGACTTTCGTTACCAATTAAAATCTGTGGATGCCCCAGGGGATACTGACCTCTTTTGCAAACATACGGATAAAGAGAACATATATCGGTGTACTCGATTTTTTCATTGTCGTCGATAGTGTACTCGGTAACTATATTCTCGGTTCTACCTCTGAAAAACGCGTCACGTGATTCAATGTTATACGGCTCATACCAGGGTGATGCGTTACATAGTCATCTAGTTCGCGATCAGCCACTTTAATTGCATCAAATGTACATTCCCACATCTCCCTAACAACGTATCCAAGTGATCTAATTTTTTGAATTTTTCGAAAAGTGCTGTCGTATGCCTCATCCATAGTTCGACCGTAAGACATTTTTTTATCACGTTTCCTAGGAAAACAAATAGGACAACCATGCGTATAACAACCTTGGTATTCGAAAACTATACCTTGGCCACCATTTTCATTTGCTAAATAACCGTCAACACGAAACCCTTCAGGTAACATGAATTCACGGGCTCTTCCGGCGTGTATGATTTCCCGACCAATCTCTCGCTCGCAATGCAAGAGCCACTGAATAGCTTTTTGTGAATGCGTGTCAGCTCGACGATATCGACCGGTAGGAATTATGCCTATCGTTTTTTCACGTAAAAAGTTTTTCCTGTACACAACAGAACATGCTGAAGCTATCGTTGTTGCTTCTGTAAACGGACAAGTATTTCCGCATTTTATGAAAATTTTTCTAAAAGCCATGCACGCTAATCTTAAAATTTCTACATCCATGCGACAATATTCTACTATTTCCTGTTTAAAATCGAATTCCTGAATATTACGTTGCTCCTCCGCGTACCAAGTAAAAAATTTTTCTCGCTCACTCGTGGACATCGAGTCAGGCGCATATAATCTTGAATCTGGTAAAGGCCCAATATAGTCTTGATTATCTATAGTGTTAAAGAGATGTGGGAAATAACCTTTTTTTCTACCCGGTGGTAATGCGAAAGCTTTAGGAAGAGCACTCAATTTCATGTGGAAATAGTTTAAACTGTCGATAAATTTTGTTTGAGCACATTGAAGCATAATTATATTTTGACCATTTAATATAACGTTTGGTACTAGCGGCGTGTTTTCGACTATTTCTCGTAAAATAAATTGAGCGTCAAACTCCCGCGAGTTGTGGGCGATGCAAATAATCTGACCAAATGTAGTTTTTTCACGAACTGTTAATGCTATTAATTGCTTAGCAGGCTCGTTATGAAATATATGTTCTCTTGTTCCACATGTAGGATATAATACATTTATATTATCCTCATTTATACAGTCATCACAGACTTGCTGAACAATACAGAGATTCGGAATGTGTACTTTTATGCTTTCATGCTCGTGGTAAGCAGAATCTTGTCGCGTCTCGAAATCATAGAAAATGAATAAATTTTTCTTTGGCGTTTTACGATTAAGCTGCGCTCTAATATCACGACCAATAGGTTTAATATAGCACAAGTCATTCACGTTATGACGGTTATGGCATAAATTACAATAATTAATACCACATACGTGTTTTACTTTATAGATATTGATACGTTTACAACACATAGTACACACTTGTACTACATCATATACTTTTTTGCGATTTTTTTTATAAGAACCATCTGTTCTATGATGATCAAAACACTGTTGTCCGAAAAAATCTCTATTACAGTTATCGCAATGTATAGTATCTACATCTGTGATACACGGTGGTTGACAAAAACACATATTACATCTCGCTGCACACCTATGATCATCTACAAGACGATAGTTTTTATTATATTGTTCGCAGAAAAATTTACTTCGCGCGGCACCGGCTAAATTTAATATTTTATCGAAATGATGTCTTTGTACGTCATACAATAGATATATAACATCAAAATTATCGGTATTTAATAAGGGTCTACCATCGAAAAAAGCTGGTTCACCGCTACCAAAAGTTAGATTATCGTATATTACAATAGTAATGTTTTTCTGTAAAGAATACTCTTGATATTCACCTATTTCGCGTATTACGCAACCGTTTGCAGAAATCACCACACTCGCTTGTACTGTAAGTAGGTTCGCGCGCTCTTTTTGCATAGGACGTCTACTATCGCGAATAATGTGCCACTGCTTACTTGAATCGTTCGAAGGATTGTTTTTTAAAATAATTTTTGCCTCTCCGACAACCAATGCTCTCGGTAAACATTAATCAAGGGATGCGGTAGCGCCACGATGGCAAGTATAAGGTACGTGAGTACGTACGCCGCCGTCTGGCGCTAGCCAGACCCTATATACATCTCATAGGCATTGTTGGAAACTCGACTTACGGTTTTCTTCACTTTGACAGTATTATTTGTCACATAGAAATACTCAAACGAAAGCTTGAGACGAAACTAACCAAATCACATCAGGGTCACATTTTCTGAAAATGCTTCTATCAACAGATATTGTAAAGTGAAAGTTCGAGCCCCCCGATTCTCATCAAGAGAGAAGAATGAAAACTGAACAATTCTTCCGGTTACGTCAGCTCTACGTATTTCCGTAATAATATATAGCACACCATGCATCAATATAGATCTACTTGTACATGCTGAGCAGATGCAGACGATGTTTCACGGTGAAACATTTTTTATGTTTATAATAATCAACGTAAATATTTTAATTAATAATTTAACATATTATAAAATTTTGTGATAGTGCGAAATATATCATAAGTTTAATATTTTAAAACAGTGTCATTTAAAAACAGTAAGAAATAAGTCAATTTCGTTCATAATGATCGACATGATTAATAGTGTATAATTAGATTAGATAAGTATTTAGTGTTATGATTGTGATTTATTAATATACAATATAAATGAAGGTTTCGTGAACTGATACTTTGTTTAAATGTTCTCTTTTCTTTTTCAGATAGATTTGGGAGGTTATATTGCCATTGGAAAAAGTTTGAATTATAAATATTTATGATTTGCAGTATTTATTATGCTGTGAAGTAAGAATATTTATTAAGTTAGCAGAATATCTGGTGCAAGCGGAAGATTTTTATTTTGATAATAAGTAATTCATCTACTAGTGTGAAGGATTGTTTTTTATGGAGGATCGTCTCCTTATGGAGGACTATCCACCTCTTGCTGTGAATTATAGACTTTTTCTCTATCCAGATCGGATGGAATGTACCATAAAAAAGTGTTAAAAAGTGAACTTATTATAAGTTGTATACAGAAAGTGATTGTGTTATTTTAAACGAGAATAAACTTATGAAAAGTATTATCCAAACAATTATTATGTGAAGTTGAAAAAAGTGCTAAAAAGTAAATGTCTAAAATTATATACAATACATGAAAGATTCATGAACTGATTCTTTGTTAAAATATATCCTTTTATTTTTCAGGTTTTTTTACTATTAGATTACATAAAGAAATAACTATTCTGTAATGTGGCAGCTAGTAAAGTGTTAAGAATTCATCTTTCAAGAAAGTTTACGTTGTTGAAGTAAATATGTAACTTTTTCTATCGTCTCCTGGGTTCACCTTTCAAGCAAGTTTCTACATTCTTGAAGTGGATGTGTAATTTTTTCTATTGTCTCCTGGGAGGTAGACTCTCAGGCTATTCGTCGAAAGGGATCCTGATGAGAAGCTAGTGAAAGTGTTGTATTTTCATTATCCAAGAATCAAAGAAAATTTATACAGAATTTCCAGTTTATATAATTTTCTTGTGATGTGACAAGTTGGTTAAGTGTTAGGATTATATTCGAAGCTAGTGAAGTGTCAAGAATATGCATCGCTCATGCATGAAAGTTTCTAAGTTGTTTAAGTGTATATGAATAATTCATAACTTTTCCTATCGTTTCCTGGGAGGTAGACTCTCAGGCTATTCGTCGAAAGGGATCCTGATGAGAAGTTAGTGAAAGTGTTGTATTTTCATCGTCCAAGAATCAAAGAAAATTTATACAGAATTTCCTGTTTATATAATTTTCTTGTGATGTGACAAGTTGGTTGAGTGTTACGATTAGATTCAATCTTCCACGCAAGAAAGTTTCTACAATTGTCGAAGTGCTTATGTTAAGTTTTCCTATAGTCTCCTGGGAGATAGACTCTGAGGCTGTACGTCGAAAAGAATTCTTATGAATAGATAGTAAAAGTGTTTTATTTTCTTAGTTCAGAGAATATTCAGTTTATATAAGGAAAAAATTATTTTCTATTGTGAGAAGTTAGTGAAGTGTCAAGAATATGCATCGCTCATGCATGAAAGTTTCTAAGTTGTTTAAGTGTATATGAATAGTTCATAACTTTTCCTATCGTCTCCTGGGAGGTAGACACTCAGGCTGTTCGTCGAAAGGGATTCTTATGAATAGCTAGTGAAAGTGTTTTATTTTGTTGGATTTTAGAGATTATTCAGTTTATATAATAGAGAATATTCTTGCTTGATGCAACAGTAATGTTTTATACAATAATCAGCATGTGTATATTATATATTTACTCCATCGATTTCATGGCTTTAGGGTCTAAATTGTCAGGTGCATAACTATAAAAATCAAAACTATAAGTTCTTAGATAAACTTAATTGTATAGTTTTAGCATGTTAAAACAAGCTTTTATAGCTATAACAGATTTTAAATCAGGCGAAGACCGAAATATTCAAAATGTAGCTTACTTATTTCAATTATATTCTTCGCTCTCATTTCTATATGTAGTCATTATTATAGTAGTGATTAAAATCTATGGATATTTTACATACATTTTTTAGTACCTTAATACAATAGTTATTATATATAAGCTCTGGTCTTTGTAAACATGTATTTTTTGCAGATATTTATTCCATTTTTAATGGGACCAAATGGAAGTTGATATTATATATATATTGTATACTTTCTTTGATATTATGATTTAGCAGTAAATTCAGTATATATAAATTTTATGGCTGTGATGAATAAATATTTAACGATGAAAGTAAATTAGGTTGTCAGCTATAATACAGAGTGTAAATAATAATAGAAAACATTGAACGTAATTCAACACAGTGTACCAAGATAAAAGACGTTGAAAGATTCACAGTTTGCACTTCCAATGCCTTTTTCATATACCCCAAACTCAATATAAATAGTTTAACGTACCACAGAGTAGTTTAGCATAGGAGTCTGTCAAATAACAAAACAAGCAAATAGTTAGCTTAATAGACAGGCACCCCAAAAACATTATTAATATCCCATATTGGACTCACAAATAAAACTTTCAAACTATAATTTAAAAAAATTAAAGCAACGCACTTGCACGAAGCACTGAGTTCATAAGTATTCCTCTATTCATGCACAAACAAAACTTGGTCGGCATAAGTCATTATCAATTCCATAGGCAATAAAACAAATAATTAAGCCAAAACACAAACTAAATTCAATGTGCACAATTATTGAGACCCACTATTTACACATCAAAACTTAGTCGAACCCAGGAAGAGCAATCTGAAAGAGACGGCCTTTGCTCCAAAAGACGAACTCAATCAGATAGGTCGGACATAAACATACACCAATAAGTCCATTCAAATCCAGGGAAACAGAGCCAAACAACACAAAACACTTTAACATAAATTAAATTATTATGTGAATTATCATATATATTATGTGAATTATATTATCATGTGAATTATTATTAAATTATTATGTGTAGGAAAAAAAGTGAAAATAACTATACCATTTTTTGCTTGTTCTCGACAAATCACACTTGAGATCCACAAATTCACACAATAATTATTGAAAAACACCATAGTGATTTACACTTATTCACACATATACATAATTTAAAAACTACAAAAAGTAAAAGCACTGGTCAAGTCATGTAAATTAATTAAATATGTTTATTAAAACACTCTACAACACTGTTGTACTTCTCACTACAAAAAACTTTAGCGAAAACTTGTGCACTAGCTTCGGCATGCCATTCCAGGGGAGACGTCAAAATCTTCTTAAGACGTAACACACAAATTTCGAAGCAGCATTGACCCAGTGACCTGAAAAAAATGTCAAAATTCTTTTAACAAAGCACCGGTGCTTTAAATCAACAAAAAGTCTCAATAATTTAAATACAAAAAAATAACATATCTGACTCCAAACAGCAATGATCGACCAAGGGAAAGCACAAGTTTTCCATCACCACAGTGTACAAGTCCCAAAAGAAATCACTCCTCGGAGTAGCTGACCATCCATAGTTGCTCCTGAGTACGAGTTTCGATCCCGTAGCAACAATTTTAAAATACTTTAGCAGCGACAAAGTTAATCACGCGAGAGGTTAAACACTGACGGTATAGCAGACGTAACGTCGATAATCCCAGGACTACAGAGCGACTTACCGACGCCACAGACTGAGCACGCGCGCACACTTTTAGAACTAGGGCGCTAGTGACAAATACTAGTACCACTGCCGCGGCCATCTTCAGTGAGCATACACACATTAATTTTTAAATTTATAAATTATTCAGTTGATGTTAACTCTTCTCTGTAATTTAGGTATTACATACTTTTTAAAAGTAGTGAAATCTCCCCCCCCCCCTCAAAAAAAACCTTTTCAAGGTAAAAGGCTGGCAAGTATAAGGTCGTTTCTTCATGTAAAACTTGAAGATTAATTTTGCAACTCTTGATATCTCAATGTCACAAAAATTCTAAGCGTTTTCTCTATCTATACAGTTATTTCATTATATTAATCAAAGTTAATTTTTAAACTCTCGATATCCCTTATGTGGTGAAAATTCAGAGTGCTTATTCTAAATGTCTATTTTCATTATGTAAATTAAAGTCAAACTTTCAATAATAATGTAAATAATATTCTAGCAGGTTTATTGTGTACGTTTATTACTTTTCCCTTAGTAAAGGTTAATAAGAAATGTGATTATAATGCAATGATTAAAAAGGTATTTCTAATTAGTTCAACAAATAATTATGTTAATATATGTGTCTTCTTTTACCTCGTAAATGAGTGAATCACAGACACTGAAAGAACATGATGCTTATACATGAAACTGAATAACTTGAAATTTTCATCTATCTATATTAATATGAATGCGTAAACATCTTTGCTTGAAGGATCTGTTGGACAGACTACCATTTCTTTAGTGTTTCTTCTCTATACCTTCGATTTTACATAAATTTCAATTTTAATATAGCAAAAGAAAGTTATGATATCAATAAAGAAATTGGCAAGTTTTTGTTATAAGAAGCAATTGAGTTGATATAAATAAATAATTGTTTAAATCGGAGAAGGATTATAAATATATATGTATTCATCATTATAAACACTCGACCAAATTGTGACATGTGAAAAGGTGGATAGCCTGTGAAAAGATACTGTCGGTCGAATTGTCGGAATAACTGCGATTGCCGCCACGTCCTGCGCATTTCCAGCTGACGTTTAATGACTGATCACTCTTACGCCGTATTTAGTGTGGGAGGTTAGGTCACCGTACTTCCGGTAAATAGAGCGTTCCGTGACCGGTCACAAACATGCGTAAAGCATAGCACTAATTCGATATTATTCAAAGTTCAATAGTATCCGAGTGTACATATAGGAATGATGTTCTTACATGACATTATCACATGAAAAATGTGCCCTTAATATATTACAGGATTGTTTCGCATTATGAAAACTTTTTCGATTATTTATGGAAGCAACGAGCAGATGTACAATCTACTCTACTTAGTAATTCAGTAAATTGCTATCCTTATTTCATGAAAAATCTATGTCCAAGACGATCATTTGCAATTCAATATAAGATTCAATTCATACAAAAAATCGATCCCACATTTAAAAAAAACAGTAACAAATTCTAGCATGTAGAACGCAATTTTTTTTATGGAAAAACTTGCCGTCCCGTCCTATCATAGATAATCGATGAACTACTAAATGTCAGTGTAATCAACAATTCTCATAAAATTTTTTTTTATACTTATAATATATGTTTATATATAATATTTATGTATAATATAATATTATGTTAAACTGTGAGAACGATAGCCTCAAATAAAAATTGTAGTTCTATTTTTTTTATTAAGTATGGATATAAAACTAAAATATAAACATAAATGTTAATTTAATATTTTTTAGCTTGATTGATTTCCGAACTTTAATCATAGAAATTTATTTTATAACATTTTTGTAATACATAATATTAATTATTTTTATTGAACATCTTGTAACCATTCGATAATAATAACATACTTTTATGAAACATACATACAAATACAAATAACCAAAAATTGTGTTTACAATGATTACAACATGAAGTTTGAATTCTTCAAAAATTGGTTAAGAATAGTAGTAAATACATGTAGATTGAAAAATCCGATACGAGATTTTCTAACAGTGTTTTGTTAACAACAAATTACTTTGGATAACCATGCACAATTTTAAGATAGTACCCATCGGTATCTATTATAGGACGGGACGGCAAGTTTTTCCATAAAAAAAATTGCGTTCTACATGCTAGAATTTGTTACTGTTTTTTTTAAATGTGGGATCGATTTTTTGTATGAATTGAATCTTATATTGAATTGCAAATGATCGTCTTGGACATAGATTTTTCATGCAATAAAGATAGCAATTTACTGAATTACTAAGTAGAGTAGATTGTACATCCGCTCGTTGCTTCCATAAATAATCGAAAAAGTTTTCATAATGCGAAACAATCCTGTAATATATTAAGGGCACATTTTTCATGTGATAATGTCATGTAAGAACATCATTCCTATATGTACACTCGGATACTATTGAACTTTGAATAATATCGAATTAGTGCTATGCTTTGCGCATGTTTGTGACCGGTCACGGAACGCTCTATTTACCGGAAGTACGGTGACCTAACCTCCCACACTAAATACGGCGTAAGAGTGATCAGTCATTAAACGTCAGCTGGAAATGCGCAGGACGTGGCGGCAATCGCAGTTATTCCGACAATTCGACCGACAGTATCTTTTCACAGGCTATCCACCTTTTCACATGTCACAATTTGGTCGAGTGTTTATAATGATGAATACATATATATTTATAATCCTTCTCCGATTTAAACAATTATTTATTTATATCAACTCAATTGCTTCTTATAACAAAAACTTGCCAATTTCTTTATTGATATCATAACTTTCTTTTGCTATATTAAAATTGAAATTTATGTAAAATCGAAGGTATAGAGAAGAAACACTAAAGAAATGGTAGTCTGTCCAACAGATCCTTCAAGCAAAGATGTTTACGCATTCATATTGATATAGATAGATGAAAATTTCAAGTTATTCAGCTTCATGTATAAGCATCATGTTCTTTCAGTGTCTGTGATTCACTCATTTACGAGGTAAAAGAAGACACATATATTAACATAATTATTTGTTGAACTAATTAGAAATACCTTTTTAATCATTGCATTATAATCACATTTCTTATTAACCTTTACTAAGGGAAAAGTAATAAACGTACACAATAAACCTGCTAGAATATTATTTACATTATTATTGCAAGTTTGACTTTAATTTACATAATGAAAATAGACTTTTAGAATAAGCACTCTGAATTTTCACCACATAAGGGATATCGAGAGTTTAAAAATTAACTTTGATTAATATAATGAAATAACTGTATAGATAGAGAAAACACTTAGAATTTTTGTGACATTGGGATATCAAGAGTTGCAAAATTAATCTTCAAGTTTTACATGAAGAAACGACCTTATACTTGCCAGCCTTTTACCTTGAAAAGGTTTTTTTTTGGGGGTTATCGTTATTATTTATAGAAACTACCGATCTTTGACCTACCGTATCAATGTTTAAGGCTTTTTTACGACCTCAACCGCCATTCGGAATATTTGCAGTAGTTACAGTCTTGATAAAACTATCGTCAATTTAAAAATCCTCATTACTTTGCGATAGACCACTAATCAAATTCCATAAATCATTATAAAAAAAATTATTAACCGTACGTAAGGATAGACCCGCGGGACCTCGCGCAAAATTCAAACTTCTTACAGATATACCTATTATATCATTTTGATTACATAATGATATTACATAAGCATAAATGTCTCTAATAGCGAATTCTAACCATACTACAGGATTAGCGTCATTTCCGGGTGGTTGATTTATTTTTAATACGAGTCGTCGACCCTCTAATTTATATTTCGCGACATATGTGCGAATTATTTTGAAAAACCTCAAATCGCTTACCAGGAGGTTGCAGATCTTCATTCTCTTCATTCTCTTCATTCTCTTCTTCGTCAAGATCCATATCCATGGCTTGAGGGCCTTCTTCTTCTTGATCAGTGACAGTCTCCTCATTTGACCCTTCTTCATACTTCCCATTGTTTTCCATCTCCTCTTCTTCCCCATTTGAAAAATTACAACGATTCGAATTTTCAAAGTTCTCCTCATCGAATACTATTTGACTGTCATCATTATTGCAATATCCGTAACCAATCTGTGTTGATACACAACTTTGATCTGCATCGTATTCGATAGAGTCTATGTCGCTGCTGCAGTGTGAAAATGATGACGGTTGTGATAAGGGACTGATGGATGATGAGGAGAAAAATCATCAGAGTCTCTGTATTCTGAAAAATATTTTTCGAGTGTTTATTTAAAATATGAAAATTTGATTGTGAAATACACTTTTTCTTTTTAAAAAATTATTTCTCTGGCGGACCCGAAAAACTCTCGCCTATTCGTTCAAAAATTTCCGGTAAATTTTCTATTTCATATAAAATAGATGTCTCGCTATCTTTACAAACATCGAAAATCCATCGCAACTCTTGTGTTCTTCTAACGTAGATCATACGACCGATATCTTGTTTGAGCGACGATGGATATTTTTCGTATTCCTGAAGATCATGCCGAATAACTTGAATAATTTTTTAAAAAAATTGGTTTTGAAAATTTTACTTTGAAAATTTTTAACAAAAATATATACTAACGTTCATTGATTTGCCGATATGTATATACAGTCGGTAACTTTTAGCGTTGTACCGCTAAAAGTTACCGACTATATATACAGTTATATATTTTTAAATTAATCAAAAATTTTTAAAATAAAAAGTTTATACTTGTACATACTTATAAAATTAGATATTTTAAAAAGTATAATCTTTAAAACAATGTATTAAACTGTTAAAATTTTTAATTTAATTTATTACTTAAAATACTACTTTGTTATTTAAAAATGAATTTTTAATTTAAAAAAGGAGAATTGGAGGAAGAGGAAGGAGAATTGGAGGAAGGCGAAGGAAGGAAAGACAAAATAGCATTGAGGAAAAAGCAATGCATAATGAGAACATAGAAAATTATAGCGTAGTGCGAAAGCAATGCGTAGCGAGGACTTGCAAACTTGGAGCGGAAAGAAAAAGCAATGCGTGGTGAGAAAGCAATACTGAGTCGAGAGCGTAGCGTTGTAGCGCTCAAAGTTACCGGCTGCATATACACTTATATATTTTTAATTTAATAAAAATTTTTAAAATGCCTATTATGACTATTTTTTACAAATTAAAAAATTTTAAAATACATGTTCTGAACAACACGTGTTAAAATTATAAACAATAAAAATTCAACTTGATATATAAATTACTAATTAATTAATCTAAACCGATTTTCAAAAATTAATGCAAAGCTTGTACCGTCTCTCTTTCTCACTAGAGTGTTATCCTACACTACTAGTCGATATACATTACTATATGAGCGCTAGCGATTACAGTATACATAGCGTCTGCTGATTTTATTTTAACGTTAAAGCATGTTAAATATATATATCACTTACCATTATTTTCCTCGTACATGTCCATGAGATGATGCAGCACAGGTAAACGCGAAATTCCACGCTGCATACAATATTCGGCTGCACATCTCGTTGCGAAATTTGAATGTCGGAAGATGAGACGGTGGAGTACTGCAATTTTTCGCGGTCCGCAAAAACTTAACAACCAAACGAGTTCTCGCCTAAGCTGTACAGGTGTCATGCGGCGTAGAGTTAACCGCCACAGTCTTGTACACCGCTGTCGCACAAAATAATTTGGCTGCAAACGTTAAGCCACCTGTGCTAAAACGCGACGCAGCGATATCTCAGCCTGACTACCACGTAACAATTCCATAGCTAATGCTCGAGCAACTACCCTCATGGAACTGATGCTTCAATGAAGAAGGCATTGCGTTTTTATATGATTTTAAGCTCATAGGGTAGTGGGGATTTGTCACCTTGTTACAGGAGCATAATCAGCATGCGAAAACGGTATGTTTAATTTCGCGTATGCGAATATCCCTTCCGAGAATCAATATACTCTCTGATAAATACAAGCTAATCTTCTTGCCGAGTAAAATAATACGTTAGTATATTTTAGCAATAGCAACCATCAAACGAAAACATAAAAATTCTTTTATATTGTGCGAGATCTCACGATATTCAGAGCTTACATTATAATCTGAATCAGAATTATTAAAACATCCTGTATACTTCTGCACGCGTAACAAAACGAATCTTACGCTTCTGCGTAGTATAATAACGGTTGAAGCGCAAAAGGTTGAAGTTTCCATCTTAATGACTTTTTAGATTTCTCAGTATAGCGCAGAAAAATACTCTCTCGGCTAACACGTCGTCGTTACCGTTGTCGGCACCACAGGTCCATTGGTATATCAAATATACAGTTTTGCGCTTAGCTGCGCATTGCATACCGACACGTGCTAATTGGTTTTAAGATAATTCGTCAAGTCCGATGCGAACTCTAGGCCCTGGCGATCTTGTTACACTCTCGAGAAGAGTAAACATCCTCCGCTCTTATACTCTGGTTCGATCGCTCGCTCGCTCGAAAGAGTATCCTCCTCGTCGTTGTCATTGTCGCCGTCGTCATCGCCGCCGTTGTCATCACCATAGGATCATAAGTATATCAAATATTCAACTTTGTACTTAGCTACGTATTGCATACCGACACGTGCTAATTGATTTTTAGATAATTAGTCAAGTCCGATGCGTACTCTAGGCGTTGCGGATCGTGTTCATGAAAAATACTCTCTCCGTTAACGTCGTCATCACACCAGCTTCACGGGTATATCAAGTATACATTATCACGCTTAGCTCTTGATGCATACCAACACGTGTAAATTGCTTTTGAGATAATTCGCCTAGTCCGTTCGAACTCTCGGCGCCGATCTGATTACGCTCTCGAGAAGAATAAACATCCTGGGCGCAGTACAATGCTCTTGCACGGCTGCTCGCACGAGAGAGTATCGGATTCATTTGTCGCCTCGTAGGACTTATCGCATTTTTCTTCTAGAACGTCTAGGCTAATGAAGACTTGGCGATCAGTACGCATCGAGGAGCCGAGCTGCGAACATCATGTTCCACTCTGCACGCGAAATCGCTAGTGCGCGAGCGCGAGTTGCCCGTAAGCGGTTACGGATAAAAAAACTTTACAGACAGGTGAGAGGTGCAAGTGCAGTAATTGAATCATGCTTGAATCATTTTGCTGCACTTCACCAGATTCACCGGTCGGCTGTAAAGAAGTACCATTCTGCTCTTAAAGAGCTTAGCAGAATGCTACCTCCGCCCGTCGGTGAACATTCGCCGGCTGTAACGGCTGGGTGTAAGTGCCGCTGTTGTGGAGTTACATTTTATAGGAAAACCCGTAGTACTGCTTGGTCAGTCTGCGGGGAGTACGGAAAATTTTTGTGCACCAAGTGCACAGCCTGTGAACGCTGTCCGTGTCACGATCAGTTTAGCTGCATGACATGTGGTTCAGCAGCTAAATGTACCTGCGCTAGTCCTGCATCGCCGCCGCCACCATCAGCAGAAGAAGAAGACGGCATCATTCTGGAGCCAACTTTAATTCCGCTGGAGCGCAAAATTGAAATCGAGGAAATTGATGTGGTTAATTGCAGCGTGTGCGGTTTGGCTAAGTGTGGACGCTTCACATCTGAGGTGATACAGATCGCTCCACCTCCCATCACCATTGTGTGTGCGTGGGTGTGTGCGTGCGTGTGTGAATGTGTGTGCGTGCGCGTGCGTGCGTGCGTGCGTGTGTATGCACAAATGTGTCTGTGTATGTGTGTGTGTGTGTGTATGTGGGGGGGGGTTCTACTGTTGTCCAAGGCGGGCCCACCCTTTGATTTTTTGTTTAAAATAAATTAATAGCTTGTTTATTGTTTGTTTATATAAACAAGCAATAAAAATTATCTTAATTACATGATAAGGTGGCGGTAGGGTGGTGTCGGGTTACAGGTGCCGCCAGGGGGTGTCGGCTTACAAGATAAGGTAAACCGTGTAACGTGGCAAATTGTTGTCACGTTACTTCGGGCCGAGCCGCCGGGGCAGAGCGTCTCAAGGCCGTGCGAATGTGATTGGAGTGCATGAGTTAATGGCCTTGGTTCCTTTTTTTGAGTAACTACGCGACGAGCGGAGAGGCAGCAGCGAAAGGATAAAAATACGGAGGGCATCTCCGAACACTCATTCAACGACGAGAGGAGGAATGAGAGGAGGACGACGTCAAACTCCGGTGCGTCAATAGCAGGTCGGATTCACTCAGGGCATCCAATATGGTCATCGTCGAAGAGTGGAGGTAGACGATGTACCGGCGGGGCTCCCTACGTGAGCGTCTATGGCAGCAGGACCAGCGTGATGGCCGCCCTCCCATGGATGTTGGATGTAAAAAGGCGTCTTCGGTGCCCCCTGTAACAGGCGTACTCCCGAATCAAGGGCCCAGACAGAAAAATACACCGAGAGTTACATCGTACTTCGTAATTCGCGTTGCGCGCGAATTATCTGCGTGAATTCCGGCTCCCTATTGTACACAAGCGTTTGAATTTCGCGGCTACCTGCTCCAGCGTTGAGACATGTCGAATAGTCGGTTGCGCATGCGTGGCGATCGGCAACGCGAGGCGAGCGAACCTGTTGCGGCGCGAGAGCGCGGGCCATCGGCCCAAGCAATCCGACCAATAGGAGCGCGCGCTGTGCGGCGGCACGGGAGAGCCAGAGCGCGAGGCGAGCGACGAGCGCGCGAGCCGGCACTCTCCTGCCCCGGCCGCTCCTGCTCGGACAACCCTGCCGTTTGCTCCTGGGACTTCCGATTTAGTGTTACCTGTGATTATTATTTTGTGACTAGTGGGAGCCATTAGGCTTGGACCGTTGACGTGGACGTGGACGAGGATAAGGATCAGGGTCAGTAGATCGTTTCTTTAATTAGACTAAGTCTTCATCGTTTCTTTAATTAGACTAAGTCCTTTGTTCGCTGAGCACGCGACTTGGCGCGCGCGGCGACAATTACGAGATCTATATCACGCGAGGCTTCCTTACACGCGGCTCCCTGCTCGAGTAGATGAACAACAGCATCCACGGCTCCCTACGTAATTAGATCTACGCGCGAGGCTAACTCGGCTATCTTGGCGTCTCGTCTTAATTAAGCATTTAGTTTGTAAAAGTGTAATTCCGCGAGTGAGTGCTACCTTGGGCTCCCTGTTACAAGCGGCGTGAGCTACCTCAGTGATAGGGCATCCAGGGCTACCTGTTTAGTGTGTCGTTTAATCTGGAATAAGTAAAGGGTTTGAGTGCGCAATTCGTCGGCGAGCACGTGGACTCGTCCGACGCGTGGATAGGATAAGGCGCGAGAGCTGTCGTAAGCCGTCGGACGCGGACAGGCTCTCGGCCAAACGTAGGCTACACGGGAGCGATCTAGCTAGAGGGGCGAAATCGCGACCATAGGATTAAGTTCGAATGTTCGGTCTCGCGCGACTAAGTGTACATTTAAGATTTTGTCTTCGGGCAAAGCGAGAGTGTAGCGTCGAGAGGACGAGAGTGAGTGAGTGCCTTGAGACGCGCGAGGGTCGTGCTATTGCGAGGGCTACCTTTTCCTAGTTCAATCAGCAGTCAATTTGTTTGCAATAATTTTGTAATTCCTACTACCTTACTACGCGAATTAGCTAAGTAGAGAATACTGGTCATTCAACCGGCTTCCACGGCTCACTCAGTACCTTGTAATAAGCAGAATCGTACAGTTAAATAAACAGTAGCTCCTTTGAAATAGCCGCGTTTTTTATCACCCCGAACCCCTCTCTCCCATTGGGCTGAGCTAGCCACTCCAACACCTTGCCACCTTCCGCCCTTTTCCGCTACGAGTCTCGACAAAAGGAGTCGAAAGACTCTGACGTTGGAGGTCAACGTCTGGCGCCTACCGGGAATCACGAGGAGATTCTCCGGGAGCAGGTCCGATACATAACGTTGGAAAATATCAAGTCCAACGTTATAACTGGCGCCCAACGTGAGTTGATAGAATAAAATCGCGTTCGTCTCTCACGTCTCAAGCAGTTTGAATGATAGTGTGTATGCTTTGCGAAATACTTAGTGCGGAATTTCAGGTTACAAGCGTTAATTTATAGTTAATAAAAAGGTTTACTTATCAATTTAATTACGAGCATTAGTTTAAGCGTTATCATATTACGGATACCTAGTGACAGATTAGTGTGGATACCTTATATACAATTAACTTACTTTAACTATAAGAAATACGGATACCTAGTGAATAATTAGTGCGGATACCTCATATATATAATTAACGTATTTAATTATAAGAAGTACGGATACCTATAGATAACATCACGCATAAAATAATATATACGTCGTAGTTATTGCAGCTTCCCATTGCGTGCAATAACTAAGAAACGATTCATTTCTAAGTTCACTTGGGCGATTTATAACATCGCAATTTACGCAGCATGCGTCTCGGCTCGAAAATTCTCGAAAGAGAAAGTCGAGAGAAATAAATACGCCGAACGACCTAACGACACGTCCGGTCAAAACTTCGAGCGAGCAACGCGTCTGAAACAAAGCAGCTAATCCGGCAATAACAAGGGATACTCGAGCGCGAGCTACAACACCCGAGACACGCGCGTTTTTACGCGTTCGTACCGCGTAGTCCGAAGAATTCTCATAGCACCAAAAGTAAACAGCAATAGTAAGCGCGATTAGGCATGCGCCGACTTCAAGTGCGACGCAGCGCGCTCGAAATAAAAACAAAGAGCGCCATCGAGAAGCCATAAATCGTCGGTCATAAACTTGACCGTTGCTTACAACTGAGCCGTACACAAAATCGACACGTGCGTCCCACGAGCGAAGTCCTCAACGACGACTGTTGAGGGCAATAAATCATAACATCGCCCGTATCCGAAAATCTCTGGAACTGCGCGCTCGTCTTAACCGTATACGAGTCGGTGAGAAACCCCGAACCACTGCAAACAGCAGTTATTTAATTCTATACTTTACCCACAATATACATTGCGACGTAGCAATAATTATTGCTGCGTCGTGATCATTGTTGCACGGCCAGCTGACTTACTCTCGGCGAGTTGACAGCTCCTGGAGCGGAGCCAGCGCTCGGTGGCGCTCGCAGGAGTTGCCTCTGACCGGCCGCGTGCGGAGCGCAGGATGTGAGCTCCCGAGTCCCACCTGCGCGGCGCGTTGGCGCTCGGGAGGGGGCATGGCAGGAAGCGAGCCGGCGGCCGCGCGCACGCGGTTACATGCATGCGGCGGTGTGTAGAGGGGAGAGCGTGAGTGTGAGCGTGAGCGAGAGAGTGGAAGTCGAGCGTGTGTGAGATAGAGAGAGAGAGATAGTGCGCGCTTGAGAGAGAGTGAGAGGGATATAGTGGCGCGAAGTTGACGGCGTTTGGAGCGCTCAGAGTTGACTTTACGTTAACTCGCGGACGTCATAGAGACGTATAGAGGAATATACGGGCTAGGACTCGATATATGTATCCTATGGTTTACTCGAGGATGATAGAGGGTTTTTGAATGTCGCGCGGCTTACAGATTATCTATAGGTGGAGCCACTGGATGGATATCGACATGATTGATTGATTGATCGATATCCATAAAGGGGGCGAGAATTTGCATATTAAAGGAAATAGTAGAGGACGTTAATTGATTTTCTAACCAATGATAAAATTGGATTTGGAAAAGAGGGCGCTGGAGGAGACTCACTGATAAAGGAATAGATTGGTGGTAGTTTCGGGAAACCAATAGGGGATTTTTGTAGGAGATAGGACCAATTGTGTAATCTTGGAGGCCGGGCTTATGCTTCCGTGAAGAAGGAGGTCGGGTGGGAAAATGCGGCATCCTTCCTCGACCGGAGCGTTGGCCTCGGCCATTCCGTTCCTGGAGCCTTCTCAGAGTAGTAGCAGTTGGAAATCACATAGTCTTTCATCGCCATTTTTGGTGTGATCTTTGTTGGAGGAAGTTTCGAGCGCAGAGCTGTTAAGGAGTTTATTGGAGGTTTTTTGGAGAGACATCATAGAGGATTCTTTGGTGAGCATTCTTAGTACTCGATCCGGAATAAGTAAAGAGAGGAAATTGGTATCGATAAGGTAACACGGGCGCGGACGATAGAGGATCCATTCGCGCGGTTTTTCAGCGGACGCCAGTTTTCCCCTTTTATTTCCTTAGAGGCAACCGTAGAGGATTTTCGTGGTCCTTTTCAGGTTCTTCCGAGCAGCTGTGGAGTTATTAATTTGGCCGCGAGCCCATGTTTTTATAAGTCGAGTCATTGTCAATTTTGTTTGCCGCATATAAATGTATAGAGAGTAGTCATAATATATTTGTGATTTATTATTTTAAATATTGGTGTAATAATTTGTCGACCTGATTGCCACCACACTCCCGTTTTCTACCATTGCAGGTGTCCACGAGCCGAGAAATAAGAGTCAGCCGCAAGATTTATAAATAATTGTAAATAACTGGAATCCCCGTGCGGGCGGGAAAATTCCACGTTACAACATATATATTTATATCAACCCCAATAAGTATATACTTTATCGATTATATACTACAATAAGTATATAAGCAATTGACGAGCGAAGCGTCAATTAATGACTGGGTAATGGCCCAGGAGGAGGAAAATCTTCGTACCGAGCTTACGAATCGAGGGCTAAGTGTTGACGGAGGCCCGGCGCTATTACAGCGGCGCCTCGCAGATGCGTTGTATGAGGAGAGAGGCATCGTCGAACCTGCGCAAGCGGTGTTGCCTCCGCCCACGCCGCCTCAGCCAACAGTCCCCACGCGTAACGAACCGCCGCCGCCGTATCAACCGCCGACGACGGAAGAACTACGTTCCGCTATACGTCGCTTGCACTCGATAGAACCTAGAATATCAACACTGCGCACATCAAGTCCGGTGGAAAACAGACAACAAAACTTAGAATCAACGCGCCCACAAACATCAACAGGCACAATTCCTAGAAATACGAACACTCGCAGATTATCTCTCCAACCACCTACAATCCCGAACACACAAAATGGAACATCGACATTTAACACAGTAGCCTCGGGCTACCTATCGATTAATACAGAAAATTTCTCGCGCGTTCCTATAAATTTTCCGTTCGCGCAAGAAAGTTTATCTTTATACAATGAACGCGAAAATACTCAATTTTCTACTAACGACGTTCGGTTATCTTTAGATTCAAATCGGGGAAATTCCCAATACAGCGAAAATAATATAAGATTACCTTCAAACAATAATCTAGAAAACGCCACAGCAGAGCTACCTTCGAACCCCGAATTAAATAATTTCGCAATGCAAAATAATACGAGAGTATCGACTATCACAAATCGTCGAAATACATTTGAAGGGCTAACTAATCGGAATCTGAGCGCATCCACTCCGATGCCCGCAAGTCGTACGCGCGGCACGGAACAAAGAGGCTACCTCAATAACATCGACAGTAATAGAGCAGATCGCGAAGACATTGTACTCGCGAATATTCAAAATATAGAAGCCAACGATCATCGTAATAACGACAGACCGCGTGCACAATTCCGAACGGAACAAGACAACATTGAAATTATTCCCAATAATAATGCGAGAAACAATAACAGGCGAGAGCCTCAATTCGACAGACAAAATTCAGATAGGCGCACGCCGGCGCCGACGCCCATGAACGCGTTCGACTTCGTTCGAAAATGTAACATCAAATTTTCAGGCCGACGCGACGAGGACAGCGAAGAATTCCTCACGCACTTAAAAGAAGGCCGCATAATTATGCATGTTTCTGACGCGGATTTGTTTGGAATTATGCCATTCTTTTTAAAAGGCGTTGCCTTACAATGGTATAGATCAAACTCACAGTATTGGTAAAATTTCGAACAATTCGAAAACGCGTGGCGCGCTCGCTCTCCGACGCAGATTTCCAACATGCGCTATTAGAAAATGCAAGACGTCGCATGCAAGGCGAACGCGAACCAGTCGTCGATTATCTAACCTATATTAAAGCGATGTTCGATCGTATGGTACCACCGTTAGGACGAGATAGAGAAATCGATATTGCGCTCCGAAACATGTTACCTCGGTTACAAACTCGCATCGATAGATACGATATATTTACGTTCCAAGATCTAGAAATGGTAGCAGTGCGCAAAGAAAAGAGCCTCTTAATCGCCCGTTCTTATAAGCCACCTCCAACGGCGGAAGAGTCGCTTTTGCCGGACTTAGCATACCGCGATCATAAGGTCGTACGTAACGTAAAACATAACCTGACTAACTGGCAAATCGAAAACGACAATAATTCGCAAGACGATATTCACAATATCGAGGAAAACGAGGCTACCTATTACGACGAAGACGAAGATTTAAATAACGTAGATTATCGCAAACGTCCCAACAACAATAATCGTCCGTCAAACACACAACACAACACAAACGCGCGATCGACACCACAAAACCCTTTATGCTACAATTGCGGCAAAACGGGCCATTTCGCGCGAGAATGCGACAGTCCGAAAAGAATCGTCTGCTTCAAATGCGGAAAAATAGGTGTAAGGCTACCTAATTGCACCGATTGTAATCCTCCGGGAATTTTTTGCCATAAATGCGGTTTAGCAGGTTACCTTATAACTAATTGTCCCGAATGCTTGGGAAACGCGAAGTAAAGCCGCAGAGCGAGGCCAAAGCGACTTCGCCTACACAACAGGTCTCACAAAATATCGATAACGTTATCGTAGACAACTTACAGGCTCCCTCTAAAAATTCAAATTTACAAACTACAACAAATTCGTCTACTGCTACCTATGATAAAATTTTACGCGATTTTTCACACAAGTCGGATACTAATTTAAAATCGCTTGAACTCGCAGTTTTCGAACAATACATACGCGATTTTCGCAAAAGCCATGAAGAAACATCAAAGATAGTTGAGCCTTCCGCTCAACCAACAAAAGATAAATTTCTAGCAGAAAATACACATACGCAAGATGAAATTTATAACATACCAAGTAATAATTCAAAATTATTATACGTAACGATAGACATAGCCAATAACAAATACCCGGCGCTAGTTGACAGCGGCGCGAGCAAAACTTTTATAGGTTCAAAAATTCGAAATTTAGCGAAAAGAAATAATTTTAATATCAACACAAACGTGACAGGGAAAGTTACCACTCCCTTAGGTTATACAGAAAATATACGAGAAATAATTAAAGATCCAATTAAACTCGAAAATAGACTTCAAACAATTGAAGCGAGAGTATTGAATAACTTAGATAAAGATTGTATCTTAGGTTTGGATGCATTTGTTGAATATTGTATAAATATTATACTCTTTGCTTGTTGTTCTACGAATTAATGCTGGTCGCGCCATCTCTTGTATATATATGATTTTGTACATCGAGACAAGCGCGACTCCGAAAACGCGAATACGCGAGTATGTAAACACACATATATAGATACACACTATAGAGAAGAGCGCTCGCATATACTGTACTCGCGCTCATTCTCTCTCTCGCTCGTAAGTCTCGGAAGGAGACAGTCGTGTCCGACGACACATCACACATAATAATAAAGTTACTTATTATTAAAAACAACCTCACTAATTTTCCACCACTCCAACATGGTAGCAGAGCGTGGTTGGAAATTTTTTATGCCATACTGTGACTTTTTTTAAAAAAGTGCAGTAAGACATTAAAATGTGCTAGTGAGGTGTGAGAGCCACGTGGAAAATACAAAAGTGTTCCAGTGAAAAATAATTGAACTAAGAAGAGTTCAAAAAGAAATATAAGTGAAAATAACAAATGAAAGTAGTCTAGAAGAGACTGATAAAAACATTTTTGTGAAAAATTGAAGAAAAAAGTGTGATGCGAAGAGATTATGGTCGGCAAACATAAAACGTGTTTAAGTGACGTGATAGAGCACATGGAAAATTTTATGAATTTGCACAAATAATTAATGATCGAAGAAAATAAGGAAACACTAAGTGAAAAAATTAGAAAAATAATTTTGAGAAAAGTTATAAAAATAACCAAAGAAGTTTGTGTTTTGAGAAACGAAATTTACACAAAAATAAGTGAATACGAAATGGCTCAAGCAAAAGTTGAAGATATAATTGTACCAATTTTTGACGGTATAAATTATACCAGTTGGAAAACAAGATTAATGATCTTGCTTGAATATAAAGAATGTCAAGAGCAAATAAAAAGAGAAAGAATTGCCTCAGACACAGAAGCTGATTGGAAGAAAAAAGATCTCAAAGCACGTGCAATTATAACAAGTACTATCTCAGATAAGCAGCTTGAATATGTAAGTGAATGTATAACAGCGTGTGAGATGATAAAAAGGTTTGACAAAATGTATATAACACAGTCAACAGCCTTACAAATGTTGCGAAGAAATAAAATAGAAGAAATCAAACTTAAAAGTTATAGAGAAATCGAAGAATTTTTCGTAGACTTCGAAAAAGCCGTAAATGATTTTAAAAGTGCTGGCGGTAAGATAACAGAAGCAGAAAGGATAAACTATTTACTTCGAGCACTACCATCAACCTACAGTAATACGATAGTAGCTAGAAATGATAGCGCGAAAATTTATAACAATAATAGAGAATTAATTGTAGTTGCAAATAAAATAAAAAATGTCACAGAGCATTAGGTCATGTTAATTTTCAATACTTAAATAAATTAGTTAAAGAAAAATTAGTTGAGGGATTGCCAGATAACATTGAAAACACTGTTATGAAATGTGCAAATTGCATTCAAAGTAAAATGGCAAATGTGCCATTTCAAAATAATCGAACAAAAACTTCTGAAATTTTAGAATTAATTCATACTGATTTAAATGGACCGCATCAAACGACTGGTTATGGCGGAGAAAAATATTTCTTAACTTTTGTCGATGATTACAGTAAATGCACGCGAATATTTTGTACTAAAGGTAAGTCTGAAACTGCAAGTTGTTTTATAGAATTTGTAAATTTAGTTGAAAATAAGTTTAACAAAAGGGTTAAGAAAATACAGTGCGATAATGGCAAAGAATATTTGAATAAGGAGATTTACAATTTTATTAAGTATAAGGGAATAGAATTATTACCATGTCCACCGTACACGCATGAATTGAATGGTGTAGCGGAAAGATACAATAGATCAGCAATGGACATAGGCAGATGCTTACAAAGAGAAGCAAATATAAATAGGCGATATTGGCCTGAAATTATTAAAACGGTAGATTACTTGAAAAACCGCACTATAGCAAATACTGTAGAAAATAAAACTCCTTACGAAATATTCTTTGGCACAAAGCCAAACGTTAATCATTTGAAAATTTATGGTAGTAAAGTTTTTGTCCGAATCCCAGAGGTCAAAAGACAAAGTAAATGGGATGACAAGGCAACAGTTGGAATATTAGTAGGTTATACAGAAAACGGTTACAGAGATTTAGTAAATAACAAAGTTATTAACACGAGACATGTACAGGTTGTCGAAGAAGACACAAAAATAATTTGTCTTAACGAATCAGATGAAAAGCATGAAAGTTGTGAATCGGAAAATTCTGAAAGCGATTCAGAAGAATATGATAGTGTTGTCAGCAACATAAACAAAAATTTATTTATCCCTACTTCTTCTCTCGAGAAAAGTAGAGATAATTTAATTACAGAAATCATTGAAAATCATATAAATAGTGAAAATGAAAACGAAATTAATTTGAAAGAACCGAGAAGGTCAAAAAGAAAGAAAAGTCCTGTAAATAGATACGGTGATCCTATAGCGCATTTTATTTATATTAATAACATCGATGCAAATGTACCTCATAAATTCGAGGAGGCGATAAATTCGAGCGAATCAAAACAGTGGAAAATTGCAATGAATTCAGAAATCGAAAGTTTAAAGAAAAATAGAACTTGGAAATTAGTAGATAAGCCATTAAACAAAAAAATCATTGATGTCTGTTGGAATATCAGGAGTTGCATGCGTGATGGTAAATAAAATAGAATGCTTTGTGTATGGAATATATAGTTATTGAAGAAAATAATAAGGTGATGTATATACAGGCATACGTGCGCACCGCGTAGCTGTCTCTACGGAACTGAGCTAGCTCTTGGCCGCGCAGGGCCGGACTCGTTAAAACAATACGTACAAATTGCCCTCTCTCCTCCGCACCCTCTCATTCACTCATCCCTTATATACCTGCGAGTTTTTGGGTATGTCTCGTTCATTCTCTCTACTTGCGCGTACTTTCAAATCATTCACTCTATGCTTTATTTCTCTCTCTCTACCATTCATATTCATACATTCATATGCTCACACATTAATATCGGTGTATTACAACACACTTCCTCAACGATATTTTCTTTTCATTCACTTCCTGAAAAATACAATGTCTACAATTTTTTATTTAATCTGCCGCTTCTGCTGTTGTATCTGTGCCGAAACGAAGTGGAGGAACACCTTTATTGTTTCTTTCTGAACGCCGAAGTCCTATATCCACCTCTACGACGGTTACGTCGCTAATATCGCTGTCTGCTCCATCGCTGTCTTCTTCGAGTTCGTCGCTTGCATTGTGATCGTCTTCATTGATGTCTCTGAATTTTTCTGTGAGCTTGAAAATTGGGAATTCTACTATTGACGTGTTTTCTTTCACTTTGTAATTTGGATGTATTTTTGAATCTGAAATCTTTGTGCAAAGCATCTAAATGCCCTTATGCTCCTTCGCGATTGCCGTGCATTTGCCATCTCTTTAAATAACGGCATAACCACTCTTGAATTTAATTTCAAAGCCCTTTTTATCCAAAACTGTCACGGATAAGAGGTTCACTGACAAATTCGGCACATAAAACACTTCTTTCATGAGAATGTTGTTGATTTTCCCATCAACCACACATTGGAGTCTGCCTGCTCCTTTTCCTATTATTGCTGCTTTCTGCTCATTTGCCACGATCACTTTACCACTTTTCTTTTCTAAGGAATGGAAGAAGTCTTTGCTATTCGAAATATGTGTCGATGCTCCCGAATCGAGTATCCATGCGTTTTTGTCCTTTAATTTGTTGTATATATCTATTTCTTGAATGTTGACCTTGTAACAATATTCTTCTATTGACTCTACTCTTGCTATGTTGGCTTGCTCTTCACGCTTCAGTGCGCTTGATTTTTCGTCGCGTCTCTCCTTTCTTTCTCTCCATTCTTGGTAATCTTTGCACTCTCTTTTAAAATGACCCGTATTTTTGCACCAAAAACACTCCTTTTTATCTGCATAATTAGTCACTTTCAGGGCTGTTTCTTCGCAGCTTTCACCTATGCAATCTTGCTTACTGACTCTGTTATGATATTCTCCGATTAATTTCCCTTTTATAAGTTCTAGAGTGATCTCCTTCTCTGATCTTCCTTCAAGCGTAGTTACAAGAACATCGTAGCTTTCTGGTAAATTGCATAGTAATGTGCAAGCTAAATCGAAATCACTGTAGTTCTTTCCGACGGCTGACAGTTTGTTCACAAGCAAGAGAAATTCACTGATGTGCTCTTCCATATTCCCTGACTCACGTAGACGGAGGTTGAATAGTTTTCGTTGTAAATAAACTATACTTGTTAGTGAAGATCTCTGATTGTATTCCTTGAGTATTTTCCAGGCTTGTTTTGCTGTTTTGGCATCTAGTATTTGTACTAATTGTCTATCTTCAATTAGCATGTTCAAAATTGCAAGGGCGTGGTCATTTACTTCTTTCCATTCGTTGTATTTGTCATCCCCTACCTTCTTTTCTGGATTTTCAATTGCGGACCATACTTTTTCTTTAGTGAGCATCATTCTCACTTTGTGCTGCCATAACTGGTAATTACCACCGTTCAACTTTTCGATATAAAATCGAGCACTGTCACTGTTTCCTGCCATGCTGAATTTTTTCTTTGCACTACTGTCTCACTTCCTTAATCTGTCTTTTGCTGACCTGTCCTTTGCTGTCCTGTCCTTTGCTGTCCTGTTCTTTTCTGTCCTTTACTGTCACTTTTTCGGTGCGCACACTGTTCCTTTTGTTGCACTATTATGAAACTTATTTTACCACATTTCTGGGCCCATAACCTGTTGGAATATCAGGAGTTGCATGCGTGATGGTAAATAAAATAGAATGCTTTGTGTATGGAATATATAGTTATTGAAGAAAATAATAAGGTGATGTATATACAGGCATACGTGCGCACCGCGTAGCTGTCTCTACGGAACTGAGCTAGCTCTTGGCCGCGCAGGGCCGGACTCGTTAAAACAATACGTACAAATTGCCCTCTCTCCTCCGCACCCTCTCATTCACTCATCCCTTATATACCTGCGAGTTTTTGGGTATTTCTCGTTCATTCTCTCTACTTGCGCGTACTTTCAAATCATTCACTCTATGCTTTATTTCTCTCTCTCTACCATTCATATTCATACATTCATATGCTCACACATTAATATCGGTGTATTACAACAATGTCAAATGGGTATTTAGACGAAAAAACGATAATACCTATAAAGAAAACGTTTACTCACCCGTAGGAAAAATGCAAACACTTAAAATATTATTATCATATTGTTGTAAAAATGATTTGTTTATTGATCAAATGGATGTAGAAACAGCTTTTCTGAACGGTGAAGTAGTATCAGAGGTTTATGTAAAACAACCAGAAGGTTACGAAGTAGGAAATAACAAAGTCTGTAAATTGCAAAAAGCATTATATGGTTTACGAGAAAGCCCAAGAGCTTGGTATAATTGTTTTCATAAGTACATGAAAAAAATAAATTTCGTGAGAAGCAAACATGATTATTGTTTATATGTAAATAATGCAAGCAGAGATTCAATATATATACTAGTTTTCGTAGATGATTTATTAATCTGTTGTAAAAATAGAAATAAAATAAATGAAATAAAATCAAAATTAATGGAAAATTTTGAAATGAAAGACTTAGGAAAAGTCAACCAATACATAGGAATAAACATTGATTATAATAAGAATGAAGGCAAAATGACACTAAGCCAAACAAAATACGTTGAATCTTTAGCTGCAAAGTATAATCTAGAAAATGCAAAATTGTATAACACTCCTATGGAGACGAGTCTAAAATTAGAAAAAGCAACTCAACAAACTGAGTCAATAAAGTATAGAAACTTAATAGGAGAATTACTTTATATAAGTACTGGTACGAGACCAGATATCTCATATAGTGTAAACTACTTGAGTAGATTCCAAAGTTGTTATAATGAAACTCATTTCAAATATGCTATGAGAGTATTAAAATATCTAGTGAATACCAAAGATCTAAAATTAACGTATTTTAATAATTTAAAACGTGATACACTAGATTGCATGGTAGACTCAGATTTTGCCGGAGACAATATAGATAGAAAATCCACAACTGGATATATTATAAGATATTATGGAAATCTGATTGATTGGAAAACAAATAAACAAAAAAATGTAACGAAATGTTCAACCTTTGCAGAATATACGGCTATGTCAGATGCAGTAACCGAAGTAATATTTGTAAGAAATCTGCTAAGTGAAATGTTTAAAGAAAAATGCAATGAAAGAATAAACAATGGCGGTGCAATAGCGATTGCAAAGTTTGGAAATTATACAAAAAACTCAAAGCACATCGAAGTACAATATTACTACATTAATGAATATTATGAAAATGGAATAATCGATATTATAAAAATAAATTCAGAGTTAAATCTAGCTGATATATTAACAAAAAGTTTGAATAGAGAAAAGTTCACAAAACACAGACAAGTATTAAATATACTTGAAAATTGCAAAAGCGACAAGACTGAATGTAAAAGCAAAGAATATAAATTTAAGGAGGCGTGTTGAATATTGTATAAATATTATACTCTTTGCTTGTTGTTCTACGAATTAATGCTGGTCGCGCCATCTCTTGTATATATATGATTTTGTACATCCAGACAAGCGCGACTCCGAAAACGCGAATACGCGAGTATGTAAACACACATATATAGATACACACTATAGAGAAGAGCGCTCGCATATACTGTACTCGCGCTCATTCTCTCTCTCGCTCGTAAGTCTCGGAAGGAGACAGTCGTGTCCGACGACACATCACACATAATAATAAAGTTACTTATTATTAAAAACAACCTCACTAATTTTCTACCACTTCAACAGCATTAAAAGCATTTGGAGTGACAGTGGACTTTAATAATTTCACGTATACGTTCATCTCCGAACCTTTCGTCCGACACACGTTCGAAAATGACTTTGCGGCTACCTCACATTCGTCCGCCGAATGTTGTGGTTTATGCGAACTCACGGAATCGCAAGAACAAGAATTAACGGAATTTCTTGAGAAAGAATTAGCAGCGATCTCGGGTAAACAAATCTAATCGAAGCCACGATCGACGTGAATAACCACCCGCCAATCAAACAAAGGCCGTACCCGATCGCAGCGGCATTAGAACCAATCCTTTCGCAGAAGTTGATAAAATGCTTGCCGATGATATAATCGAGAGATCAAAGAGCGAATGGTCGTCACCTGTACATATGGTACGAAAGGCAAACGGCTCGCGTAGATTCTGCTTAGACTTACGCAAAATAAATTCTATTATTAAAAAAGATGCTTATCCGTTGCTCTGATGACAGCTATACTAAATAAGTTGCGCGAAGCTCGTTACATCTCGACGATTGATTTAAGTCAAGCATTTCTTCAAATACCTTTGGCAGAAAAATGTAAAGAATATATGGCATTTGCAGTGCCAGGAAAAGGATTGTTTCACTTTAAACGGCTCCCTTACGGTATGGCAAATGCTCCATCAATATTTCAAAGATTAGTTGACTCTTTAATAGGTCCCGAACTACAGCCATACGTTTACACATACATAGACGACTTAATTATCGTAACAAAAACATTTGAAGAACATCTCAAATGGTTAAAAATCTTCTTCGATAAATTGAAACACGCGAACTTATGCATTAACAAGGAGAAAAGTAAATTTTGTCTCTCTGAGGTCAAGTATCTTGGTTACATAGTAAACAGATATGGACTGCAAATAGGCGAAGATAAAATCGCGCCAATTAAGAACTATCCAGCCCCGAAAACACTTCGACAAGTGCACAGGTTTATAGGAATGTCGTCGTGGTACCGGCGATTCATCGAACATTTCGCGACGATTATAGAACCAATTCCGCGTCTCTTCAAAGAAAAATATACATGGGAGTGGAAAGAAGCGCAACAAACTGTCTTCGAATTAATTAAAAACCGACTAATGAATGCGCCAATACTTATGAGACCCGACTTCACAAAAATGTTTACTATACGAGTAGACGCGAGCACCGTCGGACTGGGAAGCGTACTGACGCAGTTCTTCCATGGCGTTGAGAGAGTAATCGCATACGCGAGCCGCACGATTACAGACGCGGAGAAAAATTATTCAACTACCGAGTTGGAATGCCTAGGGGTTATTTGGGCGATAGAGAAATTCAGAGGCTATGTGGAAGGTACACACTTCCAAATAATCACTGATCACAGCGCCTTACATTGGCTAAAAACGCTCAAAAAGCCCGTCGGCAGACTCGCACGGTGGTCTATGTACTTAACATCATACGACGTTGATATTATACATCGTAAAGGTGCAATGCATCACGTGCCAGACGCATTGTCGCGCATGTTTGAGGACGCGTCGGTAGAGCTTTATTCATTACGCGAGAGTAACGACGATTGGTACAACAAACGAATTCAAGAAGTTCTCCGCAATTCAAAAAAGTACAATAACTGGCATACCGCGAATAATGTATTATATCATAAAACCGAACAAACAATAATCGATTCAGTAAAACAAGATAATTCGATATGGAAACTCGTCGTGAGAGCAGCTAATAGAGATCGTATACTATACGACGCGCACGACAACGTTCAAAGCGGCCATCTCGGCATTGAAAAAACACGCGCGCGGATCGCGGAACATTACTTTTGGCCCGGTATGTATAGAGATATCGTTAGTTACATTAAACATTGCGACAGCTGTCAAAAAAATAAGTCAGAACAATTCGCGCCACCCGGTCTATTAGGCCAACGAATCATTGAACATCCGTGGTGCGTAATCGCGGCCGATATCATGGGTCCGTTTCCGCGAAGTAAGAAAAGCATGCGCTACTTTTTAGTAATACAAGATCTATTCACGCGATGGATAGAAATCCAGCCATTAAGAGATGCCAATGGCAGCGCTATTAAATCAGCAATTCACAACTTAGTCACGACGCGTTGGGGTACACCGCGCGTATTCATCTCCGATAATGGCACAGAATTTGCAAATAAAACACTGATCAGCTATCTAAAAGACGCAAACATCACACATTCCACAACACCTCCTTACCACCCGCAAGCGAATCCCGTCGAAAGAGTTAATCGCGTATTAAAATCTATGATATGCGCATTCATAGAACAAGACCATCGCGAATGGGACACACACATTTATGACTTCCGCTTTGCTTTCAATACAGCTAAACACACTTCAACACAAGTTACACCCGCATTTTTAAATTTCGGCCGCAAACTCTTACCCATTCACAGCTTACGCAAAGAAATGAAGAGCGCCGAAGAAATCGACAAAGGTAATGTTGTCGAGTGGTCTGAACGACTGTATAGATTACAGACAATCAGAGACTGGGTCGTCGAGAACTCGGAAAAAGCACACAATAGACAGGCGAAATATTATAACAATTCGCACCGCGAAGTAACGTATAACTTAGGAGATGCCGTCGTCATGCGCAATAGAATTCTATCTGATGCATCGAAAAATTTTGCAGCTAAACTTGCAAAATCATACAAGGGCCCCTATACAGTTTCAAAAATAATCTCACCACTCGTATACGAACTCGCCTCTGTTGATAATAAAAATGTTGCATGTATGTGATCTCAAACCATATAACTCTAAAATTCCAATTCCATCCTAGGTGTTCCTGAAGTCACGGGCTACCTATTATTTTCATTATCCCTTTGAAAATAATAGATTATCACCTTATAGAAACATTTTCTAAAGGCATTGGCTACCTATATTTTCAAGTAAGAAAAAAAAATTTCGTTACATGGCACTACACAATTTTATAAGGCTAGTTATTTAAAATATATATTTTCCTTTAAAGGCGCGAGGTTACCTTCTCTTGTACGTCTATGATGGAGCGCGAAAATCAGGCTATGCCTACAGAAGATGAGGAGCGCATGCTTATGGATACCGGGTCGGACGATTCCGACATCGAGGTCCTCTCCATGCCTCCGTCCCCATCCGGGCCCGGCGAGCAATGCAAAGAGCCTATGTCAGGCTCTCCGTTAGGGGACGGGGAGTCTCCGGAGGACTTTGTTATAATTCCCCCGGAGAACATCCATCAATGCCCAACGCGCGCAATCGCCGCAGCTGGACGACCTAGAAGAGGGCGATCTAGACGTCGAAATGGAGGACGCCAACGAAGACATAGAAACCATATCCATAGACAGCGAGGAGGAGATCGACAACAGCCCTCAGGAGAAGAAAGAGATAGAAGCGATAAGGAAACTTATCAGAGAGCAATCCCCAGACAGCCCATTGTTACCGCTGTTGGGCCACGAAAAAGTATTTACGGAGTTCATGACAGAACATCCCGCCATGATCTCCGTGTTTAAGGAAACCCAACGGAGATGGGAAGAGCAGATCCGCCAACGGCCGTGCGACCTTCCAGGCCCATCATGCCGACTAGGAAAAATCAAGCGCAGAACACCGCCTCCGATTACGAGCATGAAAATATACGCGCTAATGCCGACAACGGAGACAATGGTCCAAACGGAGCCAAAGCGAAGCGAGTCAATCGCAGTTCAAACGAGGGACGTGATCATCGTAGACGATCCAGCAACAACGCCCGAGGAGACTCGGAGAGCTCCAATAACAACAGAAGCGTCTACGCAGACGGAGCTCTGGACCGGCACTCCACCAACGACGAACGGCGAACAGCCGAGGCGCCAATTTATCTCGCCACACGTGCGGTTCTCGGAGGCCGACTTTGCAGATGAAGAAGACGAAGCCCGACCGTCCAGTACACCAAGAGCAGAGCGACACGAGCGGCGACAAGAACAGCGACCAGCCCCGTACGCTAATCCACCCTATGAAGGATGGATGGAAATTGAGGGCCGATGGGTGCATGTACTTCCAAGACTACCAGGGTGCTTCAATTACGGTGAACCACACCATTACCGCATCTGTCACCTGGCGCCGAGATGTAGCTACTGCTACAGATGCGGAAGGCGCAACGTCACACTGCGCGACTGTCCGCACTGCGCACGAACATGGCGGGAAGAAGGGCCCTACATTCCTCGTCTACGGGCTAACGTTCCGCGTGACCAGCCGTTACCACCACGGGAAGGGCTCGACCGTCTGGAGCAGTTTACGTCGGAGAATCCGAGCTATCTCTATCCGACACGGAGATAGTGCGGAGGCTAACTAAGGCTACCTACGAAATTTCATAATTTTACTTACACTTATATTTTACTTATTTTCATAATTTCACTTAAATTTATATTTTCATTAGTTTACTTAAATTTATATTTTTTCCTTAAATTCATACTCTTCTTATAAATTCATCTATTTTATTAAATTCATTACTTAAATTTTCTTGTATTTAAGCTAAGAGTACTGTGTCAAGCTCAAAGTGTGCCATGTACTTTAATTTAGTATTAAGTAATTCATTTTACGGTTCCCTTTTTACAATTATTAAGTAAAGTAAAAGTTTAATTTTACTCGGTTACCTCAAGCGACGAAAGTGCCTGACAAGTCGTTAGCGACTTAAATTTATAACGGCTAACTAAGCCATCCAAAGATATTCTCTTAGTTTAATAAAGAATTTTATACCATTTATACAAGAGTAGGTTCCCTTTAATTAGTTTAAGTTCCTCGCAGAACAAGTATCCTTTTCCGACTTATTCTGCTCCCGGGGCCCCCATCCTGCCCCGTCCTAGGTTAAGTAGCTTTAAGTTAGTTACATGTTAGTAATTAATTCCCATAAACCCCCCCCCCCCCAATCCCAATTTAGAGTTTAGAGTGAATGTGAGAGTGACTAGAGGCAGCCGAAAAGCTGCATGCGCAAGCCGCGAGACGCTCCTACGCCCGTGAGGTTAGACGAGGTTTTCGGAACGATCCGCTGGCCCTGGGCCTTCTCCCAGGAGAGGGGGAGTTATAACGTGGCAAATTGTTGTCACGTTACTTCGGGCCGAGCCGCCGGGGCATAGCGTCTCAAGGCCGTACGAATGTGATTGGAGTGCATGAGTTAATGGCGTTGGTTCCTTTTTTTGAGTAACGAGCGGAGAGGCAGCAGCGAAAGGATAAAAATACGGAGGGCATCTCCGAACACTCATTCAACGACGAGAGGAGGAATGAGAGGAGGACGACGTCAAACTCCGGTGCGTCAATAGCAGGTCGGATTCACTCAGGGCATCCAATATGGTCATCGTCGAAGAGTGGAGGTAGACGATGTACCGGCGGGGCTCCCTACGTGAGCATCTATGGCAGCAGGACCAGCGTGATGGCCGCCCTCCCATGGATGTTGGATGTAAAAAGGCGTCTTCGGTGCCCCCTGTAACAGGCGTACTCCCGAATCAAGGGCCCAGACAGAAAAATACACCGAGAGTTACATCGTACTTCGTAATTCGCGTTGCGCGCGAATTATCTGCGTGAATTCCGGCTCCCTATTGTACACAAGCGTTTGAATTTCGCGGCTACCTGCTTCAGCGTTGAGACATGTCGAATAGTCGGTTGCGCATGCGTGGCGATCGGCAACGCGAGGCGAGCGAACCTGTTGCGGCGCGAGAGCGCTGGCCGTCGGCCCAAGCAATCCGACCAATAGGAGCGCGCGCTGTGCGGCGGCACGGGAGAGCCAGAGCGCGAGGCGAGCGACGAGCGCGCGAGCCGGCACTCTCCTGCCCCGGCCGCTCCTGCTCGGACAACTCTGCCGTTTGCTCCTCGGACTTCCGATTTAGTGCTACCTGTGATTATTATTTTGTGACTAGTGGGATCCATTGGGCTTGGACCGTGGACATGGACGTGGACGAGGATAAAGATCAGGGTCAGTAGATCGTTTCTTTAATTAGACTAACTCTTCCTCACGGGCAAGCGCGCAGTTCCGTCGCGAAGTCCTTTGTTCCGACTTGGCGCGCGCGGCGACAATTACGACATCTATATCACGCGAGGCTTCCTTACACGTGGCTCCCTGCTCGAGTAGATGAACAACAGCATCCGCGGCTCCCTACGTAATTAGATCTACGCGCGAGGCTAACACGGCTATCTTGGCGTCTCGTCTTAATTAAGCATTTAGTTTGCAAAAGTGTAATTCCGCGAGTGAGTGCTACCTTGGGCTCCCTGTTACGAGTGGCGTAAGCTACCTCAGTGATAGGGCATCCAGAGCTACCTGTTTAGTGTGTCGTTTAATCTGGAATAAGTGAAGGGTTTGAGTGCGCAATTCGTCGGCGAGCATGTGGACTCGTCCGACGCGTGGATAGGATAAGGCGCGAGAGCTGTCGTAAGCCGTCGGACGCGGACAGGCTCTCGGCCAAACGTAGGCTACACGGGAGCGATCTAGCTAGAGGGGCGAAATCGCGACCATAGGATTAAGTTCGAATGTTCGGTCTCGCGAGACTAAGTGTACATGTAAGATTTTGTCTTCGGGCAAAGCGAGAGTGTAGCGTCGAGAGGACGAGAGTGAGTGAGTGCCTTGAGACGCGCGAGGGTCGTGCTATTGCGAGGGCTACCTTTTCCTAGTTCAATCAGCAGTCAATTTGTTTGCAATAATTTTGTAATTCCTACTACCTTACTACGCGAATTAGCTAAGTAGAGAATACTTGTCATTCAACCGGCTTCCACGGCTCACTCAGTACCTTGTAATAAGCAGAATCGTACAGTTAAATAAACAGTAGCTCCTTTGAAATAGCCGCGTTTTTTATCACCCCGAACCCCTCTCTCCCATTGGGCTGAGCTAGCCACTCCAACACCTTGCCACATTCCGCCCTGTTCCGCTACGAGTCTCGACAAAAGGAGTCGAAAGACTCTGACGTTGGAGGTCAACGTCTGGCGCCTACCGGGAATCACGAGGAGATTCTCCGGGAGCAGGTCCTGTACATAGCGTTGGAAAATACCAAGTCCAATGTTATAACCGTTATGGGGAGTGACGTCATTTGTTATGACTCCCCATAACGGTTTACATACTACTTATAAACAAATTTCAAATGCGCCCACGAAATAAGAAAGTTGAAACTCCTCTTCTGAACATTATTTGCAGGATTAGCAATTTATTAATTTTAAAATAATGTAAATGTGTAAAAGCAGTATATTGCGCTAAGTAAAGAAAAGCATTATGCTGCTGATAAAAGATTTTCTTACTTACCTTCGGAAATATATATAAACAAACAAATTTCAGGCAACCTCCAGAACAAATTCCCAGAGTTATAGCTATATCTATTTTTCGGCCGGTCGATCTCACAGAGCATCAGCCATATATATAATATATACATATTTTTAAATATCTAAGTTTTTTTTCAATTAAAAATAAACCTCTAAACGAATAAAATAAGTCAGTTAGAAGTTAAATCATAAATAATGAGTCTTGTTACAGAAAATAGTATGAATTAATAAGGCATTCCCGCGTTACGGTCGTGCCTAAAAATTGAAAAAAACATTGCTTTTAAGAAAAAGATTCAGACACTTTATCGCGAAAAGATCTGAGCTGTGCTAGTTTTCGCGGGGAAGATCTGAGCTGTGTCAGTTTTCGCGGGGAAAGTGTGAACTGTGTCGATTTTTGCGGGGAGAGCGTGAGCTGTGTCAGTTTTGGCGGGGAGAGCGTGAACTGTATCAGTTTTCGCGGGGAGAGTATGAGCTGTGTTAGTTTTCGCGGGGACAATGTGAATCGTGCCAGTTTTCGCGGGGACTGGGAGCTGTGTCAGTTTTCGTACGTAATCTGAGCTGTGCTAGTCTTCGTACGGGGCGACGATATGCAGTATTAAAAATTTATTAATTTTAAAATAATGTAAGCCTGTAACACCTGCATAAATTCGCTACGAATTCATAACTGAAACATTAGGATAAATTGTTTTCGCTGTATGTCGAGTCACTATTAACTTAAAAAAAAGTCATTTTAAAATTGTAATATATTACAATTTCAAACCAATTTTATGCTCTTAAATTCTAAAATTACAGTTTAAAGGCGCATTCTGAAGATGTCACTTGGATTTCGACAAAGAACCGAGAATAGGCAGTTGAAATCGGGAGTTTTTATTCAGTGACACTCACTAACACGCTACCGCGTGCTCATTGGCTTCTCGCTCTCGTGCGCGCACAATTTGAAAAAGATAATGAGCAATGGGCCTAGTGTGCTTCAAGAAACATAATATTAAATGAACAATTATATATATAGATACAACGTGCCTTGTGAAGACAATTACTGTTATGAAAAGGTACTTATGCAGACTTTTGCGGTCTTATGTGGACTGGCGCATAAGTCCACCAGAAACGTCATATATTATTATTGGTACTTGTGCAGACTATCGGCATAAGTAAGTTCATACATTTATAGGTATACAGAGATGTACACATGACTCACGTTGAAGGTATAGACACGGATAAGTATTTATAATATTTACAATATACTTATTATATATACATTTTTTCAGAATCATAATTACTTATGCGGAGTTATAGGTTATGATGGTTGTATATGATGTTTCAAATGCAATGTATTACAATTGAAAATATATAGATACAATTTTATAAAATTTTGGATTGGGTTAGCATTAATTTTGAAGAAGTTGATAAGTTATTATCGTCTTTTAATTCACATTAATTTATTTAAAAATTGCATGAAACAACGACTTAAACTCAGACACACATTGAAAAATATGAAAAAAAAATGTTTAGATGCGCTTTATATATTACGTACGATAAGGTTTCCAAGACCGAACACATAATTTTTATTTTGTTACATTAACAAGACTATAATTATTTAAAACATAGGTTATTTAATTATGAATGTAGAAAGTTCAAAATAAATTCATTAAGATTTGTGTATAATTGACTGTCAACGTAAATATTGACAAGATTCTTATTTTTCACAGAGATTTTTCAAAAAATTATAAATCAATTTTTGAATTAAATTTTATAAACCAATTTCTTAAGGCTAACAAAATTAAACTTGTTTAAAATAAATTAGTTGGTACCATATATGCTCATAATCATTCAGTGTAATTTCATTGAAAAATTGTACTACAATGTCACCATAATGTAAAGAAATCTCCATAATTCAAAATTACATAGCCTATAAATTTTATCATAATTTCATTTTTATTAAATTCTAATTAATTTGATTAATAAATAAACAGTATCGCAAATAGTATTATTTTACGCACATGTGTTTTTATTATATAAGTATAAATATTACAAATAAATGATATGTGCAACCCCTCGGATTCAATGATGAATTATAAGTATTGCATATTTGTACAATTTTACTAGTATACGATACATAGTAAAAAGTATATAAGATATTCTAATCTATCATTGTAGTATGAGGTATATGAGCACGGTATTTATGTGAGACTTATGCTGTTTTGTCCAAATAATTGTTTTATAATTGAGAAAAATGTTACTGTTACACGTTCTTTGTTGAGCTTTTGATTATGAAATTTGTAGCTTCTGGGTTAAAATATACGGTAAGTTATCAAGTATGAAAATGCAAATTATGTGTCTTAATATAAAATCAATAAGATATAATGATAGTTTCAATGAGAGTAAAATTTATATTTGAGACAAATACTCGATACGAACCAAACATTTTTTTTTTGATCTAACTTTAAATCGACCACAATAGCTAACAGGTTCAAATTTGGCACGTATACTTGTTTCAAGGTGTTAAAAGGAAGTACCTAATTGATTTGATGTTAAAACGTATAATTATGATTTTTCACATTTGAAACCTACCTGAATATTTTGTAGCTAAAGTCATAAATTGGTTACATCAACTATTTTGTCAATTAAACATTCCAATATCTCGTATACCTTTGACTTTACCGTATATGAACAAAATCGTTGCAATATCTAGAGGAATTACTTAATATATTTCATCGTTGACAATCTGAAAGGTTGCAGATATAACATGTTTCAAATATTTATACTTACATAATACTAGGGTAGAACAGTGTCGAAATGTTTAAATAATATATTTATCTTAAAATTTCATAATTTGTAGTACACAATACTTAATGATAAATAAATAATTAATTTTCAAAATTTAATCTATTTTTCGTTCATAACTTCAAAAAATATGTTATGGTCATAACATATATATAATATCTTGTGTATATTGTACATACATTTAAATAATCAGTTTCAAATAAAAATGATCCCAGTAAATCGAAATGAAAAATGAAAATATTTTATTGCTTTTTAATATAATTTTAATGCATCAAAAATATTATTTTATGTAAAAAATATCCATATAGTTATACTGCAAAGTCATCAGTGACATTTCACTGAAAACCAGTAAGTTTTTTACTGATTATATCAGTAAACTTTTCGTCACAGATTTAATCAGTGAATGTTCACTGATTTGCATTGCTATATTTTTTATTATTGCAATCGGTAAATATTCACTGATTCGCAGTGACATTTCACTGATTCAATTTGAAACAGTATGTTGAATACCATTCAACCCAACAGAAAATTAAAGATCGTGATGTTTCTATTCCATCAACGTAGTTTGCAGTGCATATTGATCATTAACTTTAGAGTATATAGCAAATCAATGACTTTATCCGATTTCGTAGTTACAAACGTGATATTAAAAAATTGTAAAAAATTGTATGAAATCTTAAATAACTATGTAAAATAACACTTCGCAATTTATTTCAAAATCAAATAATTGTCTGCTTCTACTCGCGGACGTATGCTCGTCCTCGAGCGAGCTCACTGTCGTGAATGCGGGCTGTCTCTAGGTTAAGGACTCGCGGCGGGGAGGTGTCACCCGGAAACACTCCTACCTGTCTCTACTCTGTACTCCTCGTCTTCGCGTTCTGACGATGACTCGTTCCCTGTGGAAGCGCACGCGAAAGAACTGATTAAAGGTTCGGAAATGCACACGGGGGGAATTATCCTGGTCGCTCTGGTATGTCGCCTTGAAAGATACGCTTTGCCTTCTTTTCGTCCTATGGATGCTTCGATGCTCCTCGGTACAAGCTGTGCTCGATACTGACTCTCTCTCCGCGCTCGGCAACTACGCCGGTTCGCGGCGTCTATCGCTCTCTCACTCGCACTCACGCATTTTCGATGTATCGCTCTCTCACGCCTATCACACATTTACACGCTTTCGCACCATATAGCACATTCGCACTCTTACGCCCTCTTTTACAATACTTTAAAAATGCGCGCGACATTCAAAACGCGCTTACACGCTTTTCTGGCTCTACTTATTGCATTTACACATTTTTACACAGTTTCGCATTTCGGCACGCTAACATTCATGTTTGCCGCTCGCACGTGCGCTGTGGATCCAGCCGTAGCCCTCCACCTTTTCCCAATATCGTTCAGCGCTACCCGTTGCCTCCACCAGAGATGAGTAGAGAAATTGCTAGAGACGGGGGTTTTCGTGCACCGAAAGCTGAGCCAAGAAATTGTCGGTCTCTGCTACGAAGTGGTACCGGTGTACCAGATGTTTCAAAACTATATACAGGCAAAGCAGTGAAGGGCTGCGAAGCTGCAGAAAAAAACATTTTTTTTTTCAACAAAGGTTCAAGCTTCGACGTATTTTTTCTAGCTGCAACGTCCGAGCGCCTTATACCTGACTGTTCTCTCGACCGAACCCAGAGCGCTAATCCTTTTATGACGGGCAACTTTGGCGTAATGAAAATTCAAAATGATTCAAACTACATTTTTAAAAAAATTGTTCATTTCCATGATGCTAAAAAATTTTCAACAATGAAAATGCAATTTGAATGGTAATTTTCCGATAATTTAAAGTTGTGATATATACATTTAATACATTTTAAAATCATTTTCTTCGTTCTGCCGCTGTTCGGCAGGCCTTCGATCCCACTGCCGAGGCGGAAACCTAAATACTAATCCCTTTAATTACGGTCAAATTCGACGAAAACAAAATTATAATTTATGAAAATTGGGCATTTACGAAAAATCGCCTACTCTATTTAAGTTAACAATTTTTCAAGAATTACAAACAAATTTGAATGGTCAAATTCTAACAATTTCAAGTTTTAATTTTTGGCAGCGACAGAGCGAAGAAAATGATTTTAAAATGTATTAAATGTATATATCACAACTTGAAATTGTCGAAAAATTACCATTCAAATTGCATTTTCATTGTTGAAAATTTTTTAACAACATGGAAATTAACAATTTTTTTAAATATGTAGTTTGTATCATTTTGAGTTTTCGTTGCGCCAAAGTTGACCGTCATAAAAGGATTAGCGCTCTGGATTCGGTCGAGAGAACAGTCAGGTATAAGGCACTCGGACGTTGCAGCTAGAAAAACTGCGTCGAAGCTTGAACCTCTGTTGAAAAAAAATTTTTTTTTCTGCGGGCTTTGCAGCCCTTCACTGCTTTACCTGTACATAGTTTTGAAACATCTGGTACACCAGTACCACTCGTAGCAGGTACCGACAGTTTCTTGGCTTAGCTTTCGGTGCACGAAAAACCCCGTCTTCGTCAATCTCTCTCCTCATCTCTGCCTCCACTTTCTCTCTTGTCTGTCTATAGTACGCATTCTCATTCGCTCGCCATTCCACCCTTCTCGCACTCTTGCTACCGTTCATTCCTCGCCAACATGGCGGCCGTCGCTCGCGCGTGTACGCCTCGTGGCTCGCATGCTTCGCATCTTCTTCTCTCTCTCGCTCTCGCTGCTTCGACGCTGCGCCGTTCTTCCCTCTCTCTTGCTCTCGCCTTGGCTGCCGCGCGCTGCTACGCGCTGTATTCCCCTCTCTCTCTCGCTCTCGCCTCGTGCTGCTGCTGCTGCTCGGCGGTAAGCTGCTCTCGGCGCCACGCTGTCCTCCTGGCTCTATCAGCTGACTGCTCGCTTGCTGTTCTGTAAACACCACCGAGTGTAAGATTTTCGTATCTTGACTGGGTGGTGTCCAGGCGAGCAGCTATCGACGGGATCCCCGTCACAAGTTTTAAATAAACAATAAACAACTCTTGGTCTTGTCTTACGTCGTGTTATTTGGTTAAAGGGCTTTCGTATTCATTCGTAGATTTTTTAAAAATGGAAAAAAATCCCCGATCTAGTTTTGCTTAGTGTCTGTAGGGTTAAAAGTTTTTGTTTAATCTGTGTAGCTTTAAGTACTGAATAAAAACGCTTTATCTCTATCCGCGTAGTGTATTTGGGTTAGAGGGCTTTCGTTTTCATACATAGATTATATAAAAAACGTTAAAAATCCCCGATCTAATTATGCCTAGTGTCTGTACGGTTAAGGGCCTTTGTTTTATTTGTATAGCTTTAAATACTGAATAAAAATGCTTCTAAAATGTTATTTTTTAATCAAATCAGCATATATGTGCGGATTATATATATATATACGCAGAAATTTTGAATTCCTTGAATTTCATGCATTTCATCCGATTACAAAAATTTTATTTAACTATGTATTATTGGATTACTCCTGCGAACATGCATAGGTTTCTTTGTTGTTGAGAATTCAGGTCTCGTCAAATAGTTTGACAAATGATAAATGAAGATCCTGAATATCTTGTTTTCTTATTATAATTGGAGGGTTTATTGTCTTACAATTACGCTTGTTTTTAATGTGGAGGTTTAACGTGAACAGAAAAAAGTTGTATTTATTGTAATGTACAATATTTCCCTCTACTATTTTTATGCGAAATGCTTGAAATTAGAGTTATGGCTAAATAAACGTTTTTTGAAAATGTATAAAATGCTCACATGGTTTTTGTATCTATAAAATGTAGCCTAAATTTATTATATCAGGATATTAACATGGGTATATAGTTTATAAAAAAGAATTTGGATTTATTGGAGCTAATTTCGCAGAGATAATCGTGGCCATTTGAAAATTTTCTCTAATAAAAATGAGTTTTTGTGCTTTACAATAGGTTGAATTGTATAATTATTGTAACCAAAAGTTGTATTGTTAAAATATCTACAAATTTTTTCTTTAACATTAATATATATAACGTATACCTGGAAAGTTTTATTGGGAAAAACGAATTATTTTAATGTTAAAATTCGATTTTGGATTGTTTACTTCAATTTTGAGCATTTTCGATTAACGTGTCTAAAGTTTCTAAAGTTATTAAATAACGAAAATTCCTAAATTTTGAAAGCCTTTTATAATGATCAGAAACCATAGAAATTGATCAGAATCGTTTGGCAAAAGGTTTACTAGTAATCTAGAATAAATTAAAAGCGATTTTTCAGCCCCTCCCCAAAAAATAAGGGTAGGCAAAAGTTAAATACAACTTTACTTCGCTTCAAAACTTATTCTTATTATAACAACCAAAATTTTATCGGGATTTCTTGCAGTTTATACACAAAAGTACTTGCAAAAAAAATTTAAGCAAAATCTAAGGGGGAAACGTTGTCGTATGGGCCCATAGTATACATTATATATAGAGTATCTTCAGACATCTCCAATTTCGTTATATGAATTTAACCAAAATTTTATTGCATTATCTCACAGCCTGTACATACAGGTACTTGCCAAAAAAATTATAGCAAAATCGAAGGGGGTGAACGTCGCCATATGAGCCTTGCAATATGCAGTTTACATAGAGTATCTCTACAAATTGGACATTACGCCTCTCTCTAATTTGTTAATATGAATTTAACCGAAATTTTATTGTGTTTCCTCGCAGTTTGTACACACAGGTACTTGCAAAAAAAATTACAGCAAAATTGAAGGGGGTGAACGTTGCCATACGGGCCTACGTGCCTCTCATATATATGTATATATTGTGACGGTCAGCCGTCAGCCCCAGCTCGCCTGGACACCACCGGAGCCACGCTAATGAAAAAGCATATACTTAGACCCGGTGGTGTTTACAGGAGAACCGGGCAGGGATGAGAGCGAGAGAGAGAGAGAGAGAAAATACGGCCGGAGCAGCAGAGAGAAGCAGCGCCACACGACACAGCTGAGAAGGAGCCACGTTCAGCGCGATGCATGCGCGGCGCCGCACGAGACAGAGACAGAGAGAGAGAGAGAAGCACTACGCGCGCGATAGCGAGAGAGCGGCAAAGAGAGGGAAGCCGCACGAGAGCGAGCGAGAGCGGAGATAGCGGCGACAGCTGAGAGCGCAGCACGGCGAGCGAAGCCACGAGGCGTACGCGCGCGAGCGACTGCCGCCATGTTGGCGAGCACTGAAAAGAGAATGAGAGCGAGCGAGAGCGAGATAGACAGAGACAGCGAACAAATAATGCGAGCGTAGAGAGTGGAGGCACGCGACGAGCCTCGGACGTTATGGGCGACGAGTGGAGGGCTGCGGCTCGGTCCACAGTAGTACGCGAGCGAAAGATATTGTAGCGAAACATTGTAAGAGAAACGGCAGGCGGAAAATGTATGGTCGAATACGGCTACAGCCAGACAAGGCGAATTAGTGAATTTGAATTTCGCGCGCGAGAATACTTAATAGTTGAGAGAGCGCTAGGATAAAAATGTGCTATATGAGGCTATCACGTGATATCGCGTGAGCAGGAAAGGATAGTTAGGAAATACATGCGTAAGAAAGAGACAGAGAGAGACGCCGCGGTCGCAACGGCCGCGCAACAGGTAGTACAGCCAGTATCCAGTGAGCAGCAGATTAGATAGGACGCACTCCAGGACAGCAATTCCCTCCGCATTACACGACATAACCTTCAGTTATTTTAAACTGTCGAGGATCGCATCGCGATTAGTTTGCGCCGCGTGATTTACAGGGCACGAGGTATCACCCGAACGAGAGGACGAGCCGTCAGCCGGATTCACAGCCAGGTAGACGCTTATCTTATTCGAAGTGCGCGTTCCCCCGTGTCGGCCGGACAATACCTACAGAGTGTGCTTCCCGCACACTAGCTCTCCAACGTTTTCCTTATTTATTTGATTTTAATAAATGCCAGACCATTAAATCTGACATAGTGTGTATTTATTTGTCGAGCCACCCCGCCTATCCTTCTTCCCAATATCCGCGGCCGTGAGAAAATAAGTCCGTGTACCGCTGAGCAGCCGGCAAAGCGGTTGATGAACCGGGCGTCCATAATAAACTAAAAATTTATAACTTTAAATACGGTTCATCCGACAGCCCGATAACAGGGTGCGACCACGTTGTGGAGCTCTCGACGGCCTCCCCGAGAGAGCATAAAAACCACAACGTCACAATATATATATATATATATATATATATATATATAGAGAGAGAGAGAGAGAGAGGAGAGAGAGAGATAGAGAGAATAAGAGAGCAATAAATTCTGTCAGTCTGTAACACTGAACATATATGGATATATATACAAAGAGAAAGTGAGCAATTTTTTCTGTCACTCTGTAACACTTTATGTATACTGTGACGAGTATCGTCACGCCGCATGCTATTTATTAAATACCTATGTTTGTATATATTTGCATGTGAGGTTCTTTCAGATGTTCCCGCGCACCAGAGCTGTACGAGAGCTGATGGGTTTGTGAACGCGTCGCCTGGTGAGAGAGTGCGTGAGAGAGAAGCTTCTAGCGTAACGTTAGGTTAGACGTTAGATTCGATTCGAGCATCGAGCGCGCGAGCCGTGAAGCAAAGAAGCGGTCTTCTCGAAATTAATAACATTGTTGCTTGGCATTTATTGTATAAAGATTGCGATCACGCGTGTGAGTGCCACTGTTTTTCGTCGAGAGAGCGTACCGCATACGAGATAGCTGGACCGAAGCGAGACCGCAGTCTACGGCTAATTATTGTAGTAGCGTCCTTCGCATTACTGTAAGTATCAGCTTCTCTCTCTCACTCTCACCAGCGCGTTCAACAATATCAGCTTCCGATTGACCGCGAGATTGTGCGCTAACAAAGCACATTTGTACTTTTACTCTGTTACAATTTTTGGATAATATAAGCAGTAGCCTTTTACCTAACGTCACGTGTGTATTTCATTTGTGAGTTTATGGTTTTCCTTGTTCCCCTTTTTCTAAAACCCACGGAGAATTTAAGTAGAGTAAATCTACACTTAACGTGGACAAACCCCGTTACATTGGCGCCCATCAGTGGTTAGATTTAGCCAGAGCAGGGAATAATTTTGTAGGAAAAACTTAGTGCGAAATCGCGAGTGTTCGTTATAGGCGGATAAGCGTGCGGAGATATACATTGCGTGTATAGTGTAGCGAGCGAGCGCGAACGTTGCCGAGTGTTTACATCGAGCGGCTAGACTTGTCGTCCGCGAACGTAAACATTGCGCGCTTCCAGCTACCGAAAATTTTAGCATTGGCTGAAATATTATTTCGGGAAATAAGTTTTATTTTCTCGTCGCGTGATTTATATGCTTGATGTTGGCGGTTAATCAGTATACGTAATTACTGGATGAATAGTAGTATAGCGAATCGAATCTCAGATTGCGATTATACTAGGGGAATAATTTTTTGAATATTATTGATTGAACAATTAAGTGTAAATAATTGTTTTTCCTAGTGATATTAAATATTATTTTTATTATTTATATTATTTGATATAATTGCAGTCAAATCGACTGGTTAATTTTTCTGATTTATATATTGTGTGTGATAGCGTGATTTTGGCGTTGCTAACAGCTATATAGCATACGCGCTCAGCTGATTGTATGTGTGCGTGTATCAGTGTATCACCGAGATAGGTTTAGATACAGGTATACTTTGCGGAGTGTATTGCAACGGCGAAGCGTGGACTTACCGACAGGGTAAATTACTGTTTGAATTTGAAATTTGGAATTGAACTTTATTTCTCGGTGTAGGTTTATTGAATTTAAATTGAGATTATTGACGAAATATTTTATTTTATTTTGTTTGTTCGTGATACGATTTAAGCGAAATTTTTTTCAATTTAAATTTTAAAGGAAGTAAACTCTTAATTCGAGTACAGCTCGGTAATAAAATTTTGGTTTTGTTGTAAATTTTATTTTGGAATTTTCTTTCGAATCGGAAAATTTTCTTTTGAATTTTTTTTTCCTTGTCTGGTCGTAGTTGTGTTGATAAATTACATAAGTGTAATTTGGAATTACACAGATTGTCGAACGAAGGAGGCTGTGACTGAATTAAGAGCGACACGCGAAATAGGTTATTGTTCAATTATTTAAATTTTGGTCATTATTAGTTTATTTCTTTCGTAATTTGTCTCTTGTATATTTTTTTGATTTCGACGAAAAAAATTCGTTTAAGTTAGCGAGGTCGCATTCAAAATTTACAATGGCGATGCGAGTAAATATTTTTGCGGAAGCAGATCATCAAATTGAGAGATGGGCAATATCATTGTCAGAAGATAGACTAAATGATTTATTGCGTAGATTTGAATTGATAACGGACGAAAGTAGGTACAGTAATATTGGTCGGTTAATTAGGCGTTTGCGCGGTGATTACACTGCGTATGATTTTGTTGTGACGAATGAGCCTAGCAATATCGCGATGTCGAGAAGAGACGCAACTTTTCAGAAGATTATTTTGAGAGAAGAAAATTTATCAAAGGAGACGAAGTCAACGACATGGGTACGATTGAGGTTACCGACGACGTTAGAATCAGAAGCATCAGTTTTAGATGATAATGAAGAACAAGATGAAGAGACGTTAGATGTCATTTTCCAGATACTCAGGAATAATGATCTAGAGTCGACCAGAGTTTCTAGTGAAGAAGAAGTTGACGTTTCGGGAGTACATCCTATGGTTACAGTAGCGGATGTGTATACGGAAGCTGAAGAAATGGTAGAGCTTCAACAGCGAAACGCTTGCACTAATATTGGTGTCGATAAAGATCAAGTTGACTTAGCAGATAAAAAAGCAGATCAAGATAATCAGGATGAAGTGAAAGCAAAATTACGACAAGAATTAGCTGAACAGCGCGAGTTGGCCAAAACCTCAGAGGCCAGATGGAATGCGTATGCTGCTGGAATGGAAAGATCCATGGTTGAGCTGAGCGGCTATTACTGCAAATTAAAAGAGGACTTTGAGAAGTTCCAAGTTCAATTCAGAGATACGTTTGTGGTGCATAGAGAACCTGATGCTCATAGCACGAAGTTGAACCCGAATGCGACAAGATTTGTGTCCGGTCATACAGTTCAGGAGGCTGGAACGAATGAATTACCATTAAGTACAGAACCCCAAGGTGTGTCTCAGGGGGGAGGATCAGCTGCTTCGACGAGTAAGGCAGTACATGAATATTCGTCGATGTCGAGACCAACGTATCGTGACGATGGAAAAATTGCTCGTGAGTGGAAAATCCAGTTTGACGGTGGTAAAGATAGTTGCATTGAAGAATTTATTCAAAGAATGAATGAATGTAGGGCGTCATCGCATTTACATGATACGGATTCATTGAATGCGTTACTCCATGTTATGACGGACGGAGCGTTAATCTGGTGTCGACAAATGCGACAAACTTGGAAGACTTGGAAAGATTTTTGCAGTGATGCTAGGCAAAGCTACGGTATGGACCAAGACATTCAGATGAAGTTATTAGCGGAAGCGCAAGCGCGCACACAAGGAAAAAATGAACCAGTACGTGATCACATCATGGCGATGCTAGCGATCATGAGTAGGCTTGATGATCCGCCGGAGGTTGCGGTACAGCTGAAAATGATATATGATAATATGCTGGCAGAAGTTAGAATGCAAGTGCCTCAAAGGAAAGTGAAGAATATAGGAGACCTTATCATGTTGGCCAGGAACGCTGAAAAGCTGATTCATGATAGAAATCACTATAAGCCTCCTCCATCACCTAACAGATGTTTATTGCCGAAACTGGCTTATAAAGAAAAACCTGTTCAGGAGATTTCGGAGAAGACTAAAGGCGGAGTACCTGTTGCGACGATCGCGGATCCTGGTGATATAGGTGAAACTATAAGGGTGGCAGTGCGAAATGCTATTGCTGAGTTGGGGTTACCCTTAGCTTCTACTTCACAAGGGCACCGAGGTAAGAAGTCTATCTCTAAATGAGCGAAGTCGCAAGCGAAGACAGCGACTACAGTATCTGACAGTCAATCAGGAAAGATAAGTGCTGTTTCTGAAGAGAAGAAAGATGCTCCTAGGAGGTCAAGAAGTGATCATAATAAAAACCAGGACTCTTGGGGTCCGTGTAAACCTTTTGTTAGATGTTATGGGTGCGGATGGCCGCGACATACAACTAAAACTTGTCCGGAGTGCTCGCAGAAGAAGAACTCTGAGGATAAGACGACTGAGAAGAACTCAGAAGACTCGGGAAACGAGAAAGGGAGCAAGTAGTTCAGGCACATACTTCTCCTATTATTGTGGCGGCCTCCCAAGAAGCAAATCAGGCTACTGAAGAAGCAGTGATGCCTGTTACAGTATTTGATCCATCCAATGTGGACTGCAGTCGCTGGTGGATGCCAGTGGTCATTGGTGATTTTCATTTACGAGCGCTTTGTGACTCGGGAGCTGCGCGCACCGCTTTAGGTCCGATTGGATTACAGATAGCTACAGCGCTGAAACAAGCTATTGTTCCTTATACCGGACCAGGTGCGAAACTCGCTGATGGACAGCTCGTGCCGATTTACGGTTATGTTCAATTGCCGTTCATAGTGTTAGACCAATCGCGAATCTTAAATGTTATGGTTTTAAGTGCACTTGATTCCGAATGTATACTCGGAACAGATTTTATGCGAGCATTTAACGCGATTCTTTTACCTAGAGAGAATAGATTACAAATAGAAGGTGTCACCGAATCAGTTCCTCTAGAGATTTCTGCTCTCTCAGAAGGAGTAGCAAGCGCTCTCGCAGGCATCGGTTTGGCCGATGTTACCTCAGAACAGCGAAAACGCCTACAAGAGCTGTTAGACAGTTGGCTTCCAGCTGGGGAAGTACCGTTGGGGTGTACACATCTGATCCAGCACAGTATTGATGTGGGGTCTGCGAGACCAATTAAACAACGTTATTATCCAGTGTCAAAGAAGATTGAGGAAGAGATGCATGCTCAAGTGCTAAAGATGTTGGACGCAGGAATCATACGCCGTTCTAACAGCAGCTGGTCAAGCCCTGTAGTCATGGTCCGCAAATCGGATGGTACCTACCGATTCTGCGTTGACTATCGGAAGCTTAATGCTGTTACAATCGCGAGCGCGTATCCGTTGCCATACATGGATACTATTTTGAGTAAGCTTCAGAAGGCGAGATATATTTCTACCATTGATCTCAGTGCAGCATACCACCAGATACCAATGAAGGAAGAAGATATTCCGTTAACGGCATTCACAGTATCTGTGTTGGGTTTGTTTGAATTCACCCGTCTACCTTATGGTGTAGTAGGCGGGCCTGCAACTTTTCAAACGCTGAGTGACCGGCTCATTGGACCTGAATTAGAGCCGTACGCCTTTTCCTACTTGGATGACATTATCATCACAACCGAGACTTTCGATGAGCATCTGCATTAGTTAGATGTAGTTCTGAAGCGAATCGCGGAAGCTGGGTTGACGATTAACCGAGGTAAGAGCAAGTTTTGCTGTGACGAAGTTAAATACTTAGGCGTCATTGTGAATCGTGAGGGATTTCGTCCAGATCCTCGGAAAGTTGCACCGATTCTGGAGTATCCGGTTCCGAATGCTCTGACCAAATTGAAGAGATTCATGGGAATGGTTTCCTGGTACCGGAAGTTTTTGGATCGGTTGAGCGATGTCGCGGAGCCGCTGAATCTAGTGCTACGTGGCAAAGCAAAATTCACTTGGAGTGTAGAGCAACAGGACGCGTTTGAGCAAGTGAAAACAATACTTGCGACAGCGCCTGTGTTACACAGACCATCGTATGATCATCAATTTATTATCAAAACTGATGCGAGCGACAGCGGCATTGGTGCGGTACTCATGCAAGAAATAGATGAAAAGGATTACGTCTTGTCTTATGCGAGTCGCACTCTAACCTCTGCGGAGCGTAATTATTCAGTTACCGAGAGGGAATGTCTTGCCGTTCTCTGGGCAATTAAGAAATTTCGTGCATATGTGGAGGGTTATCATTTTAAAGTAGTTACAGACCACTCAAGTTTAAAATGGCTTTGTAATCTACGTAACCCTAATAGTCGATTAGCTCGATGGGCATTGGAGTTGCAGTCATATGACTATGAGATTGAATATCGACCTGGCAAAGAAAATTTTGTCCCAGATGCGTTATCGCGGATGTTTGAAGAAGACGATTTAGATGAACAACGAATTGCATCTTTAAAAGACATTCAACAAACCATTAAAGATCAGTGGTATGTACAGATGTATCAGCAAACTTTAGAAAAGCCTCACGAGCTTCCAGATTGGAAGATTGTTGCTGATAAGTTGTATCATTACAAGCCTGAACCAATTCTAGAAGACGTCTTAGAAGATATGGATGCTTGGAAGCTGGTCGTGTCCAGAGACAAAATATTGCAAATACTTCCTGAATCGCATTGCGAGCCCACGTCCGGATATTTGGGTCGTCGCAAGACGTATGAGCGAGTCGCAAGATATTTTTACTGGAAGCGAATGTATAAAGATGTTCAGAAATTTGTAAAGTCATGCACTGTGTGCCAACAGTGTAAAGTGGAACAGCTGTTACCTGCTGGTACCATGAAGGAGAAGAAACTCGTTAGTCCATGGGAAGTTGTAGCTGGTGATATGATGGGTCCATTTCCTAGATCTAAGAATGGATATACCTATTTGCTGATCCTGTTAGATGTTTTTACTCGGTGGATTGAAGTGATACCTTTGCGTAAAGCTGATGGTATTAGTATTAAAAATGCTTTGAAGGAGCGTGTGTTTTTAAGATTTGGTACTTCTGAAGTATTTCTGTCGGATAATGGTACGGAATTCCGTAATAAGGTTATGAAGAAATTTCTGGCAGAAAGCAGCGTTGAGCATCAGATGATATCGCCATATCACGCACAGGCGAATCCAGTTGAGCGTGTAAATCGAACGTTCAAAACGATGATCACTGCTTTTATTGAGGAGGAACATAAGCTCTGGGATAAGTATTTGTCCGAGTTAACCTTTGCATATAATACTTCTGTGCAAGAGTCTACAGGAGTTAGTCCAGCTTTCCTAAACATGGGAAGAAACCCTGCGCCACCGCTTAGTACCAGGCGGAAAGAAGAAAAAGCTGCTAGAGAGGAAGCTCAGAAGATCGCAGTGAAGAACTGGGAAGAGCGAATGTGTAGATTATTTGATTTGCAGTTGGATGTTGAGAAGAATATCGAACAAGCATCGCAAAAGCAGGCACGATATTACAACGCGAAACGCAGACAAGTCATATTTAATATCGGTGACTTGGTTTGGAAGCGTAATCGCATTCTATCGTCTGCAATTCAAAGCATTAATGCTAAACTTGCACCGAAATTTGCTGGTCCGTTCAAGATTACCGCTAGAATTGGACGAGATGTTTATTCAATGATTAATGAGCAAGGAGAATGCTTTGAGAAGATACATGTTGTCGACATCAAACCGTATGTTCAAGGAGAAGATCCTGCGTTTGCTGAAGATCAAGGTGAAGATGAAAACTTTATTGATGCTTCTGATGAAGAAGACGATGATCCTGTAGAAGAAGACGTTCCAAATACCAAGGAAGCGATCGTCAGCGAAGAGAATGAATGTGAGGGGCGAAATATTGCGCTGAGTGAAAACGTGGATGTTCCACGTAAGCGTGGTAGGCCGCGTAAAACCCGAATCGTCGTTTCTCGCGATACGAGGGCTCCTGGGAGGGAGGAAGCGACTCTCGCAGAGTCTGACGCGTCTGAAACTGAAAATAGAGGTTCACCGGTACTTCATGCGAAACGCGGTCGACCGAAAGGTTCTGGTAAACAGCGAGAACCGCAAGTTGAGTTGTCTCCAAGACGTACGCGATCAAATAGGGCGAATGTTTAGGGTAGAATAGGGTAATAGGTTGGAGAATCCCAGGAATCTGGTTGACAACAATCATCTTCTATCCAGGATCATGAGTGATAACGAAAAGAAGCTCGTGACTTTTCAACGTAGGCCGAGGGTGGTAGTGTTTCCGCGATGCGGTAGTTGAAATGCGTCGCGCTGTTTTGCGAACCTTGAGTTTTGCAGTTAAAAAATATATTTTGTGAAAGGAAGCCGATAGTGTTTTTATTTATTTAGCCCTTATCAAAAGTTTGATTTGTTTTTTTTTCTTGCAATGAAGTTTGGTTTTTTTGCATGTGTTTGAGTTGAAACGCTTTGTTTTGAAAATTTTATTTTCTTTTGTTTTTATTTTGCAAAGAAATGCTTTATTATTTTATTATTTTATCATCTCGGTCGTTTTTGCATGCTGGTGAGAGCATTGGAGAGCTGGTACGCTGTAAAAGCTACCCAGCGTCTGGAAGGGGGGCATGTGACGAGTATCGTCACGCCGCATGCTATTTATTAAATACCTATGTTTGTATATATTTGCATGTGAGGTTCTTTCAGATGTTCCCGCGCACCAGAGCTGTACGAGAGCTGATGGGTTTGTGAACGCGTCGCCTGGTGAGAGAGTGCGTGAGAGAGAAGCTTCTAGCGTAACGTTAGGTTAGACGTTAGATTCGATTCGAGCATCGAGCGCGCGAGCCGTGAAGCAAAGGAGCGGTCTTCTCGAAATTAATAACATTGTTGCTTGGCATTTATTGTATAAAGATTGCGATCACGCGTGTGAGTGCCACTGTTTTTCGTCGAGAGAGCGTACCGCATACGAGATAGCTGGACCGAAGCGAGACCGCAGTCTACGGCTAATTATTGTAGTAGCGTCCTTCGCATTACTGTAAGTATCAGCCTCTCTCTCTCTCACTCTCACCAGCGCGTTCAACAATATCAGCTTCCGATTGACCGCGAGATTGTGCGCTAACAAAGCACATTTGTACTTTTACTCTGTTACAATTTTTGGATAATATAAGCAGTAGCCTTTTACCTAACGTCACGTGTGTATTTCATTTGTGAGTTTATGGTTTTCCCTGTTCCCCTTTTTCTAAAACCCACGGAGAATTTAAGTAGAGTAAATCTACATTTAACGTGGACAAACCCCGTTACAATACATATGAATTGACAGTTATCGGGACAAACATTAATACAATATATATGTGTATATATATATATATATATATATATATATATATATGTGTGTGGGTGTGTGTGTGTATATATATATATAGAGAGAGAGCAACTTTTTCTGTCACTCTGTACTACTATATATATATGACAGAGACAGAAAAAATATATATACATAATATACTGCGGTGAGAGACACGAGGAATGTTGTTTATCAAGGGGCGCGGTAGCGCCACGATGGCAAATGTAAGGTACGACAGTCCGTACGCCGCTGTCGGGCGCAAGCCAGACGACCCTTATATACTTTAAACTTGCCCTGTTGGAACCTTGGCGTACGATTTTCTTCGCACTAAGAGCATTGTTTCGTACATATAAGCACTTATATGAAAGCTTTCGACAAAACTTACAAAATCACATCAGGATCATATTTTGCAAAATAGCGTCTATCAAAAGTTATTGTAAAGTGAAAGTTCGGGCTGGTCAATTCTTCTCGAGAGAGAACACTGAACAATTAATGTAATTCCGGTTACGTCAGTCATCATGCATCATATAGATATACTTATACATGCTGCGCAAATGCAGACGATCTTTCACGATGAAACAGTGTTTACATACAATCATAAAATAATCAACGTGTTTAATTAACAGTTTCTCATTAAATGTTATAAAAAGTAGTACTAACTATTTAACCCAATTAGATATTTTAATTATAACAGTAAAATATAATTAAGTCGATAAGTGGAGTATGTATTAATAATAGATTACAATAACATTATAAACATGACTAACAGAATTTTATTAGATAAGTATCCAGTTTTATTTTGAAATCTATCAGTATAATAAAAATAAACTTTTCGTAAAATGATGCTTTGTTTAAATGTTTATATTTTTTTTCAGATATTTTCTGCTTCCATTGAGAGCTTACACATCTATCAAGTTGTATAGCAAGGGAATTTATGTGACAAGCTATTTTTGCAAGTTTCTTATAGGAGGTTATACGCCAAACATCATTGGTGTTACGTCCGAACACATACATACAATTTATAATGATTGCTGATGGTTCCAAGGGAAAGAAATAAAAGACTCTGGTATACGTTATGTGAAAAGTATATATATATATATTTAATCATTCATTTACTAAACATGAATTTACAATAATTGCCCCTTGCTTTGTGATCGTTGTACGATCGCATTATCGGGTGAGGGGTCGGAAAATACGAGATCGTTTACATGTGAAAAATCGGATATGATAGTAAGAAGTTTTCTATTAGTTTCGGTGACTATGTGTGTATGTTTGTGTATATCTATATATATTCGTTTCGGGCGAAGCGGCTGCTCCGTAGTCTCCTGCTGCGTTGGGTTCGTCCGCCGAGAGAGAGTAAACGGCGCCGCTATGTCTGGACCTCTATGCAGGTATTCGGCCGGACCGTTCGATGTTTCCTTTCTCTCTCTCTTATACTTCGAGATTTTCAAGTGACTTATTTTCTTCTCACTCGAGTACAAAAATTTAACGCACTAGATTTTTGCGCGTGTTAAGAATGATGCACCTTTAGTTAAATATGTATCATTAACTTTTACGTATCTTAGAGAAACTACTTATTCGCGGCAACACTGACACATTGATCAGTTCTCGATTTGTTTACTTAATGCCCGTGCCGCCGTTGATCTTCTCTATATAAGCAAGTGGATGATTTTGGGACGATAAGTCCCTTCCCTTTTGCTGCCACGCCTAATTACGTGATCGTTGAAGGTTTTCTTGATGTTTCTCCATAGATGATGACACCTGCGTTCGCTTTTCCTCGATCTTCCACTTTCGATTTCCTCAAGGCGTCGGCCTTCCGCATCTGCGTATTACTTGCCCGTGTTGCGTACTGCATTAAGGGCAATTCCTATTCTCGAGGTTTCTTCGAGTTTTTCGGCTAGTGCGCAATAGTCGTGAATTTTCCTCGTTGTTGCGTATCTGTTCACGTGTTTGTACGTCAGTTAGTGATGAAATTTATTTATTTCATTACATTGGTGAATATTGAAAAAAAAATGAAAAGGCTTCTGTGTGTGATCTAAAAAACAAAAAATGTGTAATATTTAATATCGGTCTCACTTGTATTTATTGGGAAATATTTATAACAGACAATAATTGATAATTAACCAGCAAAAAGGAGGTTCCTGTGACAAAGTGAAATTAAAGCAGTATTTTCAGTCAAGAAAGTATGAAAATAGCTGGAATATCTGTCAACATGAGACCAGCCAAAAGGAGGTTCCTGTGATGATGTGAATATTTTCAGACCAGAAAGTTTATAATGTCATATACTAGACGATAGCTGGCTATCGCAAGTTTAGACCAGCAAAAAGAAGGTTCCTGTGATGAAGTGGAATTAGTGAAGTGGAAAACTATTTTGATTCAAGAATTATTTATAAGAAATGCTGGAAGAATTCAATTGTCAAGAATAATAAATATATCCATTTAATAATGGATCAGTCAATATAAGAACTATAACAGCTTTTATCAAGTATAATCAAATGATTTTATGTTTACAAAGTGTTTCTGTCATAACATTTATTACAGTTACGTATTAATAAAATTTATGTTTACAAAGTGTTTCTTTCATAACATTTAATATAGTTACGTATTAATAAAATATTTATAAGAAATGATGGAAGAACTCAATTCACAAGAATAGCTAGAATATCTATCAAGATGGGACCCGCCAAAAGGAAGTTCCTGTGACGAATTGAATTTTGAGTCAAGAAAGTTTATAGTGACATGTACCAGACGATAGCTGGATATCTCAAGTTTAGACCAGCAAAAAGAAAGTTCCTGTGACGAAGTGGAATTAGTGAAGTAAAAAACTATTTTGATTCAAGAATTATTTATAAGACATGCTGGAAGAACACAATTGTCAAGAATAATAAATATATCCATTTAATAATGGATCAGTCAATATATGAATTGTAACAACTTTTATCCAGTGTAATCAAATTTTATGTTTACAAAGTGTTTCTGATGTAACATTTATTATGGTTACGTATTCATAAATAATTTATCAGAAATGCTGGAAGAACTCGATTGACAAGAATAGATGGAATATCTATCAAGTTTAGACCATCAAAAAGAAGGTTCCTGTGACGAAGTGAAATTAGTGAAGGATTTTCAGTCAAGATAATACTTTCTGTCGACCTCACTGTTAATATTTATCTGCACTTACGTATGAACAATGCATTGCTTATTATTAATGGTAACATATTATCAAACTTGATTGAAGAAAGCTTGAATAGACTTTGATTAATGAATCATTTATAAGAAATGCTCGAAGAACTTAAATGATAAAAATATGTACATATACTTAACAATAATAACATAAACACGCCTAACGGGATTCAATTAGATAAGTATTTACTTTTATTTCGACATAAATCAATACAATATAAATTGATTTTTTATGAACTGATTCTTTGTTTAATTATTTTTGTTTATTTTAGATATTTTTTTCCATTTGGAGGTTACACAACGTTCAGGGTAGATAAAAAAATTCAACGAATTTTCCTGTGACAAGCTTATAGTGAAGTGAAAGAAGTTTACGTAAGTTTTGCAGTTTTAATATTCAAGATTTATGATTTGTGATTACTAAATTTAGAAGTCAAGTGGTTTAAAGTGTGCGTATTGTATTTTCTTCACTTAAGTATTGAAGAAAGTTTTTACAGAACTTCTATTGGGAGGTTACACAACTGTCATATTATAAAGGGAAGGAATTCCTGTGAGAAGCAAGTGATGTGAAAAATGTTTTTTCAAGATTTATAATTATTATATAAGTTAAGAAGACATGTGGTTTAGAAGTTTTTGCCAATTTTGAGAGAGCAAGTACACTAAGTTTCCAGATGTAACGAGACTTTCCCAAGGGAAAAGCATGTTTTGTTTTGTATAAGGTAACAAGAACTTACGAAGGCATACAACTATCAGGTTATACAAGGAAAGAATTTTCTTGTGAAGTGACAAGCTAGTGAAAGTGTTGTATTTTCATCGTTTAAGTATCGTTGAAAGTTTTTACAGAATTTGCAGTCGATGTTCTGCTATTTCTATTTGGTGGCTACGCAACTGTCATGTTATAAAGGGAAGGAATTCCTGTGAGAAACTAGTGATGTGGAAAATGTTTTTTCAAGATTTATAATTATTATATAAGTTCAGAAGACAAGTGGTTTAGAAGTTTTTCATAATTTTGAGAGAGCAAGTACACTCAGTTTCCAGACGTAACGAGAGTTTTCCCAAGGAAAAAGTTTGTTTTGTTTTGTATAAGGTAACAAGAACTTATGAGTTGTCAAGCCAAGTGCTCAAAGGGGTAGGAATAGAATTTTCTACTTGATAGGGCCCAGTAAAAATTGAATTTTTTAATTTTGAAATTTTTAATCTATAATTATTTCCATAGTACTCAACTATACCATCTTAAAAGTTCTTATACTATCCCTTTAAGAAGATTAAGAACGTTCAAAAAGCAGTGATTTCGTATATTCTAAGCCACTCCGAGGCTATTGTTACGATCGCTGTGAAAATTTGGGAAATAATTCATAAAGACGTAAAATTTACGGCATGACTGCAATATTTAAAAAATTTTGAAAAAATATTAAAAAATAAGTTCCGCTTTCCTCCGCTAGGCGATAAAAAGCGCTGCATTCATACCATGCATCCGAGAAAATGCATTATAAAAGTTATTTGACGAAAAGAACGCATAAAAACCGAGTTTACCCGTAAACTAATTTATATAAGGTATATAATAGTCACAAAAATATTAAGTTTTCGAGCGGCATGAAAGAGTAAAACCGAATCTTCGTGTAGCAAACAAACTCTTCCGCTTTTACCTTTCGGAGGGATAAGAAGAGGGTAAGAAAGAGGAAAAATGTTATTTCTTTAACATGCAACAGAAGGCGCAGAATTTCATTTCTCAAGTCTTCCCGGAAGATCGGTAATGCAGCTCGAACAGCACGCGCGACCGGCCCGAGCAAGAATTTTTTCACCATAGATTTTCATGACAAATTTTTTCTACCCACACTTTCAGCATCGTGCATTTCACCGGGGATAAGTTTACATAGCCACTCGCTGCAAGCTGTACTACGCTCTTAGCAAAAGGTAGCGGCAACTTGGTACACGTGTTCACCACCTGGTACCGAACGCTTAGACCGCGCGGCAGTTTATACTACTTGACCCGTGGGTAGGCCGGGGTCGCAGGCCGTAGTGTCCCTTTTATGATGGTTGATTCAGATCGTTGAAATTAAATTCGAGTTTGAATAAATAAGTTGGCTAACAAACAAATTTAATAGATGTAAACGATTTATAAAACTAGAAAGGACTAACCGAATTTGAATGACAAAAATCGACTGGTATTACTTGATAAAGTGAGTGCTCAGACTTTCATGATTACACTAACAAAGTTTTGTTTTTCAATTTTTCAATATTATGAATTTTTGTATAAAATATTATTCGTTTTTAAAATTTACTAATAATAACAAAACTTGAATCATAAAAATCGGATGATTTCACATTAATTAATTTAGGCCAAGCGCCCTAGCTTTTTTGTGGACATAAAAGTAGCTCGGCAAAGGATACCGCGATTATATAGAGAAAGGGAAGCCCATATACTTTTGGAAGCCCATATAATAAGATGCAAAAAAGCATTTTTTTTTTTAGTTTTTTGCTTTTAACTCGTAAAATAAGAGATTAATGTAAAAAAGTAAGGAGAGAAAAGTTGTAGCTGATTAAATTGCGAAAAAATTCATATATTGAGCGTCTCTATCCGATGAATGGATATGGAGGAAACCTCGGAAAACCGTGGAAAACACCGCAAAATCGACGTTTTTTCAAAAATTGAAAACTCATCCATTTTTTAACTTTTAAGGCTAAAATTTGAAATGAAGGAAAGGCTTTATACCTACTTTCATGTCCCCAAAAACTGGAGTGATTTGAACAAGAAAACGTATTTTTTTAGATTTGCGAAAAAAGGGTTCTGAACAGATGAAAAACGAACTGAAACGTGAGCGAAAACGGCCGAGCGCGCGGCGTCGTAGCACGCTTGTATATCTATATACACTTTCTCTGCCACCACTGCCGCGCGCTCGGCCGTTTACGCTCACGTTTCAGTTCGTTTTTCATCGATTCAAAACCTTTTTTTCGCAAATCCAAAATATACACTTCGTTGTTCAAATCATAAAATTTTCAACGCTGTATTCCAAATTCCAGTAGGACTCCCCAATTTCTCGTGCTCGCGCACACAAAAGTGCACTAAAATCGTACATAAAAAATTCAATTTGCAATTATGCAAAAAGTAATTGGCGCAGAGCTCCATTTTTTGGCGACATGAAAGTAGGTATAAAGCCCTTCCTTCATTCTAAATTTTAGCCTTAAAAGTGTAAAAATGGATGAGTTTTCAATTTTTAAAAAAACTTCGATTTTGCGGCGTTTTCCACGTTTTTCCGAGGTTTCCTCCATGTCCATTCATCGGATAGAGACGTTCTATATATAAATTTCTTCGCAATTTAATCAGCTACAACTTTTCTCTCTTTACTTTTTTACGTTAATCTCTTATTTTACGAGTTAAAAGCAAAAAACTAAAAAAAAAATGCTTTTTTGCATCTTATTATATGGGCTTCCAAAAGTATATGGGCTTCCCTTTCTCTATATAATCGCGGTATCCTTTGCCGAGCTACTTTTATGTCCACAAAAAAGCTAGGGCGCTTGGCCTAAATTAATTAATGTGAAATCATCCGATTTTTATGATTCAAGTTTTGTTATTATTAGTAAATTTTAAAAACGAATAATATTTTATACAAAAATTCATAATATTGAAAAATTGAAAAATTTTAAGGAAAAATTTTATTTGTAGAGGTTGTGCCCTTAGGTGTGACCAGGTGTGACTCTCATTAGAACGCTCTAGCCAAGGGTCTGCCACTGGTGTCATAAAAGGCTTAGTCCTCTCTGTACGGGTACCTATATAAGACAGCATTAGAAAAAAATTCTACTCTCAATTTTCAAATAAACAATTTTTAAACAAAGGTAATTTTCGGCTTACGTCAGTTCATGCGTAATGATTACTTATAGTTACAAAACTTGAATCACGAAAATCGGAGCATTTTCACTGTTATCAATTCACAGTCTGTAAGTGAAGATTATCAAACTAGTGTAATAATCTCAAGTAGTTACCACTCGATTTTTATCATTCAAATTCTGCTGAAATAAGCCTTTTCTGTAGAATTACATATCTGTTCATAAAGTATTTATTTTGCAAATTTTGAATTATTATGAATTGTTCACGTTCAGCCTCCGAGATCGCCCTTTACCCTCATAAAATTTTCGGAAACACTACCCATTTTTTCACCATAGTATTTGATGCCCAATTTTTTCTGCCCATACTCTCAGCATCGCGCGTTTCGTCGGGGACATGCGTAGGTGGTAGCCACTGCATAGTAAGCTGTGCTGTATTCTCAGAAGGTGGTGAACACATGTTGGCCTACCACGCATTGCTACCGTTGGTGTGCGTTGATCAGCCCGGACTAGTAGGAGAATGCAAAAAAAACCTTCAGCTAAGGAAAGATAGAAGATGGCACCACTCGTTTATGCTAATTATTAAAATAAACTAATATTTTGAAACTTTTATCCATGCTTGAAGATAAATTTTGTTTTTTTATGTACATTTACTTTTACGAAATTCGTCTAACTTTAAAAGAACAATAGTTACAGAGGAAACTGTAATTTTAAGTTATCGACACATAGCTTCGAGATTTTTGAAACGTTCTTGATCCTCTTAAGCTGTGGGCTTACCAACTACTTGCATGGTCTATTTGTTTTTTAGAAATCAGAACATGTATTTCCATTGAGAAAAGAGACGCTCAACCCATATTCTGGAAACAGACTATGTTTTGGGCACTCTGAAAATTGAAAATAACTAAGTTTTCATTAAACATACCAATCAGAGGGATATCATGAGAAATTTCAAGTTTATCGTATCAACCAATTTTAAAATAATTATCATATAAGGCATTCAAAATTGAACAGCTCAAAATTGGTCTAGACGATTAACTTGAAATTTCTTATGCTTTCCCTCTGATTGATTTGCTTAAAGAAAAATTAGTTATTGTCAATTTTGAGAGAGCAAAATGTGTACTCAGTTTCCAAGTCTTGGATGTAACGAGTCTTTTCCCAAGGGAAATGTATGATTTGCTTTGTAAAAGGTAACCAAAACTTATGAGTTATCAAGCCTGTCACTCAGAGGGATAGTATGAGAATTTTCAAGTTAAAACGGCTTAGCAAAATTTGAATTTTTTAATTTTGAAATTTATAATCTCCGATTATCTTAATACTGCTCATCTATACAATATTCAAAATTTTTATACTATCTCTCTAAGCTGTGGGCTACACCACTTGTATGGTCTTTTTATCTTTTAGAAATCAAAACATATATTTTCATTGAGAAATGTGACGCACATCCCATATTCTGGAAACTGCTTGTACTTCGGGCACTCTGAAAATTGAAAATAACTAAATTTTCATTATAAATACCAATCAGAGGGATATCATGAGAAATTTCAATTTTATCGTATCAATCAATTTTGAAATAATTATCATATAAGGCATTCAAAATTGAGCAGCTCAAAATTGGTCTAGACGATTTTCAAGTAGACATACCTGAAAATTTAGACACCAAAGGCGTGAAGTCGACAGTGTAATTATTTATGTGAAAGTCAAAATTATAAGTTCATAGACAAGGTTGCATATATTTCATGCAAGAAAGTTTCTATTTTTCCATGCACAAGCTAGTGAAAGTGTTGTATTTTCATCGTTTAAGTTCGAAGAAATAATATACATAAATTTTGGATTTTATTTTTATTTTTCTGTATATTACTTACAGTGATAAATAAGGCTGATTCTGTAAAGTCTGCTGTTTATAAGTTTCTTTTTTACAAGTTCATCGGATCACCTGTAACAGAGAAACAATAATTTATTTTAAAACAAAGAATCATGATCTATTATCATAAAGTTAATTTGTTTAAAGATAATTAAAATATACGTATCTGACCGAGTGAAATTCATTGATACTATTTCGATCCTAATGCCATCTTATCTGTAAATGCATTTTTTCACTTAAAACATTTTGCAGGTTCTAGATGAAACGTTATTGCACACGCGTAGTATGAGTTTTAGGGGTTTTTAACGCAACTTGAATAATATAATTTGTGATAAACTTGGAGTTCCACGGGGAGGTTATAAACTAGCAGAAACCAATAGTAGATTAGTACTTCAGGTGAGACATAGTTATAGTACGAGTGTGGGTTGGCAACAAGTTATGGGGATATAGGAGCTATGAAGTATTAGTCTACTGTTGGTTTCTGCTAGATTATAACCTTCGTGCGGATCTCCAAGTTTATCATAAACTATATTTTTTGAGTCGCGTTAAAAACCCCTAAAACTAATACTACGCGTTAGATATTTCTTTTTTGAATAATAATGATCTAAGCATAACTATTTGCTGTGCAGACCGGTGTCAAAAAAATAATTATTATTGCAATAATACATAAGCATATGTACATTAATTTTTTAAATTTATAACTTAATTAGTTGATGTTAATGATTCTTTGTAATTTAGGTATTATGTACCATTTAAAAGTAGTGAAATCTTCCGGCACCCCCCCCCCCCCAAATAATCCTTTTAAAAAGGTAAAAGGCTGGCAAGTATAAGGTCGTTTCTTCCTATGTAAGAATTAAATATTAATTTTATAACTTTTGATAACCTTAAGGGGTTATGACAGTGTTAAAACCTGAAAAAAAAAATCAAAATTATTAGTGCCGTAAAAAAGTAATATATATAGATGCTACAAAAACTAAATTTTTCCTTTCAAATATAAGTATTATACATCACTTTTATGCATTAAAAATATTCATTAAGTGAGTATAACATTTAACAACAATTAAAGGTATTTACTTACCAAAAAACATCATTTTCATCACTTTTGTTTGCTTGCCGCATGTTTCTGATGGAACCGTACCATCAATCCTGATGAATCAAAGTGCCAAATCTTCCTTATGAGTCTGGTCACAGACTAAGCGGAACAGATTCCTGAAAAACACAAAATTAATGTAATTGATTAAACATATATTTACAATATTAGTAATTATAGTGAATGTTACATATGTAAACATACGTAACATTCACCTTGAACTTATGTTTGCCAATTCTGCTCCGCTTAGTTTGTGACCATACTCATAAGGAAGGTTTTCCACTTTGGTTCATTAGAATTGATGGTACGGTTCCTTCAGAAAGCAGCGGCAAGTACACAAAAAGCATGAAAAAACTAAATTTGAGTAAAAGGCATTTAAAGTTTATTATGTAAATCATACAAATGAACTCAGCTATACTTATAGAAACTATCTGGCATACCTTGATTTGCTTTTGATACTCAAATATACATACAATTAAGTATATTTGGTGGTACGCGCCTATCATGCTGTATGATAATACCATTTAGAAGCTGAAAATAAAATAAAAATGATCGTTAGCTATTCATAGTCAAGTAATGTTTATAAATTACAGTTACATGCAATACTTACCATTATTAAATAGACTTCAATATGTTAAACAGTATGCCAAATAATACTCCAGACAGTCATTATAAACTCCCATCTTGCTGGCTTGCACCCGTACACCTAAAAGCAAAAAATAAACCAACAAAGAAAAAGCTCATTATGAACACAATTATTACAAATTAGTTTCCAATACTTATCTGAATAATGGTTGTACTCTGCAGAAGCACTTGCACTTTTACAACACCACTGAGGTTATAAACATTGTTACAGCAGCTAGCAGACTAACTGCACTGATCTAGTGTCTTGAATGAAAAACAGCTGTTTGGCTGCTTTTTGCTGTTTTATAGAAAATTCTACTATACCGATCAAACAGTAATCTTCATTCTCGACTGGACGCTGTGAGCCACAACCTGTTCGAGTAGCAAATTCAAATTTTTTGAATGCCTTTACTTTACCACATTGAGTTTAGTAACATAAAATGACACATAGAAAAATTAATTTTACGGATTTTATTTATTTTACAGAAATAAAGTCATAACTCTTGAGAAGAAAACGGTTTGTAAAACGGGTTTTAAGTCGTATTTTCAATAAGATTTCTCATGAAATTACTCTGTAAAAAATGTGGTAGAACAATCCTTTCCACAAGTTTCGCTTAATTAAAATATTTAAAAATCACGATTTTTAAAAAATTTACTTTAAAACAGATTTATCAGTTTTTTGTCGATATCTTCGAGGTAAATTTTTTTAGCAAAAAACGGCTTTAAGGTCCATATTCTACGGACTACTAACTGTGAAAAAAGTGAATAAAAAAAAATGGATATTTTCAAAATTTTAACACTGTCATAACCCCTTAATGTCACAAAAATTCTAAGAGTTTACTCTATCTATAAGGTTATTTCATTGTTTTAATCAAAGATAATTTTCGATCTCACAATTTGGAACGCTTATATGGTAAAAATTCAAATCTATCTATCTATGAAGATATTAATGCGTAAATATCTTCAAGTTAAGGGTCTGTTGGTCAGACTACCACTTCTTCAGTGTTACTTCTCCTATACCTCCGAATTTACATAAATTTCAATTTTAATTTTACCAAAAGAAAGTTATGATATCAATAAATAAATTGGCAAGTTCTTTTATAAAATGCAATCGATTTGAAATAAATAAATAAGCGTTTAAAAGGGGGAGGATTATAAATATATATGTATTTATATAAGCACTTGACCAAATTGCAGTATGTGAAAAGGTACAGTCGGGTACAATTAAAACTTTGAATAATTGCGACTGCTACCACGTTCTGCGCATTCTAGCTGACGTTTGGTGGCCGATCACGATAATGCCTTATTTACCGTGGGAGATTAGGCCACCATTCTTTCGGTAAATTTGGCGTTGCGTGATGGGTCACAAACATGCGCAGAACGTAGCGCCAATATGTTATTATTCAAAGTTTCATTTTAACCCTATGGTACACGTAATAGAATGGTATGATGTTCTTACATGCCATTATCACATGACAAATGTGCCCATAATATGTGGTAATATCATGTTTGTCTAAAATTATTATTCGCATCATGAAAACTTTGTCTTTTATTTATGGAAGCAACGAGCGGATGTACAATCTACTCTACTTAGTAATTCAGTAAATGTGTTGCTATCCTTATTTCATTAAAAATCTATGTCGAGGACGATTAGATACAATTATATATGGGATTTAAATTCTGTTGATTTACATTCATTTAGAAAAAACCGGAACAAATTCTATCATGTTGAACGTAATTTTTTTACGGAAAAACTTGCCGTCCCGTCCTATCATAGATAATCGATGAACTACTAAATGTCAGTGTAATTAACAATATCAGAAAATGTTTCATATAGTTAATTTATAGTCTTATTATCCTATAATGGGTACTACTCAAAACATTATATTAAAATGTGAGAACGATGGCCTCAAATAATAATAATAGGAATTCCATATTTTAATTAAGTAAAGATTTAAACTTGAGTCATAGAAATTTATTTTATAAAATTTTTTTAATATGAATTAATAGTTACAATTATTTTTAATCAACTTCCTGGAATCTGCCGATAATAATAACATAGTTTTGTAAAACATAGATAAAAATAACCAAAAATTGATCCTAGAATGATTACAAGGCTAAGTGTGAATTCTTATCAAAAATTGGTTAAGAACACCTTGCATAATGTGAAGATGGTATCCATCGATTATCTATGATAGGACCTGTTTTTTTTAATGAATGTAAATCAACAGAATTTAAATCCCATATATAATTGTATCTAATCGTCCTCGACATAGATTTTTAATGAAATAAGGATAGCAACACATTTACTGAATTACTAAGTAGAGTAGATTGTACATCCGCTCGTTGCTTCCATAAATAAAAGACAAAGTTTTCATGATGCGGAACAATCTTGTGAAATTATATAATAATTTTAGACAAACATGATATTACCACATATTATGGGCACATTTGTCATGTGATAATGGCATGTAAGAACATCATACCATTCTATTACATGTACCATAGGGTTAAAATGAAACTTTGAATAATAACATATTGGCGCTACGTTCTGCGCATGTTTGTGACCCATCACGCAACGCCCAATTTACCGGAAGAATGGTGGCCTAATCTCCCACGGTAAATACGGCATCATCGTGATCGGCCACCAAACGTCAGCTAGAATGCGCAGAACGTGGCAGGAGTCGCAATTGTTCAATAAGATTGACTGTGGCGATTGCGATTCTACATATACTGACAAAACGTACCGTCCGCTTAAGAATAGGAAGTCGGAACACATAGACGTTATATAGAAAAAGGTGATCTTTCTTTTCCGATTGCGGTCCATGCATTGGAGACTGGGCACTCTTTTAATTTTGATGACATAAAAATTATTGATCAAGAATCGTCCACCTTCAGTAGGCGATTTTCGGAGATGCTTCACATTCATTATTATGATGGCACGCTTAATAGATCGGAGGATACGTGCCACCTGAAGTCTAGTTATATGAACATTATTTCAAAGTTTAAATCTAGTCGTAATAGTTAACTTCTATCAATTTTTGAATTGATAGTGAGACTGTGCGGCGAGTGCGTGATATGCGGGTGATAGCACGCGAGAAGAGATGGCACACCGCTTCGCGTTCTCTGACATAGCCAACATGTGTCATTAGTGATTGGCTGGCTGGCGGGGCGGAGCGGCTCATCTCGGTGGGAGGACGGAGAGTCCGAGTTGCTAGGCAAAGCTTCGGCCATACTACATCGTATATGTAGTGATGGGAGAAGCATTCGAACTTGTTGCGCAGGCTCTCGGCCCTGCCGCTCGGTTTTGAATCGTGCCACTTCTTCGATTTGCGTGGTTGCCATGTATTGTCCATTTGCGTACTGAGCTCCGTTTGGGTTTTTGTATACTTATTTATAGATAATTGTTTGCGCCTGTGTGAGTAGATTCTAGTTTTAAAGAGCGGCGTGCGAGTGGGAAAAGCAGTCGATTATAAATCTTCAACGGTGTCGCATTAAAATCTGGCGGCACCGGGAACTGTGTTGCGATCGATTATTGTCCTGCATAAGAATTAAATTTTTTGATAATTTTGTTTTTATATATAAATTTTGTTATTAAAGTTTAATTGTTTTATTTAGTGATTTATACTGTGTGCGATTGTCGGCACATACGGCGGAATAATTGATGTGATAATTTTAATAAGGTATTTTGTATGAATTTAATTTAGTTTTTGTAAATGGTTTAAGTTTATTTAATTCTTATTGTATAATACTGTTTGTATCTAGCCCTGAAGAGGAACCGCAACGGTTCGAAACGTTGGCTTCCAAATAAATTCAATTATTGGCTCGAAGGGATGCATTTAGTTATTTCCTTAATCTATTACAATTATCGAGCGATAGATTCCTTTATTAATAAATAAGGAAAACAATATTTCCTTTAATATACGACTAAATGCGGTACAAATTTTAACTTTCAAGGCATTTAATATTTTTATTTTATGTATTAATGTAGCTCAATCAGTTACTATGATTAAAGCAAACACATTACAGATTTTTAAGAAGTTCAAGGATATTTTGTTGACAGAAAAAATAGATCATTTCAGTATTTCAAAAGATCTTAAAATACATAGTTTAAATTGGTTAGATATTGAGGAAAATTTAATACAAGTTTTAGAAAATTCTGCAATAAGAATAGTAGTTTGTTTGAATTATATTTAATATGTAGCTTTAAAGGATAGGGATAAGATTTTTCAGGAAAATCATGATAGTCTGTTAGGAGGACATGCAGGTGTAACCAGAACTTTTTATCGTATAAGGTCTAAATATTTTTGGGAAAATTTAAAACAGGATATAGAAAATAGAATCAAAAATTGCAATGACTGTCAGAGAAATAAATTGAAAAGAGTAAAAACAAGACAGCCTATGGTAATAAAAGATACTCGTTTCAAAATATTTGATAAAGTAGCTATGGATATAGTGGGATGTTTGAATGCAACTAAAAATAATAACAAATATATTTTGACTATACAGGATCAACTTTCCAAATATTTAATTACATTACCATTACCCAATCGAACGGCTGAAACGGTAGCTGATTCATTTATAAAAAAATTCATATGTATTTTTAGTTCACCAAAAGTAGTTTTAACAGAGGTACAAATTTTACGAGTTAATTAATGAAAGCCGTAGCTAAACGATTTAAATTTTCAAAAATAGAAACAACACCTTTTTCATCACAGTCTAATGGTTCTTTAGAAAGAGCGCATCACCCATTGTGTGAATATTTCAGGACTTTCTCTTCTAAAGATATATTTCATGAGATGATTTATTAGAATTGGAAAATCAAAGAAATATTAGCAAGAAAAAGAAGAAGAATTGAAGGAAGTTAAGATTATTTCGCAAATTTCTCAACCTATGAAAGCTGAAAAATCGTGTACTATTCCTAACACATCACCTTATATGTATCCATCAAATACAAAATCAAAGTCCTAAGAATCTAATATTTCTCTGAGCTCGAATATTGATATTTTTTCATTGACGCCGCAGTAGTTTGTTTATTATTTCTTAAATGTCTTGCATTTATCTAGAGCCCCGAGGAAATTACATCTCAAGATGTAATGTATTAATTATTTGTGATATATTATTTGTTTAAGTTTATATGTAGTTTTGAATTGTTATCTGAAAATTTCTTTTAAATGTTATCCTAACTTTTACAGTTTGATTTGCATATGATTGCTTCAAAATAAGTATTTATAATTAATCATTTAGAAATAAGTTGGAAATATTTTATGTGCATAATATATTATTTAATATTTAGATTTTTTGTACGTATGTAACAATTGTAAATTTTGACTTTTGAAAACTGGAATATTTTATTGCGATTTCATTGCAATATCTTGGGCCCCGAGGTATAACGTTCTATGACGTTATTTGTTTAAAATTAATTAATTGTAAATTAAAATACTATATTTTCAAAATTCAAAACAAGAAGAGAATTAAGATGTAGATTTCGAAGGATTAAATTCTCAATGCGAGCTGTAATTTTGTCACACAACTCAGCAGTGTTACTTATTCGGCAATCGTTATACTTTAAAATCTGATTATTAACCGTTACAGTTTGCGAATTGGTCATCATATTCAGGCTTTAAAAGAGTCGAATTGGCCTCATTTTAATTAGTCTCGTGTTTAAGTCCGAACTCCGTTTCCTCGCGGCTCGTAAATGTGCGGAGATTTATTGTACTCCTAAGTACTAGATTTCGAATAAAGAAACAAATACATTTTTAAACGTGTTATTTTTAGGTATATAAGCTGTCAATGGCATGTGAACGATAAGGTACTTCTGTGTTCGATGCAAGGTTAGATGTTGTGGAAGTAGGCTGTAACTATTAACAATCCTAGAAAGTCATGGGTAAGCAATACCAACAATTATATTCATATGAAACATACTGACTGTGAATGCGTATAAAAATTTATATTTCAATTTCAGCTTTTGATACTAGTATATCAATATGTGTGGCACCCGGGTCTTAATATATCCCTTAATACAGGGATATTTTATGCCAAAACACAAAAAAATATGCCAAGCAGTTTCTGTAAGTACTACCCGATAAATGGAAATAAGTTTCATGTATAAACTTTAAATGCAGTTTTCTCAAGTTTTGAATTTTTGTGATTTTAGGTCAGTTGCCGCAGGATTTCTCAACAACTATGGGACCGATCAAGCTGAAATTTTTTAGAGAACTCCAGGAAGCCCTTCTTCACTGCTTGAACGGAGGGGAATTGGCTAAGATAAGTTTAAAGAATGTTACGCATGTGAACATATGCATAATTCACTATAATTATGAATATTATGACCTTATGTATTTCTAAATATTTAAATTTTTATGTTTTAGTAATCCCTTCCGTTCAAGCTGAGGAGAAAGACATTTAGAAGATTGTCCATCCAGTTTGGTCTATATTCATCACCCGGATGCTGAGAATTCATACGGCAAAGGGAAAAATCTGATCAAATTTAATACTTCACACATGGAATTGTTTGCATAGTAAGTATAGATATATAATTGTTTAAAAATATGTAAAATTACAATTAATATGTATACTTTAAGTAGAAAAAAGAAATTTTAATATTACTTATAAATAATTTTTTTTTGCCTAATAACTAATAATTTGTTTTTTTCAGCTTTAACTCAGGCATAACCCCTTAAGGGGTTATGACAGTGTTAAAACCTGAAAAAAACGAAAAATTGTTAGTGTTGTAAAAAATTAATAGATATATAGGTGCTCTAAAAACTATATTTTTGCTTTCAAATACAAGTATTATACATCACTTTTATGCATAAATAATACGCAAAAAGTGACTGTAACATTTAAAAACAATTAAAGGAATTGCTTACCAAAAATCATGATTTTCATCACTTTTGTTTGCTTGCCGCATGGTTCTGATGGAACCGTACCATCAATTCTAATGAATCAAAGTGCCAAATCTTCCTTATGAGTCTGGTCTCAGACTAAGTGGAACAGATTCCTGAAAAACACAAAATTAATATAATTAATTAAACATATATTGACAATATTAATAATTATAGTGAATGTTACATATGTAAACATACGTAACATTCACTTTGAACTTATTTTTGCCAATTCTGCTCCACTCAGTTTGTGACCGTACTCATTAGGAAGGTTTTACACTTTAGTTCATCCGGATTGATGTTACGGTTCCTTCAGAAAGCTGCGGCAAGTACATGAAAAGCATGAAAAAACTAAATTTGAGTAAAAGGCATTTAAAGTTTATAATGTAAATCGTACAAATGAAGTCAGCTATACTTACAGAAACTATGTGGCATACCTTGATTTGCTTTTGGTACTCAAATATACATGCAATAAAGCATACTTGGTGGTACGCGTACATCATGCTGTGTGATAGTAGTATATAGAAGCTGAAAATAAAATAAAAGTTATCGTTACCTATTCATAATCAAGTTATACTACTGATTGCAATTATGTGCAGTACTAACCATTATCAAAAACATTTCAAGTTGTTAGAAAGTATACAAAATAATATACCAGTTAGTCAGAATAATAGGCCCATCTTGCTGTCTTGGACCCGTACACCTAAAAGCAAAAAATAAAGAAACAAAGAAAAAGTTCTTTACGGATAAATTATAACTTATTAGTTTTCAATACTTATCTGAATAATTTTTGTATTCTGCAGAAGCTCTTGCACTTTTACAACACCACTGAGGTTATAAGCATTGTTACAGCAGCTAGCAGACTAACTGCACTGATCTAGTGTCTTGGATGAAAAACAGCTGTTTGGCTGCTTTCTGCTGCTTTACAGAAAATTCTACTATACCGATCAAACAGTAATCTTCATTCTCGACCGGACGCTGTGAGGTACAACCTGTTCCAGTGGAAAATTCAAATTTGTTGAATGCCTTTACTTTAACGCATTGAGTTTATTAACATAAAATCACACATAGAAAAATTAATTTTACGGATTTTATTTATTTTACGGAAATAATTTCATAACTCTTGAGAAAAAAACGGTTTGTAAAACGGTTTTTAGGTCGTATTTTCAGTAAGATTTCTCATGAAATAACTCTGTAAAATGTGTGGTAGAACAATCCTTTTCACAAGTTTGGCCTAATTAAAATATTTAAAAATCACGATTTTTCAAAAATTTACTTGAAACAGATTTATCAGTTTTTTGTCGATATTTTCAAGGCAAATTTTTTTAGCAAAAAACAGCTTTCAGGACCGTATTCTACGGACTATTAACTGTGAAAAAAGTGAATAAAAAAAAAATTAATATTTTCAAAATTTTAACACTGTCATAACCCCTTAAGGAAATTAAAATCCGGAAAATTTTCGAAAAAATTAAACTTCCACGGTGGTATCCAAACCATCTATATAGTCTTCTGGGCTAAAACAACGAGCCCACATCAAGTCTCGAGCTGATCGGAGTTCGAAAAATTTTCCGTCCCCATCGCCCTCCCCGCTCAACAATAGGTGCTTAAGTAAATTAAAATCCGGAAAATTTTCGAAAAAGTAAACTTCCACGGTGGTATCCAAACCTTCTATATAGTCTTCTGGGCTTAAATAACGAGCCCACACCAAGTCGCAAGCCAATCGGAGTTGGACAAATTTGTCGTCTCCATCCCCCCCCCCCCCGCCTCTCAACAAGTGGTGCTTAAGGGGTTATGCCTGAGTTTAAATTCAAAAAAATCAAAAATTTTTTTATTTGATTCTTTTAAGGCAAATTTAATGTACAATACGCTGCTCAAGTCCTTTTTGTCCGAAAAAATTCCGTTACAAAGTTATAGGCAAAATACTAAAAAAATACAATTTTTCAAAATTGCGTATTATTGATATTTTGTCTTATAGCACTTTTGATTATTCAAAACAATTGCTTTTTCATAGAAAATGTAAAATTAAATGTGTTTACAAACTCCTTTTGAAAACGCAATTTTATTTAAAAAAAATATATTATTTATTGAATCATTACATACTGTAAACAACTAATTTTTATAAAATCGTAGATTTTATTTTTATTTTGAATCTTCAAAATAAAATAAATTTAGGATTTAAATTTAGTCTTGTAATTTTTTAATCAGACTTATAAAGGGGTAAAAAAATATTCGTGCAAATTTAAATTACCGCCTGAAAAAAGACACTTTACAGTATATGGAAAAGGAAATCACTGTTTTACCGACTTAGTCAAGTTTGCATTCAGACATCAGCTGTTTCGTCTGCTGTCTATAGTTTAGTGTAAGCTGGATGTTGTGCTGTTATGATAGCTTCTGAGTCTACTAGTCTTCAAATTTAGATAAGTGTTTGGACTATAAACAACATATGATTTGTAAAGAATTTGTTCTTTGTGAGTATATTCTTGATTTTTAGGTGTACGGGTTATAATTATCATGTGTACAAGATGCCTGTGTGATAAATAGTCTCCAACCAGCTCTAAGTCTACTGTGATTGTTAATAATCCTGGAAAGTCATGGGTAAGCAATACCAACAATTATATTCATGTGAAACATACTGACTGTGAATGCGTATCAAAAATTTATATTTCAATTTCAGCTCTCGATACTGGTATATCTACATATACAGCACTCGGGTCTTTATATATGCCTTAATATGTAGGTATCTTATGCCAAAATCTAAGAAAAATATGTTAAGCAGTTCATGTAAGTACTACCCGATAATTATACATAAGCATCTTGATAAACTTTAAATGCATTTTTCTCAGTTTTGCCATTTTTATGATTTTAGGTCCTTTGCCGCAGGATATCTCAGCATCCAGATAATCAATTGACACCAGACAGGATGGAAAATCTTCTTAATATGTTTCTTCACTGCTTGAACGGAGCAGAATTGACTACTACAAGGTAAAAGTCAATGTTGCGTATGTGAATATATGTAATATTCACTATAATTACTGATATAATCATCTTATGAGTTACTAAATACTTAAAATTTATTTTTTGTAGAAAAGTCTTCCACTCAAGCAGTGAAGAAACATATTCCGAAGATTTTACATCCTGTCTGGTGTCAAGTCATCATCTGGATGCTGAAATATCCTGCGGCAAAGGGAAAAAAGTACTGAAAATTAATGATTCATACATGTAATTGTTTACAATGTAAGTATAGATATATAATTTTTTTAAAATAGTTAAAAATATGTTTAATAACTACATTTGAAGTAGGAGAAAGATTTTTTTTATACTATTAATAAATAATTTTTTTCAGCCTATTACTTATTAATGTATTTTTTACAGGTTCAACTCAGGCATAACCCCTTAAGGAAATTAAAAATCCGGAAAATTTACAAAAAAATTTCAAACTTGCCTGATCGTTTCGAAAACTTGTATACGGTCATCTCGGCTGAAATAACGAGCCCACACCAAGTCTCAAGCGGATCTGAGTGAAAACAGTTTTTCGTGCCTACCACCCCCCCCCCGGTCAACCAGAGGTGCTTAAGGAAATTAAGAAATTAAAGTCCGGAAAATTTTCCAAAAATTCAAACTTCCACGGTGGTATCCAAACCATCTATACAGTATTCTGGGCTCAAATAACGAGTCCACACCATGTCTCAAACACATCGGAGTCCGAAAACTTTTTCGAAAATTTTAAACTTCCCCGGTGGTATCCAAACCTTCTATACAGTCTTCTGGGCTCAAGTAACGGGTCACACCATGTCTCGAGTCGATCGGAGCCTAAAAAGTTTTTCGTCCCCACTCCCCCGCGGTCAATAAGAGGTACTTAAGAAAAATATAAAACCGGAAAATTTTTAAAATTTTAAACTTTCCTGGTCGTTTCGAATCCATGTATACAGTCTTCTGGGCTGAAATAAGGAGCCCACACCAAGTCTCGAGCCGATCTGAGTCCGAAAAATTTTTTGTGAACTGCTTCTTTGTTTCAATGATTTGAACGTTGAAAGTTGATATCAGATATTTTTTCCATTTGTAAGTTATACAGCTGTTGATCTGCTGTTGCTCTGGATGATCGAACCTTTGTAAAACTTGATTTTAGGGCTATTTTAGTAATAGAAAAGCATAATTTGACTGCTAACTTTATTTTTAAGTTGAAATAGAGCTTGATTGCAGTATTACGACCTATTCAGATAATTTTATAATAGAAAAAGGTGTTTTCATGAATTTTTTGGCGTTGGTCCAGATGATTGAACATTGTCAAAACTTGATTTTAGAGCTTAAATTGAGTATAAGCTTACTATAACATATACATATGACTTCGAAAGTATTTTTTTTTTTTTTGAAAAGCTGAGCAAATTTTATAACAAAAGTGTTGAATATGTTTTGTCGAAAAATGCTTCCCTGAGGAGCTATGAATATTTGAAAATCAGCAAGAAACCCTGTTCCTTGCCGAGGTCCTACGAGATGGTAGAAGATATCGAGCGCGGATGCGAGGTTCTCACCGAAGTCATCCTAAACTCGTACGAGGAAAACTGAACTCAGGAGAAAGGTCAAACCTAAGGGGGCCCCCTGGTGGAGTAGCTCACTGGGAAGGTTTCGCAAGGGCGTCATAAGACTCCGTAATGGGTCCAAGCGAACCAGAACGGAGGAGGATATGAATAAGTTTAGGCAAGTGCGCAGGGAGTACAAGTGGGTCATCGAGGAGGCCAGGACCACAGGTTGGAGGAGGACCTGCAGCGGGTGGACGGACCTTAGGGATATGGCCAGGCTGTGCAGGATTCTCCAGCAGCCTAAAGGCTCCTTGGCCGATACGATAAAGGTTGGTGACGGCTGGGCGGAAAGTTCGGAGGATGCTCTCTCAGAACTACTCGGGAAGCATTTCCCGAATCACCGAGCACTGGTTGAGGAGGAAAAAATAGGGCATAGGCCTAGGGGTTGCGACTGGTGAACAGCCAGACGCATCACGAGCAGAGAAAGATTGAGATGGGCTTTGAACTGTTTTGAGCCATACAAAGCTGCAGGATTGGACGGGATTTTTCCGGCGCTGTTGCAGCAAGGAGAGAAGATACTCGGGACTGCTATAGAGAAGCTATTTAGAGCGTGCCTGGCACACGGGTATACACCTGGGAAATGGAGAAGAGCGAAAGTTGTGTTCCTCCCCAAACCGGGGAAGGCACAACATTCGGTTGTGGGTGACTATAGGCCGATCAGCCTGACCTCGTTTTTATTAAAGACATTGGAAAGGTTGGTAGATAGGTACATTAAAGAAGAATACCTGGAGACGGTACCACTACACAGTGGACAACACGTCTACCAGGCGAGGAAATCGGTAGAGATGGCGTTAGCGGAGGCTGTATACCGAATAGAGAAGGGTATGGAAGGGAGAGGATTAGTGCTAGCGGCTTTCTTGGATGTGGATGGTGCTTTTAACCACACCACTACCAGGGAGGCCATGGCGGAGGGGATGGTGAAGCACGGCGTCTCCCGGACGGTGTTTAACTGGATATGGGGCATGCTGGGCAGCAGGGCAATCGAGGCGCACTGGGGCGCGAGCTCTAGGAGGTGCAGAGTGGGGAAGGGATGCTCTCAAGGGGGAGTACTCTCGCCTACTCTGTGGTGCTTGGTTGTCGACGGGTTGTTGAAGAAGCTGGAGGATGCGGGTATATATGCGCAGGCGTATGCTGACGACATCCTGAGACTAGTGACGGGCGACAATGTGGATGTGGTAGCGGGAGTCATGCAGTACGCGTTGAGCCTCGTGGAGAAGTGGTGCAATTCGGTGAGGTTAAGTGTGAACCCCAGGAAAGTGAACATCATGTTGTGCACAACAAGGTACAAAAGCAATACGGCAGAGGGGCTTGTCTTGAATGACATTCCGCTGAAACTGTCTAAGGAGGTGAAGTACCTGGAAGTCAGGAGTGACTCGAAACTCAACTGGGGTAAGCATATAAGGGACAAATGCACAAAGGCTGTGCATACATTCTGGCTCTGCAGGAGACGATAGGCGTGCACTGGGCATTAGGGCCGGCTCAGGTAAGATGGATATATGAATCCATCATAAAACCGAGGCTGGCGCATAGAGCCATCGTATGGGCACACAAGTGCGACCAAAGGGGACACGCGGGGGCGCTAGACCGGGTCCAAGGGATGGTAGTGAGAGGGATGGCGGGTTCTTTGAGGTCGACCCCAACGGTTGCCCTGGAATTCTTGCTAGGAATCCCACCGCTGGCCAAGGACATTAGGGCTGGTGCCTTCAAGGCATGTGTCAGGCTCTCCGGAACCAGGTCGTGCGATAGGTTTAGGGATGAAGGGATAATGAAGGAGATCATGAAGGATTGTAAGTGGAAGGAATTCGACAGGATGGTTGGCAAACTACGGTTTACTAAAACATACAGGGTTGTCATACCGCAACGATCGGAATGGAGTGGGGGCACGCCCGACCTACTTAAAGAGGGAGAGGTGTGGTTTACGGATGGATCAAAGACGGATCAGGGTGTTGGGGCAGGAGTGTGGAGGAAGGGCGGGACCGAGGAATTGTTATGCAGCCTAGACGCATACGCGACTGTGTTTCAGGCAGAAATCAGGGCTATAAGAGAATGCTCTGACTGGATGTGGAACAGGGGTAGCAATAGTAGGTTGATTACTATTTGTTCGGATAGCAGGGCAGCGCTCTCGGCACTGGATGCGTTCCGCATCGACTCGAGAGAGGTAATGGACTGCAGACGGTCGCTGGAGACGCTGGCAAGGCATAAGGAGGTCAGGTTAGTCTGGGTGCCGGGACACTCAGGAGTCACAGGTAATGCAAAGGCGGACCGCTTAGCGGGTAGAGGCTCACGACAGGTGAGGGCCAAATTCTGCAGGGTGGCGGCACCCGCTTGCGCTGTGGACGGGGCCGTAAAAGGGTGGCTCCTGGTGGAGCTAGGTAGGAAGTGGAGGGGGTCATCTGGACTCAGACAAGCGAAATGCATGCTGGGAGACGTACCACCTCCAAAATGGTTGAAGGCCCTGAGTAGATTGAGTAGATCTGAGCTCAGTTGGGCGGTGGATTTCTGGACAGGACATTGGCGGGTGGGATACCACCTGCACAAGATGAAACTCCGTGAGAGGAGGGATGCAAGGTGCAGATGGTGCGGGTGGAGGGAGGAGACTACGCAGCATCTCGTGTGTAGGTGCCCGGCTTTCGCGGGCACAAGACACGGGGTGTGGGGGGTACCCTTCATCGATCCGGATTTCATGCAGGCGCAGGAGTTTAGGACTGTGCTCAGCGTGATGAGGGCTATAGATAGGAAGCTGGGATTGATTATGTAGGGTGTCCTTTTTATAGGATGTTTAACAGTAAATGATGAAGGAACAGGAGCAATGGCATAATGGGCTTGACCTGGGTGCCTGATCCGGCACGTCCCCGAGCAGGGGCCGCCGGTATCACCGCCGGGAACTTACTTATACTGATACTGAAGTTATACAGCATTCAGGATAGATAAACAGATTCAAGGAATTTTCCTGTGACAAGCTAGTGAAGTAAAAAAAGTTTACGTAAGTTTTGCAATTTTAATATTCAAGATTTACGATTTATGATTTTTAAATTTAGAAGTCAAGAGGTTTAGAGTATGCGTAATTTTCTATATATTAGTGTTCTATTATGCATAGAAATTTGATTTATTTCTGAAGCTAATATGGCAAATTGTTTTTTATATTATTCAGAAATCAATTGCTTTATATCTATTGATTTATTTTTGATTGATTTGTTTTTTATACGTAGCATGTTAAATTTTTTATTAGTCGGCTCCAAATCAAGGGGCGCGGTAGCGCCACGATGGCAAGTATAAGGTACGTGAGTACGTACGCCGCCGTCGGGCGCTAGCCAGACCCTATATACATCTCATAGGCATTGTTGGAAACTCGACTTACGGTTTTCTTTACTTTGACAGTATTATTTGGCACATAGAAATACTAAAACGAAAGCTTGAGACGACACTAACAAAATCACATCAGGGTCACATTTTCTGAAAATGCTTCTATCAACAGATATTGTAAAGTGAAAGTTCGAGCCCCTCGATTCTCATCAAGAGAGAAGAATGAAAACTGAACAATTCTTCCGGTTACGTCAGCCCTACGTATTTCCGTAAAAATATATAGCACACCATGCATCAATATAGATCTACTTGTACATACTGAGCAGATGCAGACGATGTTTCATGGTGAAACATTGTTTATGTTTATAATAATCAACGTAAATATTTTAATTAATAATTTAACATATTATTATAAAATATTGTGATAGTGCGAAATATATCATAAGTTTAATATTTTAAAACAGTGTCATTTAAAAACAGTGAGAAATAAGTCAATTTCGTTCATAATGATCGACATGATTAATAGTGTATAATTAGATTAGATAAGTATTTAGTGTTATGATTGTGATTTATTAATATACAATATAAATCAAGGTTTCGTGAACTGATACTTTGTTTAAATGTTCTCTTTTCTTTTTCAGATACTTTTGGGAGGTTAGATTGCCATTGAAAAAAGTTTGAATTATAAATATTTATGATTTGCAGTATTTACTATGCTGTGAAGTAAGAATATTTATTAAGTTAGCAGAATATCTGGTGCAAGCGGAAGATTTTTATTTTGATAATAAGTAATTCATCTACTAGTGTGAAGGATTGTTTTTTATGGAGGATCGTCTCCTTATGGAGGACTATCCACCTCTTGCTGTGAATTATAGACTTTTTCTCTATCCAGATCGGATGGAATGTACCATAAAAAAGTGTTAAAAAGTGAACTTATTATAAGTTGTATACAGAAAGTGATTGTGTTATTTTAAACGACAATAAAATTATGAAAAGTATTATCCAAACAATTATTATGTGAAGTTGAAAAAAGTGCTAAAAAGTAAATGTCTAAAATTAAAATTATAATATAGAAACTTTTGAAAAACCAAATACAGCTGCCGAGGTAAACTGTTAAACTTTCATTCATAAATAGCATAATCTTTTTTTGCTACTTACGAAGAATAGTGATAGTGTCTTTTTATATTCAAAATGTTGATATGTTCACAAGATTAAATTGAAAGATAGTTCAAGTTTAATAGATTACAGCGTAACTCAGCATAGTGATTAGTGATATAAATTCTAAATTAAAGCTATGTGTGAGGATTGTTTCGAATGCAATCCATTACTAAATGATTTTTAGTGTTGTATTGGTGATAATTTGTGTATTAAATTATTTGAACAGGTTATGCCGTTTAATCTGTATATTATAATAATAATACCTGTAAACTTTGTGAAAATAAGGAAAAATGTGAGACTCGTGGTTTGAAGCCCAGCTATCTTAATACTTAGACGGACATTCAGTTGAAATAATAAGGAAAAATGTGAGACTCGTGGTTTGAAGCCCAGCTATCTTAATACTTAGACGGACATTTAGTTGAAAAAATAAGGAAAATTGTGAGACTCGTGGTCTGAAGCCCAGCTATCAATATACTTAGACGGACATTTAGTTGAAAAAATATGTATGCAGAAAGTGATTGTGTTATTTTAAACGAGAATAAACTTATGAAAAGTATTATCCAAACAATTATTATGTGAAGTTGAAAAAAGTGCTAAAAAGTAAATGTCTAAAATTATATACAATACATGAAAGATTCATGAACTGATTCTTTGTTAAAATATATCATTTTATTTTTCAGGTTTTTTTACTATTAGATTATATAAAGAAATAACTATTCTGTGATGTGGCAGCTAGTAAAGTGTTTAGAATTCATCTTTCAAGAAAGTTTACGTTGTTGAAGTGAATATGTAACTTTTTCTATCGTTTCCTGGGTTCACCTTTCAAGCAAGTTTCTACATTCTTGAAGTGGATGTGTAATTTTTTCTATTGTCTCCTGGGAGGTAGACTCTCAGGCTATTCGTCGAAAGGGATCCTGATGAGAAGCTAGTGAAAGTGTTGTATTTTCATCGTCCAAGAATCAAAGAAAATTTATACAGAATTTCCTGTTTATATAATTTTCTTGTGATGTGACAAGTTGGTTGATTGTTACGATTATATTCAATCCTCCACGCAAGAAAGTTTCTACAATTGTGGAAATGCTTATGTTAACTTTTCCTATCGTCTCCTGGGAGATAGACTCTGAGGCTGTACGTCGAAAAGAATTCTTATGAATAGATAGTAAAAGTGTTTTATTTTCTTGGTTCAGAGAATATTCAGTTTATATAAGGAAAAAATTGTCTTGTATTGTGAGAAGCTAGTGAAGTGTCAAGAATATGCATCGCTCATGCATGAAAGTTTCTAAGTTGTTTAAGTGTATATGAATAGTTCATAACTTTTCCTATCGTCTCCTGGGAGGTAGACTTTCAGGCTGTTCGTCGAAAGGGATTCTTAAGAATAGCTAGTGAAAATGTTTTATTTTGTTGGATTTTAGAGATTATTCAGTTTATATAATAGAGAATATTCTTGCTTGATGCAACAGTAATGTTTTATACAATAATCAGCATGTATATATTATATACTTACTCCATCGATTTCATGGCTTTAGGGTCTAAATTGTCAGGTGCATAACTATAAAAATCAAAACTATAAGTTCTTAGATAAACTCAATTGTATTGTTTTAGCATGTTAAAACAAGCTTTTATAGCTATAACAGACTTTAAATCAGGCGAAGACCGAAATATTCAAAATGTAGCTTACTTATTTCAATTATATTCTTTGCTCTCATTTCTATATGTAGTCATTATTATAGTAGTGATTAAAATCTATGGATATTTTACATACATTTTTTAGTACCTTAATACAGTTGTTATTATATATAAGCTCTGGTCTTTGTAAACATGTATTTTTTGCAGATATTTATTCCATTTTTAATGGGACCAAATGGAAGTTGATATTATATATATATATTTTATACTTTCTTTGATATTATGGTTTAGCAGTAAATTCAGTATATATAAATTTTATGGCTGTGATGAATAAATATTTAACGATGATAGTAAATTAGGTTGTCAGCTATAATACAGAGTGTAAATAATAATAGAAAACATTGAACGTAATTCAACACAGTGTACCAAGATAAAAGACGTTGAAAGATTCACAGTTTGCACTTCCAATGCCTTTTTCACATACCCCAAACTCAATATAAATAGTTTAACGTACCACAGAGTAGTTTAACATAGGAGTCTATCAAATAACAAAACAAGCAAATAGTTAACTTAATAGACAGGCACCCCAAAAGCATTATTAATATCCCATATTGGACCCACAAATAAAACTTTCAAACTATAATTTAAAAAAATTAAAGCAACGCACTTGCACGAAGCACTGAGTTCATAAGTATTCCTCTATTCATGCACAAACAAAACTTAGTCGGCAAAAGTCATTATCAATTCCATAGGCAATAAAACAAATAATTAAGCCAACACAGAAACTAAATTCAATGTGCACAATTATTGAGACCCACTATTTACACATCAAAACTTAGTCGAACCCAGGAAGAGCAATCTGAAAGAGACGGCCTTTGCTCCAAAAGACGAACTCAATCAGATAGGTCTGACATAAACATACACCAATAAGTCCATTCAAATCCAGGGAAACAGAGCCAAACAACACAAAACACTTTAACATAAATTAAATTATTATGTGAATTATCACATACATTATGTGAATTATATTATCATGTGAATGATTATTAAATTATTATGTGTAGGAAAAAAAGTGAAAATAACTATACCATTTTTTGCTTGTTCTCGACAAATCACACTTGAGATCCACAAATTCATACATATACATAATTTAAAAACTACAAAAAGTCAAAAGCACTGGTCAAGTCATGTAAATTAATTAAATATGTTTATTAAAACACTCTACAACACTGTTGTACTTCTCACTACAAAAAACTTTAGCGAAAACTTGTGCACTAGCTTCGGCATGCCATTCCAGGGGAGACGTCAAAATCTTCTTAAGACGTAACACACAAATTTCGAAGCAGCATTGACCCAGTGACCTGAAAACAAAAAGACAAAATTCTTTTAACAAAGCACCGGTGCTTTAAATCAACAAAAAGTCTCAATAATTTAAATAAAAAAAAATAACTTATCTGACTCCAAACAGCAATGATCGACCAAGGGAAAGCACAAGTTTCCCATCACCACAGTGTACAAGTCCCAAAAGAAATCACTCCTCGGAGTAGCTGACCATCCATAGTTGCTCCTGAGTACGAGTTTCGATCCCGTAGCAACAATTTTAAAATACTTTAGCAGCGACAAAGTTAATCACGCGAGAGGTTAAACACTGACGGTATAGCAGACGTAACGTCGATAACCCCAGGACTACAGAGTGACTTACCGACGCCACAGACTGAGCACGCGCGCACACTTTCAGAACTAGGGCGCTAGTGACAAATACTAGTACCACTGCCGCGGCCATCTTCAGTGAGCATATACACATTAATTTTTAAATTTATAACTTATTCAGTTGATGTTAACTATTCTTTGTAATTTAGGTATTACATACTTTTTAAAAGTAGTGAAATCTCCCCCCCCCCCCCAAAAAAAAACCTTTTCAAGGTAAAAGGCTGGCAAGTATAAGGTCGTTTCTTCATGTAAAACTTGAAGATTAATTTTGCAACTCTTGATATCTCAATGTCACAAAAATTTTAAGTGTTTTCTCTATCTATACAGTTATTTCATTATATTAATCAAAGTTAATTTTTCAACTCTCGATATCCCTTATGTGGTGAAAATTCAGAGTGCTTATTCTAAAAGTCTATTTTCATTATGTAAATTAAAGTCAAACTTTCAATAATAATGTAAATAATATTCTAGCAGGTTTATTGTGTACGTTTATTACTTTTCCCTTAGTAAAGGTTGATAAGAAATGTGATTATAATGCAATGATTAAAAAGGTATTTCTAATTAGTTCAACAAATAATTATGTTAATATATGTGTCTTCTTTTACCTCGTAAATGAGTGAATCACAGACACTGAAAGAACATGATGCTTATACATGAAGCTGAATAACTTGAAATTTTCATCTATCTACATCAATATGAATGCGTAAACATCTTTGCTTGAAGGATCTGTTGGACAGACTACCATTTCTTTAGTGTTTCTTCTTTCTACCGTCGATTTTACATAAATTTCAATTTTAATATAGCAAAAGAAAGTTATGATATCAATAAAGAAATTGGGAAGTTTTTGTTATAAGAAGCAATTGAGTTGATATAAATAAATAATTGTTTAAATCGGAGAAGGATTATAAATATATATGTATTCATCATTATAAACACTCGACCAAATTGTGACATGTGAAAAGGTGGATAGCCTGTGAAAAGATACTGTCGGTCGAATTGTCGGAATAACTGCGATTGCCGCCACGTCCTGCGCATTTCCAGCTGACGTTTAATGACTGATCACTCTTACGCCGTATTTAGTGTGGGAGGTTAGGTCACCGTACTTCCGGTAAATAGAGCGTTCCGTGACCGGTCACAAACATGCGCAAAGCATAGCACTAATTCGATATTATTCAAAGTTCAATAGTATCCGAGTGTACATATAGGAATGATGTTCTTACATGACATTATCACATGAAAAATGTGCCCTTAATATATTACAGGATTGTTTCGCATTATGAAAACTTTTTCGATCATTTATGGAAGCAACGAGCGGATGTACAATCTACTCTACTTAGTAATTCAGTAAATTGCTATCCTTATTGCATGAAAAATCTATGTCCAAGACGATCATTTGCAATTCAATATAAGATTCAATTCATACAAAAAATCGATCCCACATTTAAAAAAAACAGTAACAAATTCTAGCATGTAGAACGCAATTTTTTTTATGGAAAAACTTGCCGTCCCGTCCTATAATAGATACCGATGGGTACTATCTTAAAATTGTGCATGGTTATCCAAAGTAATTTGTTGTTAACAAAACACTGTTAGAAAATCTCGTATCGGATTTTTCAATCTACATGTATTTACTACTATTCTTAACCAATTTTTGAAGAATTCAAACTTCATGTTGTAATCATTGTATACACAATTTTTGGTTATTTGTATTTGTATGTATGTTTGTAACGTGGAATTTTCCCGCCCGCACGGGGATTCCAGTTATTTACAATTATTTATAAATCTTGCGGCTGACTCTTATTTCTCAGCTCGTGGACACCTGCAATGGTAGAAAACGGGAGTGTGGTGGCAATCAGGTCGACAAATTATTACACCAATATTTAAAATAATAAATCACAAATATATTATGACTACTCTCTATACATTTATATGCGGCAAACAAAATTGACAATGACTCGACTTATAAAAACATGGGCACGCGGCCAAATTACTAACTCCACAGCTGCTCGGAAGAACCTGAAAAGGACCACGAAAATCCTCTACGGTTGCCTCTAAGGAAATAAAAGGGGAAAACTGGCGTCCGCTGAAAAACCGCGCGAATGGATCCTCTATCGTCCGCGCCCGTGTTACCTTATCGATACCAATTTCCTCTCTTTACTTATTCCGGATCGAGTACTAAGAATGCTCACCAAAGAATCCTCTATGATGTCTCTCCAAAAAAACCTCCAATAAACTCCTTAACAGCTCTGCGCTCGAAACTTCCTCCAACAAAGATCACACCAAAAATGGCGATGAAAGACTATGTGATTTCCAACTGCTACTACTCTGAGAAGGCTCCAGGAACGGAATGGCCGAGGCCAACGCTCCGGTCGAGGAAGGATGCCGCATTTTCCCACCCGACCTCCTTCTTCACGGAAGCATAAGCCCGGCCTCCAAGATTACACAATTGGTCCTATCTCCTAGAAAAATCCCCTATTGGTTTCCCGAAACTACCACCAATCTATTCCTTTATCAGTGAGTTTCCTCCAGCGCCCTCTTTTCCAAATCCAATTTTATCATTGGTTAGAAAATCAATTAACGTCCTCTACTATTTCCTTTAATATGCAAATTCGCGCCCCCTTTATGGATATCGATCAATCAATCAATCATGTCGATATCCATCCAGTGGCTCCACCTATAGATAATCTGTAAGCCGCGCGATATTTGAAAATCCTCCATCATCCTCGAGTAAACCATAGCACTACATATGTCGAGTCAGCAAAGATTCCTAACCCAACCTGTATATTCCTCTATACATCTCTATGACGTCCGCGAGTTAACGTAAAGTCAACTCTGAGCGCTCCAAACGCCGTCAACTTCGCGCCACTATATCCCTCTCACTCTCTCTCTCAAGCGCGCACTATCTCTCTCTCTATCCCACACACGCTCGACTCCCACTCTCTCGCTCACGCTCACACTCGCGCTCTCCCCTCTACACACCGCCGCATGCATGTAACCGCGTGCGCTCGGCCGCCGGCTCGTTTCCTGCCATGCCCCCTCCCGAGCGCCAACGCGCCGCGCAGGTGGGACTCGGGAGCTCACATCCTGCGCTCCGCACGCGGCCGATCAGAGGCAACTCCTGCGAGCGCCACCGAGCGCTGGCTCCGCTCCAGGAGCTGTCAACTCGCCGAGTGTGAGTCAGCTGGCCGTGCAACAATGATCACGACGCAGCAATAATTATTGCTACGTCGCATGTTTCATAAAAGTATGTTATTATTATCGAATGGTTACAAGATGTTCAATAAAAATAATTAATATTATGTATTACAAAAATGTTATAAAATAAATTTCTATGATTAAAGTTCGGAAATCAATCAAGCTAAAAAATATTAAATTAACATTTATGTTTATATTTTAGTTTTATATCCATACTTAATAAAAAAAATAGAACTACAATTTTTATTTGAGGCTATCGTTCTCACAGTTTAACATAATATTATATTATACATAAATATTATATATAAACATATATTATAAGTATAAAAAAAAATTTTATGAGAATTGTTGATTACACTGACATTTAGTAGTTCATCGATTATCTATGATAGGACGGGACGGCAAGTTTTTCCATAAAAAAAATTGCGTTCTACATGCTAGAATTTGTTACTGTTTTTTTTAAATGTGGGATCGATTTTTTGTATGAATTGAATCTTATATTGAATTGCAAATGATCGTCTTGGACATAGATTTTTCATGAAATAAGGATAGCAATTTACTGAAGAAACGACCTTATACTTGCCAGCCTTTTACCTTGAAAAGTTTAACTTTACTACAAATATTTCTATGGCATCAGATAATCATTATGTATTTCTTGACAATTAAATGTCTATAATAGTAAAATTATTTGGCACTTTGATACCGTCTTACTGTAGGAAGAGCTACTGTATTTTTTAACAAAGTATATCTTTCTTGATTAGAAAACATATTTTAGAGTACGTCTTTTTCTAAAAAAATGTATGCTAAACAATGTAGAGATTTATTGATTTGCTTGATGGAAAATAAGTTTTTCTAAAAAGTAACGGGAACTTATGAGTTGTCAAGCCGATCATTCAAAGGAATAGTATATGAGAGTTTTCAGGTTTTTTAGAGTATCAGTTTGTATAAGGAAATAATTTTCTTGTGATGTGACAAGCTAGTGAACTATTAAGAATATATTCAATCTTCCACGCAAGAAAGTTTCTGCGATTTCTGAAGTACTTGTGAATAATTATTATTAACTATTTCTATCGTCTCCTGGGAGGTAGACTCTCAGGCTGTATATCGAAAAGGATCCTTAGGACAAGCGACTGAAAGTGTTGTATTTTCATCCTTTAAGAATCGAAGAAAGTTTATACAGAATTTTCAGTTTATATAATTTTCTTGTGTTGTGACAAGCTAGTGAAGTGTTAGGAATATTCAATCTTCCACACAAGAAAGTTTCTATGATTGTTGAAGTGCTTATGAGTAATTATTAATTTTTTCCATCTAGGAGGTTCCAAGACTCTCAGGCTGTATATTTTGGGACTAGGTTTAAATTGTAAAATAATAACTACCAGAATATAATAGTTTGGATGAATTTTTTACAATAAATAAAAATATTGATTAATTATTTATAAGAAATGCCAAATGGGCTCATTTCTACAGACATGAATTTTAAAATAATTTATTCATTTTATAACAGCTAAGTTTTATATTATAACATAATTTTTTTATTTCATAATAAGCGCACAATTCTTTTTGGTATACACTATGTAATAGGCGAACAGATATATTTCGATAGCAGATTATCAATGATTTTATTATAAAAAAATATGATCTAATGCAAAAAATTACCAGTATTAATAATACATTCATATTAATGGATTTGACTTACAACGAGAAGCCAACTCTCCATACTATACACAAGATAATAAGGGAATACATATATTATGATACCAGTAGATGATGAAAGATTTTAATTAAAAATAGAGGACCTAAGGCAAAATATTACAAGTAATAATAGTAAGCTTGCATTATATTAATGGATTAGCCTTACGAGAGCCAACTTTCCATACTATAGATTTTAGCTGTATTTGGGCACTTCCGTTGCCCTTAATCAGAAGACTATTTGTCTCAGAATTTTTATTATTTCACACTCAAAGCCTTAGAGAAACCACTAAATAATCTTAGGTCTTTTTAAGGCGTTATGCCTGAGTTAAAATTCAAAAAAATCAAAATTTTTTTTATTTGATTTTTTGAAGGAAAATTTACTATAGAATAAGCTGCTGAAATCCTTTTTGACCGAAAAAATTACGTTACAAAGTTATAGACAAAATACTAAAAAAATACAAACTCCTTTTAAAAACACAATTTTATTAAAAAAAAAAACAAATTATTTACTGGATCATTACATATTAGCATACTGTAAATACCTAATTTTTATAAAATCATATATTTTTTTATTTTGAATATTTATAATACAATAAATTTAAAATTTAAATTTAATCTTGTAATATTTAAATCAAACTTATAAAGGGTTAAAAACATACGTATAAATTTAAATTGAAATTACCGTCTAAAAACGTGGCACCTACAGCATATGGAAAGGGAACTCACTGTTTTACCGACCTTGTCGAGTTTGCATTCAGACAGCTGTTTCGTCTGCTGTCTGTAGTCTAGTACAAGCTGGATGTTGTGCTGTTGTGATAACTTCTGAGTCTACTAGTCTTCAAATTTAGATAAGTATTTGGACTATAAACGACATATTATTTGTGAAGACTTTGTTCTTTGTGAGTGTATTCTTTATTTTTAGGTGTACGGGCTATAAATATCATGTGCACGACAAGATGCATGTGTATTAGATGGCCTCAAAGCAGCTCAAAGTCTACTGTAATTGTTAACAATCCTGTCAAGTAATCGGTAAGCAATGACAAAAATTATATTCATATAAAATATGCTGAGTGTGAATGCGTATCAAAAACTTAAATTTCAATTTCAGCTTTTGATACTGGTATATCAACACGAACAGCACCCGGGTCTCCATATATTCCATAATATTTAGGTATTTTATGCCAAAATATAAAAAAATATGCCAAGCAGTTCATGTAAGTACTACTCGATAAGTATACATAAGTGTCTTGTTTAAACTTTAAATAGATTTTTCTCAAGTTTTGAATTTTTATGATTTTAGATCACTTGCCGCAGGATTTCTCAGGAACCATCAGCCCAATTAAGCTGAAATTTTTTGGAGCGCTTCAGGGTATCCTTCGTCACTGCTTAAACGGAGGGAAATTGGCTAAGGTAAGTTTAAAGAATGTTACGCATATGAACATATGCATAATTCACTATAATTATGAATATTATGACCTTATGTGTTTCTCAATATTTAAAATTTTTATTTTTTAGTAATCCCTTCCGTTCAAGCTGAGGAGAAAGACATTTAGAAGAAATTGCATCCAGTTTGGTTTGGATTCATCACCCGGATGATGAGAAATCATGCGGCAAAGGAGAAAAAGTACTAAAATTTAATGCTTCACACATGGGATTGTTTAAGCAGTAAGTATAGATATATCATGCTTTAAAAATATGCAAAATTACAATGAATATGTATACTTGAAATACGAAAAAGATTTTTTATGATACTACTTATATATAATTTTTTTTTGCCTATTAACTGATGATTTATTTTTTTCAGGTTTAACTCAGGCATAACCCCTTAATTAAAATGCTTTAATACTTTAGTCTGATTTATTACCTACACGTATCATCTAATATTATGTTTGTTAAATTAATATTTCTTAACAATTTTATAATTTTTTCCTTCAGAAAAAGAATATACATAATTATTTTATGAGTAATGCATATATTACTCATTTCATTTTATTTACTCAGCGATTAGTATGGCAGCGTCTAAGGAAACGCTTGATAAGAAGGTTCCTAGTAACTCTGAAACAGCCGCGTCTAAGTCATATCAAGAGTCGCGAAGAGCGCTGCACGCACGTCAGAATGTAAAGTCTTTTAACAGTTGCGTGCTCTGCAATGGCACGCATTTCATCGGCAAATGTAACAAGCTGCAGTCAAAAAATTCTTATGAACGTCGGGTGGAAATCAGGCGCTTACATCTCTGTTTTAACTGCTTAGGAAGCCATCAAGTCAAGGAGTGCACCTCTAAAGGACGCTGTAGTATCCGTCGTGAAAAACATCACTCTATATTACATTTCGATCCGAAAAGTGCACATGATAATACACAGGCGCTTGATACTAAACCTACGCCGCAGACTGATGCAGGCTCGACAAGAAAGATATTGACTGCTAACATTTCTCGCAATAAACACACAGTACTACTTGCTACAGCGCGAATCACTCTGCTCGGACCGAAGGGGAAAAAGACGTTCGCGCGCGCTTTGTTAGATCAAGGCTTAGAGTCAACCTTTATTACTGAATCTGTTGCACAGTTGTTGGGACTTGCAAGACGCCCCACCAATATTAACTTATCAGGCTTAGGCGCCAGCTCGTCTGGAAGGGCTAAATTTTCTACATCAATCAAAATTCAATCACTAGTTAATCCAGAGTTTCTGCTAGAGACACAAGCTCTCATTATGCCAAAGCTAACGTCTCACTTGCCTACGCGGAGTCTGTTAAACATCGACTGTACACAGTATTCTGATCTCTCGCTAGCTGATCCTGAATTCTTTATCTGTAATAAAATAGACGTCATCTTAGGAGATGATGTGTACGGTCAGCTATTGCGGCCAGGTTTATGGGCATGCTCTAATTCGTTATTAACTCAGGCCCTGTTCAGGGGAGATCTGCACGGTAGGCAGCGAGCTCACCAGTGCAGGCGTTACATAGCATTTCTGTTGAATAGCTCAATGATTCACTCCAAAGGTTCTGGAGTTTCGAGGAACAGCCTGAGCTTGCACCAAAATTAAAGCCGGAAGATGAGCAGTGTGATAAATTGTTTGAAAAAACGTACACTCGTACAGCCAACGGGCGCTTCACTGTGCGCCTTCCGGTTAAAACCGAGCCTCCTGCGGCGGCAGTTGAGACGCGCCGAATGGCACTAGGTTCTCTCTCCAGCATGCATCGTCAGTTTACTTGTGAAGAGGACGTCGCTCAAGCGTATCGCAAGTTTATGGTGACTTATGAACAGCTTGGTCATATGCAACGTGTCCCGACGTCCGAGCTTCACCACGCCCGTGCACGGTACCTTCCCCATCTCGCTGTTTTGACACGTGAGCATGAATCTCTAAAAAAGATTCGTATAGTCTTCGATGCTTCCAGGAAGACGCATGATAAGTAGTGTCTCAATGAGTTTCTTTTGTCAGGACCCGCCTACAAAGGGATCTCGCGCTAGTTCCTCTTAATTGGCATAGATATCGCTTTGTGTTTACAGCTGACATTGTTAAAATGTTTCGACATATTTCTGTCGCTCCAGAAGATCGAGATTTACAGCGAATTGTGTAGTCTCCTGCTCCCAATGTACCTCCAGTAGACTATCGCTTGACTACTGTTACGAATGGAACAGCTTGTGTGCCTTATCTTGCTATTCGTACACTTCTCCAATTAACGCAGAACGAAAGGACACACTTTCCTCTTGGTGCTCGATGCTTAGAGCAAAATACCATTACGCCGATGACATTTTCGCTGGAGATGACGAGTTTGCTGCCGCAGTTAGCAAACGAGACGAGCTTACCAGTATTTTGCAGTTAGTGGGCATAGAATTAGATAAATGAGTATGCAATCACCCTCAGCTTCTCCCCTCACACTTGCAAATGTCTAACGCGGAAAAAACGATCGATAAAGACACCTTACTTAAAACTCTCGGTGTTAATTGGAATCCGGAGTGGGACACGTTCACGTTTAGCACAATTGATTTTAAGACACTTGCCGGAGAAGTGACTAAAAGATCAGTTCTTTCAAATATCGCGCGTTTATTTGATCCTCTTGGGTGGCTCTCGCCTATTACAGTAGTAGCTAAAATCCTTATGGAAGATCTATGGATCTTGACATGTGACTGGGACACCCTTTGCTGAGTACCGTACGCGAGAGATGGCTCGAATACTGCGGCTCGCTCGCGTCTCTACTGAATCTGTCAATTGAACGTTGGCTAGGCGTGTTTCCTCAGCAAGATTACCAAATTCACGGCTTTGCGGACGCCTCCTCTCGCGCATACGCTGCCGCAATCGATCTTAGGGTAGATAAAGGAAATGGTAATTTTCGAGTCTCTCTTCTAGCTGCCAAACAAAGGTAGCTCCTGTCAAAACAGTTAGCATCCCCAATCTCAAGTTATGCGGGGTGGTGCTCTTCGTCAAGCTCATTCGAAACCTGCAAAATCTGGAATTTCTTAAGCGCTTGCGTGTCTTTGCTTGGTCTGATAGTCAAGTAGTGTTGAACTGGTTACGCAAGCATCCGTGGTTCTGTAAAATATTCGTTGCAAACTGCGTTTCTTGTGTACAAACGAAGTTGCCATCCGCTACGTGGGAGCATGTGCCCACTAAGGAAAACCCTGCCGACTTAGCTACACGTGGCTGCAAACCAGCTGAGCTATCAGCGAGCGTTCTGTGGTGGCGTAGACCGAGATGACATTCCTTGCCTCGAAGTCACTGGCCTCAAACTACGGTCGCGGAGGTCTTGCACGTTCGAAAGGCGGAAGAGGAACCTCCGATACCCACAAAGCATTCCTCTCTATCGCGCTTAACTCGTATTGTGGCGGGATGCCTGCGACCGCTGGTTAACGTGCGTCGAAAGAAAAGGCAGCAAGAACGCTTACCGAATTTTTTAACGTCCGACGAACTTGCAAACGCAAAGAAGGATTTACCAAAAAAGTATGCTCTACGCAAACTTTCTCCCATAGTCGATAAAGACGGGGTGCTTCGAGTCGGGGGGCGACTCGCGCGTTCTCGATTACCGACTAACGCTAAAAATCCACCTATCCTACCCCGCACTTCAAATCTCAGCTATTTGATAGTGCGCGAAGCCCATTGCACCTGCCTCCATGGGGGCTTTACTCTTATAGCCAGTTACGCATCGCAAAAGGCCTGGATTATGCGTAAAAAATTATTGATCAAATCTGTGATTAATAAATGTTTGGTGTGCCAACGTGTACAGCCGCGTGCAGCACACCAGCTAATGGGTGACCTGCCCGCCGAGCGTGTAACATCAGTGCATGCGTTCACAACAACGGGCCTTGATTATGCGGGACCAATTCTCGTGCGCACGACGAAGGGCCGGGGTCATAAAGCTTATAAAGGCTATATTGTATTGTTCATTTGCTTTGCGACTCGCGCTATACAATTAGAGCTCGTAAGCGATTGCACTTCCGCTATGTTTATTACCGTGTATCGGCGCTTGGTTAGCAGGCGAGATGTCTGCCGTAATCTGAACAGCGATAATTCGACCACCTTCCGTGGCGCTGATAGAGAGTTGAAGAAAATGTTTAGCGCGGCTTCTGAGTTTTACAAATCCACTGCGTCTCTTCTTGCCAATGATGGAACCAATTCGCAACTCATACCCCCAACTACTCCACACTACGGCGGCTTATGGGAGGCTGAAGTCAAGTCAACCAAGCATCATCTGAAACGAGTTATCGGTGAACAAACCCTCACGAATGATGTAGACGACCTAGAAGCACTGACTCCAGCACATTTCCTAATCGGCCAACTCCTGGTTCCGTCCCTAACAAAGAAGATCCGAAGGTACCTGACAATCGCCTTGATCGATTGCAGCTTCTACAAAGAATGCGTAATAACTTCTGGAAGCGATGGTTGAAGGAGTATTTGCAACACCTACAGGAGAGAGGAAAGTGGAAAGATCCATCCGAAAACTTCGCGGTAGGGCAGCTTGTGCTCGTAATGAAGATCGTTATCCCCCGACCAAGTGACCTATCACGCGTGTCATCGAGGTCCACCCGGGGCCTGACGGACTTGTTCGGGTAGTTATGGTAAAAACAGCTACTATTAAGCTTCGCCGACATGTTGCGCGACTTAGCCCGTTAGAACTCCCTAGCGGGATAAATGATCTTCAAGAGCAATAAGCCTTCCGAACAAGCACCCTCTTCCGAGCGTATCAAAGTATTAAAGATGAACGAAGTTATAAATATATAATTGTACATATTTGGTTATGAAAGAGTGCATAAATGTAAGTATATATAGGTGTGTGTGTACAAGTGCGCGTGCAATTGTGTGAGATCTGCAATTTTTATGTCAAAAGCGTGGACATTCAACCTCAACTTGTAAATATTCGTCCTGTAATGGACGAAGACAGGTGGAATGTTCGCGCGTCTTGCGCTCGCAAGCAGTCGCAAAGTAAATTTAAGATAGAATCGCGCGCGACCGTAACCTACGTCCTCAGGCTAATCCGGGCAAGAATATACACGTTGCCGCCTGCCCAGTCGTTGTGCTTTAGAGAACTGCTCGAGAGCAAGGCGAATACTTTATTGCGTGCGCAAAGCTTATTGCTTGTCTGTATGCGCGTCTCGAGCATAGGGGCTATAAAAATCGGCACAAAGAGCTAAGCGGCCGAGCTGGCCTTAATGAGTGGGAAACCCACCCCGAGTCGCAGGTTTATTACCGCGGACTGCTCGTCAGGGCCCAGGTCGATAGCTCTCGCGTTGCCGATTCGAAGCTCCTCTGGCACTCGTCGAGATGCTGCAGATGGGTCAGCTGGCCCCACCCACCGACCCACTTTCGCTGCATTTCGTCGCTCGATCGTGCAGTCTGAGTCTAGCTGTAGTCGAGAAACGTTCTCGCACCTAGCTTAGACCTCGAGAATATCCTTTCTTCGGGTATTATCGTAATTGTGTAAGAGTTCGGTGCTGTGAAGACTGTCCGCAAGTGCGTGCTCCCTCCAATTGTAAGCAGCGTAAGGTTACGCGTAGGCCAGACACGAGAGTGGTCCGTGCAGGACGGCAATCGTCCAGGTCTGACGACGGCTCGAGCTAAGACCCGCGGTAGTAGCGGCGTAGGCCCATCAACCGTCGCCAGGCTCTACCGTTGAGGCAGTGAGTCTAAAGTACGCTATCGAACTCCAGTTTATTGTAATAAGAAACACCCTCTGATTCGTATGTTTAATGAAAACTTAGTTATTTTCAATTTTCAGATTGCCCAGAGTACAGGCAGATTCCAGAATTTGGGTTGATCGTCTCTTTTCCCAATGGAAATGTATTTTCTGTTTTCTGAAAGGTAAAAAAATCATACAAGTTTTCAAGCCGACTGCTTAGAGGGATAAGAACATTAGCGATTGGTATAGTTGAGCAGTATTGAAACAATCAGAGAATAGAAATTTCAAAATTCAAGAATTAAAAATTGCTGAGCCCTAACGACTTGAAAATTCTTATATTGTCCCTCTGAGTGACTGGCTTGATAATGCATAAGTTCTCGTTAGCTTATACAAAGCAAAACATGCATTTCCCTTGGGAAAAGATTCGTTACGTCCAAGATTTGGAAACTGAGTGTACATGTTGCTCTCTCAAAATTAAAAATAACTAATTTTTAAGTATGTGTGAATATGTGTATAACACAATATTCAAAGACTTTATCCCTCGGTGTTTTTTAATATTTTATAACAGAGTCTATCGATCTCTCCGAGGTAAGTGTTGGGAAAAAGGTAAAAATTAATTTATACCATTTTTCCTTTTGTTTCAACGTTTCGGTGAACACTGCCACCCTCTTCAGGAAACTGTCAATTTTTAAATTCAATAAATAAATGAGCAGAATACAATTATAATATGTGACAAATTATGACTTACATATAGAGGAGCACAACAGCCTATAGATCGAACGTGTTTCTTCCCCGGCCAATCTCAGGCGGGGGAAGGAGAAGCGAGAAGCAAGGAGACGGACTATTATTGTTCCGGCTTCCTCGACTACTGTTTCAATAATAAGGAAACAATAGGTGTAGCCAACGCTTTTATATCAGCGAGGAGTCTCGCTAATTTTCGAGCGGTCTGTTTACAAGTGACGTCAATGCTCGCCGCTCTCATGCATACTTACAAATTTTAAAGTCGTCTATAATCCGTTTTGTTTTTCAATCGGTGTAATAAGTATGTGTTCACGTTATTGAGTTTCTGTGTATCTTCCATTTTATTGATACCATTATCCTGCATTTTTATGTGTAACATTTCTGAAACAAGTCTTTTATTTAACTAATTTTTCATTAAGCAAATCAATCAGAGGGATAGCATGAGAAATTTCAAGTTAATTGTCTAGACCGAATTTGAGCTGTTCAATTTTGAATGCCTTAAATCTTATATATATTGACATTGGTCTATGTGATTAACTTAAAATTTCACATGCGATCCTTGCGATGGATTTCTAGATAGAAAATAAGTCTCTATTTTTAGATATAAAAAAAATCTCAATTTGAAGGGAGTAGGAAGTATACTCAGTTTCTAGATCATGGATACAACGAACCTTTTCCCAAGAGAAAAGCATGTTTTGCTTTGTATAAGGTAACAAGACCTTATACGTTGTCAAGCCAGTCACTCAGAGAGATAATATAAGAATTTTCAAGTTGATGCGGCTTAGCAATTTTGAATTTTTGAATTTTGAAATTTCTAATCTCTGATTATCTGAATACTGCTCAACTATACCATCTTCAAAATTCTTATACTATTCCTCTAAGCAGTGGGCTTGAAAACTTGTATGATCTTTTTACCTTTTAGAAAGCAGAACATACATTTCCTTTCGGAAAAGAAACGCTCAACGCACATTCTGGAAACGGCCTGTACTATGGGCATTCTGAAAACTAAAAATAACTATTATTTAATTAAGCAAATCAATCAGAGGGATAGCATATGAAATTTAAAGTTAATCGTTTAGACCAATTTTTAGCTGTTTTATTTTGAATGCGTTATATGATAATTATTTTGAAATTGTTCTGTATGGAAAACTTCAAATTTCTCATGATATTCCTCTGATTGGTATGTTTAATGAAAACTTAGTTATTTCCAATTTTCAGAGTGCACAAAATACAGTCCGTTTCCAGAAAATGGGTTGAGCGTCTCTTTTCCCAAGGGCATGTACTGCTTTCTAAAAAGCAAAAAGCCCATACAAGTAGTTGTTAAGCCCACAGCTCAGAGGGATAGTATAAGAACTTTTAATATGGTACAGTGGAGTAGTATTGAGATAATCAGAGATTACAAATTTCAAAATTAAAAAATTCAATTTTTACTTGGCCGTATGAACTTGAAAATTCATATACTATCCCTCTGAGTGACTGACTAAACAACTTACTAGTTCTCATTACCTTGAACAAAACAAAACATGCTTTTCTCTTGGGAAAATTCTCGTTACGTCTGGAAACTGTGTATACTTGCTCTCTCATAATTAGGAAAAACTTCTAAACCACTTGTCTTCTGAACTTATATAATAATTATAAATCTTGAAAAAACATTTTTCACCTCGCTAGCTTCTCACAGTAAACGATGAAAATACAACACTTTCACTACCTTGTCACATTACAAGAAGACTCTTTCCTTGTATAACCTGATAGTTGTTTGTCTTCCAATAAAACCTGAAAAATAAATATAATTAAAAAAGGATCTGAAATTGAATAGTAGTTCACAAGGATTTGCTGTGCCAAATAATAAAAATACTGAGATACGTGTCTTCTGATTAAGAGTAAAGGAAGTGCTCAAATAGATCTGAAAAGTAGTATAAAAAGTTGTCTTTTCATTATAAATCAAATGTATAAAGGCTACTAAACCCGAGTCTTTGATTATTTTGTTACGTCTTCAACTCATGAATACTAAGACCATTAAAGAAAATTTTCATACTATTTAATTGCTAATTATATGTAAAGTTATAAAGCTTTATGACTTGATGACTTTAATTTATATTATGCATAAGCAAAATATGCAAAGCTATATATATTCGCCTTTTACACATTACATTAATGACTCTAATTGTTATAATCAGAAATTATGCAAAATCAAAATAAAAACTTACGCTTCCTCTATTCCAATTGCTGGATTAAACTTAATAGATTTGTCAGCTATTTCCTAATTTATTAATGAATAGAATCAGTGAGGCCGATAGAATATTTCAATATTCACAAACAGAAACTTTTTTATTTTTGCATATATTACTTAATTTTTCAATATTCGCTCCAAGCGTATAACCTCCCATGAGACATAATAACTTATAAAAATCTGAAAAAATAAAAGATAACATTTAAACAAAGAATCAGTTCATAAAATTCTATATATATGTACGGTATATTTAAATTTAATATAAAACCAAATACTTATCTGATTGTGTCGTAATTTATAACATTGTAAAGACAAAAGTATTAATTATATTTGGCACTGTTCTAAAATCTATATTTATGTTATTATTTCACACTATTTAGCAGTATATGTATATATACATATACATATTGTGACGGGGATCCCGTCGATAGCTACTCGCCTGGACACCACCCAGTCAAGATAACAAAATCGTACACTCGGTGGTCTTTGCAGAGCAGCAAGAGAGCAGTCAGCTGACAGCGCGGTGCCGAGAGCAGCCTGCCGCCGAGCAGCAGCAGCACGAGGCGAGAGTGAGAGAGTGGGGGAATACAGCGCGTAGCAGCGCGCGGCAGCCAAGGCGAGAGCAAGAGAGAGGGAAGAACAGCGCAGCGTCGAAGCAGCGAGAGCGAGAGAGAAGAAGATGCGAGGCATGCGAGCCACGAGGCAAACGCGCGCGAGCGACGGCCGCCATGTTGGCGAGGAAGGAACGATAGCATGAGTGCGAGAAGGATGGAATGGCGAGCGAATGAGAATGCGTTATAGTCAGACAAGAAAGAGAGAGAGTGGAGGCAACGTGTATGCGCTGAATGATATTGGGAAAAGGCGCATTTGTAAAGTATTGTAAAGAGGGCGTAAGAGTGCGAATGTACTATATGGTGCGAAAGCGTGTAAACGTGTGATAGGCGCGAGAGAGCGATACATCGGAAATGCGTGAGTGCGAGTGAGAGAGCGATAGACGCCGTGAACCGACGCAGTTGCCGAGCGCGAATAGAGCCAGTATCAGGAACGGCTTGGACCGAAGAGTATCGTGTACCGCTTGGACCGAGACGCATCCATTGAGCAAGCAAGGCAAAAGGAAGCTTCCAAGGCGACTACGAGAGCAACCCGAAATTCCCCCCCCCCCCCGTGTGCATCTTCCGAGGATAATCAGTTTCTTTCGCGAGCGCTTCTACAGGGTACGAGGCATCGCCAGTACGCGAGGACGAGGAGCAAAAGAAGTAGAGACTGGTAGGAGTGTTCCAATGTGATACCTCCCCGCCGCGACTCCCTAACCCTAAAGCCAGCCGCGTTGAGACAGTGAGCTCGCCCGAGGTCGTAAACGCGTCTGCGAGAAAGACACATTAAATTCCAAAATAAATTACGAAGTGTTATTTTACTTGAGTTGCTTTTAATCATTTTTACGTATTTCTCTCACTGCACCTCTCCCCCATGACCTAGAGCATAAGGAGTTCTCAAGCCGGCAGCCTAAGAGTACCAGATCGCGAGTTCGGGCGTCCAAATTATTTAATCAAATACGAGCTCGCGGTAAACCTGAACAGGTGTCATTACGTGGTGCTACGCCTCCCCAAGGACGGAAAAGGGTACCACGTCACAATATATATATTTATACAAAAAAACAAAAGAAAATTCACGTTGATTTAAAAAATATAACACTGTGTATGAAAACATCGTCTGTCGTCTGCGAAAAAACAACGTTCACTAAAGTATATCTATATCGTCTGCAGAAAAATAACGTACACTTAAGTATACCTATATAGCCCAGAATGACGTAGATGCTACGTCACCGGATATCCGTCGAACAATTCTTCTCCCGCTTGAAGAATTGAGGTGCCAGAACTTTCTCTTTAGAATATCTTCCGATCGAAGCAATTTCACAAAATGTGACCCTGATGTGATTTTATTACTTTTGCCGCAAGCTTTCATTTAAGTGCTTATATGTAAGAAAAGAAGCTGTCAATGCGAAGAAAACCGTACCACTAGATTCCAACAATGCCTATGAGAAGTATATAGGGTCTGGCTAGCGCCCGACGGCGGCGTACGTACTGAAAGTACCTTATACTTGCCGTAGTATTAGACGTCTAATACTACGGCCGTATGATTTTCACGGCGTATGTCGAACGTCGATTTCTCAGTATTTACGGACTGACTCCCTCAATATACTATAGCCGTATAATGTTCTATTGCGGTATTACTTAACAATATTATTTATTTTGTAACGTGGAACTTTCCCGCCCGCACGGGGATTCCAGTTATTTACAATTATTTATAAATTTTGCGGCTGACTCTTATTTCTCGGCTCGTGGAATCCTGCAATGGTAGAAAACGGGAGTGTGTGGTGGCAATCAGGTTGAAAAATGTCAAAACATCAATATATATTTAAGAACAATCACGAATATATTCTGTTTCCTTCTACACAATTATTCGGTTAACAAACAGATTTGAAATAACTCGACATAAATTCATGGGCACGCGGCCAAATTACTAATTCCAGGCTGGTCAGGAACACTGAAAAGGGCCGCGAAATAAACCTCTACGCTGATTCTAATTTATGTTGGAAAAACAAGAGGAAAGTCACGAGTCCAAACCTGAAACGCGAAATTTCCTCTACGCGTCGCTCTCGCCTCAATCCTCTATAGAAAACTCCTTCCGCCACAAATATTTATTCAACACCAAAAATGTACTAAAAATATTACCAGTTTCCTCTATGATCTACTCAACCAGAATTCCTCTGCCGCCAATTTTCCTCCACAATAGTTCTCCAACGGAAAAACCTCTCCCAAGCTTCCTCGACAAAATCCACAACACCAAGATGGCTTCCCAAGAGAAAGATAGGAGCGAAGAAAAACAACTGCTGCTGGAAAGCGACCTGCCAGTACAATTGCCCGTGACGGAGTGAGAGTGCGGACTACCACCAAGGCGTCCGCCGACAGAGTGACGTGGTCGACGCTTCGTCCGAGGAAGGATGCCGCGTTTTCCCACCCGGCCTCCTTCACGGAAGCGTCGATCTAATCACCGAATTTTCCAATTGGTCCTTTATCTGAAATAAATCCTCTATTGGCCATTAATAGACCACCACTAGTTCATTCCTCTATCCGTGATTTTCCCCAGCGCCCTCTTTTCCAAATCCAATTTTATCATTGGTTAGAAAATCAATTAACGTCCTCTATTATTTCCTTTAATATGCAATTTCGCGCCCCCTTTATGGATATCGATCAATTAATCAATCATGTCGATATCCATCCAGTGGCTCCACCTACAGATAATCTGTAAGCCGCGCGATATTTGAAAATCCTCTATCATCCTCGAGTAAACCATAGCACTACATATGTCGAGTCAGCAAAGATTCCTAACCCAACCTGTATATTCCTCTATACATCTCTATGACGTCCGCGAGTTAACGTAAAGTCAACTCTGAGCGCTCCAAACGCCGTCAACTTCGCGCCACTATATTCCTCTCACTCTCTCTCTCTCTCTCTCAAGCGCGCACTATCTCTCTCTCTATCTCACACACGCTCGACTCCCACTCTCTCGCTCACGCTCACACTCGCGCTCTCCCCTCTACACACCGCCGCATGCATGTAACCGCGTGCGCGCGGCCGCCGGCTCGCTTCCTGCCATGCCCCCTCCCGAGCGCCAACGCGCCGCGCAGGTGGGACTCGGGAGCTCACATCCTGCGCTCCGCACGCGGCCGGTCAGAGGCAACTCCTGCGAGTGCCACCGAGCGCTGGCTCCGCTCCAGGAGCTGTCAACTCGCCGAGAGTAAGTCAGCTGGCCGTGCAACAATGATCACGACGCAGCAATAATTATTGCTACGTCGCAATTTATATAATAGTATATAACAATATTATTCATTAATGTAAAATTATTTTATTTGTTTCTTAATTGGTATTTTTTTCTGTAACCTCAAAATTTTTGTTTTTTCTATCCTGGCGCACTCGTTTTTTTTTTTCATGTGAACGATATTTCTAGTGCGAATAATTAATGTTGAATAACCTCTAAATTTTTTTATTTGCGTGTTTAAAGCATTTTTTTTGTAAAGTTATCGTACGGTAGTACAAAATATTTTTTACCTCTTGTTCTGTAAATTACGAATGAATTTAAATTCGATTGTAGACATGTCGCTTTCTGAGTCATTATCGACCGGTCACATGATTAGCAACCGCTTGCTAAAATTCTTGGACAAATTAAACACAGATGAACTATCGTTCGCGTTGTTGAAAATTGGTCTGAAAGACAGCGGTATCGTCGACGATAATAAATTGCGTTGTATAAATCCTCTTCATTTCAAGGCTAAATTAGCAGCCGACATCCTCGAGCCATCCGATAGCGAATGGTCCAGCCCAGTGCTAATGGTGTGAAAAGGGAAAAATGGAGATCGTCGTTTGTGCATTGACTTTCGAAAGCTGAATAAATTAACTAAAGTCAGTGCTTACCCTCTTCCGCACATGAACACCATTTTGCGTAAGCTCCAGCGTGCTCAATATATTTCAACAATCGACCTAAGTGATGCTTACCACCAAATTAAAATTAAAAAGAACAGTCGCCCGTATACGGCCTTTACCGTGCCAGGTATGGGTCTATTTCAGTGGAAGCGTGTCCCATTTCTTTCCAAAAATTAAGTAATTCCATTATTACACCTGACCTCGAGCCGCACTGCTATCTAGACGATATTATCATCTGTACTGATACGTTCGAGGATTACTTAAAATACCTTAAAATAGTATTGAGAAAATTGATACAAGCTAATCTTACGATAAATCGTCAGAAAAGTCACTTCTACCGAAGTGAAGCTCGTTATTTAGAAGTGCTGGTTAACAGGGACGGATTTCGTCCGAACCCCGAGAAGATTAAGCCAATCATAGATTATCCTAAACCAAAGAATCCAACTCAAGTACGCCGGTCCATAGGAATGGCAGGCTGATATTTAAGATTCTTAAAAAACTACGCTGATATCGCCCGACCACTCTTCGATCTAGCTAAGGCCAAGGCGAAGCAGAATTTCGTTTGGGACGAAATGCATCAACGTGCGTTTGAACAGATAAAGATATTGATCACATCTGCACTTGTTCTGTATCCCACAACTCTTCTCGCAAACCTTCTGTACTTAGTGCGACGCATCTGGTCTTGGCAGCGTGCTTGCCCAGACGATTGATAACTAAGAACAGGTAATAGAATTTGCCAGCCGGACGCTGACGTCAACCGAAGGTAATTTCTCGGCCACAGAATGCGAGTGTCTCGCGGTACTTTGGACAATCAGAAAATTTCACCCGTATGTCGAAGGCTATCATTTCAATATTATTACTGACCATAGCAGTCTCAAGTGGCTCAGCAACCTGCGCAATCCTACGGGTAAATTAGCGCGATGGGTACTTGAACCGCAAGAATACGATTACATTATCGAACATCGTGCAGGTTCGGCCCACCTAGTTCCAGATGCTTTATCAAGAATACACGAGGAGGATGATGACTTAAAAGAAAATCGTCCGACACTGTCGAGTATTAATCCAGAGAGCGATACAACTGACGAATGGTATTTAAACCGACGCCAAGAGGTGGTTGCAAAGCCACTCGAAAATCCAGGTTGGAAACTCGACGGCAGCAGGTTCTATACGTATCGGACGAACGCGTTCATCGACGAAGTTTTTGAAGATGAACACGCCTGGAAACTAGTACTTCCGAAAGAGCTTACGAAATAGCGAAAATTATTGGCCGTCGTTGAATAAAGATGTAAAGCACTACGTTCGCACTTGCTCTACCTGCCAGCAATGTAAACCGGAGAAGCGCAAGCCTCCTGGTCACATGGAAAATCGCAATTTCTCTCGACCGTGGGAAACGGTAGCCGGATACGTGATGGGTGCCCTATCGAAATCGACCCATGGCTACGAATAACTTCTTGTATTCCAAAACATGTTTACTCGATGGTTCGAATGTTTCCCCATTCGAAAGGCGAACGCTCAGACTATATATATGGTAAATTGTTTAGTATTTCTGAATTTTCTAAGCTAATTATTATTTCATTTATTCTATTTTTATTATTTAGTTGCTTAAATTTAGTCAGAATATCATTTATTTTAATAAAATTTGAATAGAAATCCACTACACATTTATTTTCAAATAAAAAAGGAGAACTAAGAATTCCATCGAAATATATTTGAACATTTTCATCTACTATATAAAATTTTTTAATTTATTGAATAAGTTCAGCTCTACAAATCCTAATGTCTCTACAGGACTTCCTCATATACCTTTTAAATGAATGTTATGGTTAATGTTAATGTCAGTATTATATGAAAATATTAACGGGTAAACATCTTCACGTTAAGAGTCTGTTGGTCTGACTACTATTTCTTGAGTGTTACTTCCCCTCTACCTTCTATTTTACATAAATTTCAATTTTAATTTCACCAAAAGAAAGTTATGATACCTATAAATAATTTGGCAAGTTCTTTTATAAAAAGAAATCGAACTGAAATAAATAAATAACCGTTTAAAAGGGGGAGTATTATAAATATATATGTATTTATATAAACACTTGACCAAATTGCAGTATGTGAAAAGGTACAGTCGGATACAATTAAAACTTTCAATAATTGCGACTGCTGCCACTTTCTGCGCATTCTAGCTGACGTTTGGTGACCGATAACGATGACGCCGTATTTACCATGGGAGATTAGGCAACCATTCTTCCGTTAAATTGGGCGTTGAGTGATGGGTCACAAACATGCGCAGAACATAACGCCAATATGTTATTATTCAAAGTTTCAATTTAACCCTACGGTACATGTAATAGAATGGCATGATGTTCTTACATGCCATTATCACATGACAAACGTGCTCATAATATGTGGTAATATCATGTTTGTCTAAAATTATTATGCAATTTAACAAGAATGTTTGGCATCATGAAAACTTTTTCTTTTATTTATGGAAGCAACAAGTGGATGTACAATCTATTCAACTTAGTAATTCAGTAAATGTGTTGCTATCCTTATTTCATTAAAAATCCATGTCGAGGACAATTATATACAATTATATATTAGATTTAAATTCTGTTGATTTGCATTCATTAAAAAAGAACTGGAATAAATTCTAACATGTAGAACGCAATTTTTTTTACGGAAAAACTTGCCGTCCCGTCCTTTCATAGATAATCCATGAACTACTAAATGTCAGTGTATTTAACAATATCATAAAATGTTTAATATAGTTTGGGGGGCGGTGCGGGAAGATTTCACTACTTTTAAATAGTATATAATACCTAAATTACAAAGAATCATTAACATCAACTAAATAAGTTATAAATTTAAAAAATTAATGTACATATGCTTATGTATTATTGCAATAATAATTTTTTTGTCGACACCGTCTGTACAGCAAATAGTTATGTTTGGATCATTATTATTCAAAAAAGAAATATCTAACGCGTAGTATGAGTTTTAGGGGTTTTTGACGCGACTTAAATAATATAGTTTATGATAAACTTGGGGATCCACGCGAAGGTTATAATCTAGCAAAAACCAACAGTAGACTAACACTTCATAGCTTCGTTATAGGGATCTCTATATCCCCATAACTTGGTGCCAACCCACTTTCGTACTACAACTATGTCTAACCTGAAGTACTAATCTACTGTTGGTTTCTGCTAATTTATGACCTCCCCGTGGAACTCCAAGTTTATCACAAATTATATTATTTAAATTGCGTTAAAAACCCCTAAAACTCATACTACGCGTGTGCAATAACGTTTAGTCTAGAACCTACAAAAAGTTTCAAGTGAAAAAATGCATTTACAGAAAAGATCGCATTAAGATCAAAATACTATCAATGGATTTCACTTTGTCAGATACGTATATATTAATTATCTTCAAATAAATTAACTTTATGATTATAGAACATGATTCTTTGTTTTAAAATAAATTACACTTTCTCTGTTACAGGTGATTCGATGAACTTGTCGTAAAAAAGAAATTTATAAACAGCAGACTTTACTGAATCAGCCTTATTTATCACTGTAAGTAATATACAGAAAAATAAAAATAAAATCCAAAACTTGTGTATATTATTTCTTAATTAATTAAACGATGAAAATACAACAATTTCACTAGCTTTTCACGTCACAAGAAAATTCTTTGCTTGTACAACCTGATAGTTGTATGCCTTCGTAAGTGCTCGTTACCTTATACAAAGCGTAACATGTTTTTCCCTTGGAAGAAGTACTTGCACTCTCAAAATTGCAAAAACTTCTAAACCACATATCTTTTTAACTTATATAATAATTATAAATCTTGAAAAAACATTTTTCACGTCACTAGCTTCTCACAGGAATTCCTTCCCTTTATAATATGATAGTTGCGTAACCTCCCAATAGAAATTCTGTAAAAACTTTTAACGATACTTGAATAATGAAAATACAACACTTTCACTAGCTTGTCACGTCACAAGAAAATTCTTTTCTTGTATAACCTGATCGTTCTATACCTTCACAAGTTCTCGTTATTTTATACAAAACAAAACATACGTTTCCCTTGGGAAAAATCTCGTTACATCTGGAAACTGAGTGCACTTGCTCTCTCAAAATTATGAAAAACTTCTAAACCACTTGTCTTCTGAACTTACATAATTATTATAAATCATGAAAAAACATTTTCCACATCACTAGTTTCTCACAGGAATTCCTTCTCTTTATAACATGACAGTTGCGTAACTTCCCAATACAAGTTCTGTAAAAACTTTCTTCGATACTTAAGCGATGAAAATACAATATGCACACTTTAAACCACTTGACTTCTAAATTTAATAATCATAATCAATAAATCTTGAATATTAAAACTGCAAAACTTACTTAAACTTATTACACTTCACTATAAGCTTGTCGCAGGAAAATTCGTTGAATTTTTTTTCTACCCTGAAAGTTATGAAATGGATACATATATTATTTTTGTCATTTCAGTTCATCCGGCATTTCTTATAAATGATTTATTAATCAAAGTCTATTCAAGCTTTCTTCAATCAAGTTTGATCATATAGTACCATTAATAATAAGCAATGCATTGTTCATACCTAAGTGATAAATATTAATAGTGAGGTCTATAGAAAGTATTATCTTGACTGAAAATACTTCACTAATTTCATTTCGTCACAGGAACCTTATTTTTGCTGAACAAAACTTGATAGATATTCCATCTATTCTTGTCAATCGAGTTCTTCCAGCATTTCTGATAAATTATTTATGAATACGTAACCATAATAAATGTTACGTCAGAAACACGTTGTAAACATAAAAATTGATTGTACTTGTAACGTCCTACGACGTTATACATTTTCAAATCTATTTGAAAATGAATAACGTCGTAGGACGTTATTAATTTAAACTATATTTCAAAATTCAAAACACACGAAGAGAATTACGATGTTAATTTAGAAAGACTGTATTGTGAATGCTTGCTGTAATCTAGTAACACAAGTCAGCAGTGTTACTTATTCGGCAATTGCTAAACTTTTAAAACTGATTATTAAGCGTTACACTTGAGAGAAGAATTGGTCAACGTATTCAGGCTTTAAAAGAGTCGAATTAGCCTCATTTTAATTAGTCTCGTGTTTAAGTCCAAACTCCGTTTCCTCGCGGTTCGTAAATGTGCGGAGATTTATTGTACTCCTAAGTACTAGATTTCGAATAAAGAAACAAATACATTTTTAAACGTGAGGTGTAATCATTTGCAAAGCCATTCAATCCTACAATCTGCAAGTTAGCAGAAGGGAAAAGACGTGGACAACAGAAGCAGAAAGCAGAAACGATAAAAGCAGAAAAACAGAAAGGAAAAGACGAGGACAGCAGAAGCAGCAAAATGAGACAAGAGAAACGGAAAAAGGTAAGTCAAATAATTATACTAAAATACATATCGGAGTGGGTAACGAGTCTAAACCTAGCCATTTTTCACAATTCTATACGCGCTCTCAATAAATAATTAAAATACATACATTTCTCTCAAATACATGTCCTACCCACGAGGTGAGAGCGTAGATGGGACATAACACACTGGATAAAAGTAGTTACAGTTCATATTATATTGACTGATCCATTATTAAATGGATATATTTATTATTTTTGAGAATTGATTTCTTCCATTCTATATATAATTCTTGAATCAAAATAGTTTTTCACTTCACTAATTCCACTTCGTCACAGGAACCTTCTTTTTGCTGGTCTAAACTTGAAATATCCAGCTATCGTCTAGTATATGACTTTATAAACTTTCTTGACTCAAAATTCACTTCGTCTCATCTTGACAGATATTTCAGCTATTGTCATACTTTCTTGACTCAAAGTACTGCTTTAATTTCACTGCATCATAGGAACCTCCTTTGGCTGGTCAATTATCAATTATTGTCCGTTATAAATATATCCCAATAAATACATGTGAGACCGATAGGAAATATTACACATTTTTTGTTTTTTAAGATCACATACAAAAACCTTTTCATTTTTGTTTTTCAATATTCACCAATAATGTTTGGCGTATAACCTGCTATAAGAAACTTGTAAAAGTCTGAAAAAATAAAAGATAACATTTAATCAAAGAATAAGTTTACAAAACCCAAGTCTTTGATTATTTTGTTACGTCTTCAACTCATGAATACTAAGACCATTAAAGAAAATTTTCATACTATTTAATTGCTAATTATATGTAAAGTTATATAACTTTATGACTTGATGACTTTAATTTATATTATGCATAAGCAAAATATGCAAAGATATAATATTCGTCTTTTACACATTACATTAATGACTCTAATTATTATAATCAGAAATTATGCAAAATCAAAATAAAAACTTACGCTTGCTCTATTCCAATTGCTGATTTAAACTTAATAGATTACCAGCTATTTCCTAGTTTATTAATGAATAGAATCAGTGAGGCCGATAGAATAGTTCAATATTCACACACAGAAACCTTTTTATTTTTCCATGTATTACTTAATTTTTCAATATTCGCTCCAAGCGTATAACCTCCCATGAGACATAATAACTTATGAAAATCTGAAAAAATAAATGATAACATTTAAACAAAGAATAACAATTTCTTGTTATTTATATATAACAATTTCTTGTTATTTATATATGCGCGTAAAGTGGTTTTTATTTTTGTTTTGTAGCACGATGTTTGTATCATGAACAGATTCTGTATAAAATCGAGTTGCTGGTCCATGAACAGAAAGAATTAAAAGAGAAGATCGCAAAACTGGATCGGTTCTTTCTGATTATAGAAAATGCAGTAAAAAAAACTGAACAAGCTTTTCGTTCCATCATGAACTTGTTAAAAAATAATTAAAATGATATTTAATAGTATAAAATAATATTTTATTACCTAATACAGTCCTTTTAGTTTGTTTATCCCGTTTCCCATTGATGGAAGTTTTGTGAAGAGTTTTGTTTTCGGAAAAAATGCCCATATGACTCTATTAAATAACTCTCCACGCCATACGTACTCGTATTCAATGCCATCAAAATGAGCAATAAGCATCTTGTAAATGTAAAATACACTACTTTGCTATTGTGCAGTCGTTCAACATTTTCCGCATAATGTTTCTGTACATAAGGAAATCTACATATTATTCTATAATTATGTGCGCTTCACGTAAAAATTTGCACCGTGCTACTTCGCTTTTAAGAATTATAAATATCAATGCACCATGATGGAGAGTTTGTATGTACAACTCTGTCACACATACTTACACACAAAAATACATTCTATCCTCATTATTACAAATATAGTAAAAATATCTTACGATTTTTATGTAGAGTGTCTGTGTTATTTTTCTTTTTTTTACTAAGTATACTCGGCCGTCTAATCATCTTGACTTCAGCTTGACTCGATCACGCAGCATCGATGTTTCAGTAGTCGCGGGATAGTGTGTTTGCAAGAGCACACGTTAAGAAGCCCCCCTCTCTGCTTCCTCAACAAAGCTGGACCCAGCAACTATACTTCAATATCAAAACATGCGACGGTTGTTTGTACGAAAATCGTATATGACTAAAACAGAGCATTTCTAGTGACAGTACAACAACAAGTGCAACAGATAACCTTTAATTTGTGTTACGGAAGAGAATCAGCATTCGTACTTAATACTTGTAATTATTTTGTACGTCTGAAGCTTTTATCCTTTTTATCAGTAGAAACGGACATTTGTGTATAAGCGCGTGCAGATCTCAATAAAATCGAGGTTAAAAGTACCTCTGAAGAAAAACGTTTAGAGCGAAGGTCGTCATCTGTGCGGTAAGTTTTCATTAAATGCGAACTTAAAAATGCATTTTGGGTAAATTCGTAACTTCATTAAGAGGCATATTCGTAAACATCAACAAGTATTATAATGAACGTGTGCAATGCATATATAGATTAACATTTCGTTTTTAAAACCTATAAAACGACTGGTGTACTGATTGTTTAGCCCTACATACACTTATGTAAAAAATACGGCTGATTGAAAAGAATTAAAAAATAATTTTGGAAAAGAATCTTGAAATTTTTTTTTATGTAAACCGCTAAAGTAGAAGTTTTCAAAAACGAGACGAATAACAGGTCAATTGTAAAATTATATCCTTTGTAGAACAAGATGCACATTTAATATTCCTCTCCCCTGAAGAAAACTTTGCAACAAAAAAATTTTCAAGTATTAAAAGTACGATTGATTTTGAGAGCGCTGCATTGAAGTCGTTATTATACGAAAACACTTATTCGAAAATCGCTATGGTTATACTCATATTCTTTATAGCAATAAATATACAGGTATATTTTGCAATTTTTTATCGATTTGCAGGAAAAGAAAGTTATGAAAATGTGGATACGAAATATTTTTGAAAAAATTTTATTTTCATCGTTTTCCCCAAAAATTGATGTACAATTTTAATTAGTTACTGTAAAATATAGAAACTGCACCGTTTTAAAGGTTTCATCCTCGCCTCCAAGATATAAAGACTTCATAAGTGTATTTTTGGCAGAGAATGCCTTTTTTACAATCAGATTTTAGTATTATCGTAAGTATAGTTTATTGTGCGATAAAATGAGAATAATGCTCTTTGAATTGTTATGTTTATTATTACTGAAATGGCAGCGGTGCCTAATAATTTCTATTTTATAAACTTAAAACAGCAGTTTTGTGCGCGTCGCTCTCGATTCTGACATACTTCGTATCGCATGTATACTTAATTTTTTTCCGAGTCTTAACTCTCCTACAAACTGTACAAAAGTACCACCAGTAATAAAGATTTTTCATTATTCGAGTGTCACTGTGTCACACAAAACTGTGCTTCTATACATTGCGAGTGTTTATATATGAAACTAATGTATATGCAGAATGTGGTACCGATGAATTGGTTTTGTAAGTGAATATATTGATATTTTGTTAAAAAGTTGCATAGCTTACATAACATATTTTGAAACGATACGTGAATATATTTTAGAAATGAAAGCGGTTCGTCGATTTTAACGTACACTAAGTACAAATGAAAATTTTGATATACCAAGGTTGAAAGATTTATATTTTTTATTTCCATTGAAGGCTACGTGTTTTCCGAATTATTTAATGTATCTGGAATAATACCTGGAATAATTTTTAAATCCACTCTGGAAATTCTGGAAATCTAAGGGAATTTCGTTCTTTGTCGAGTGCTACACACTCCGTCATATGTTTATAAATTTTGATCCGAAAGCTTCGCTTTTAAAGATCAATAGTTTTAATTCAAGTTCTATTTTTTATCTTAATCTTTAAATAATTATAATTTGCAATTTTTCGCAAGATTAGCTATATTTCTGAAATTTAACGAACTTGCACCAATGTCTTACGAGTTTACCTTAGACTAAGGGAAAGTTGTTGTAAATAAATAAACAAGATAATTAAAGTAATGAAGACTTAGAGTAAAAGAGCTTTATCTACATATAAATAAAATTTTTCGTTCGAAAAACCTTTAATTGAACAATTTTAATTGCTAATGACTCACTCGAAAAATTGAGCATGTGAGGAATGCGTTGTATACAATACAAAAATGGTTTATACAATCTACATATTTCTAATACAAATAGCATTAGTCCCATAAATTTAATATAAATATATAAAAAAACTCTTAAAATTTTTTGCATACATAATTTTGAATTCATTGCACCGAAAATCTGCTATTTTTGAGAGTGAAAGAGCCATTATAAAATATTCATACACAACCCGAGAGGTTTACCGTACACATGTGCTTAATCGACCCTTCCTCGTGTTATCTCGAAAACGATGTTTTTTCAAATATATTTAAGGGAACGATCTTATATTAAAATTTTTCTCATTCATTTTTCAGTATCTACTCTTCTACTATATCCACTTTTTAAGTCGCACGTTTTTTCTTTCTTGTACAAAAGTGTCAAAAGAGGTTGACGATGAATTACGTCTAGGTCGATAATCTTTTTATGCGATTAAACATGTCGCTGGCTTATCTAAAGGAAGGAAGCATATAACCAGAATAAGCAAGAAGAAAAATTGGGATAAAAAAGAAGTAATCAAATCGATCACTGTAAGTGTCCATTTATTGGTAAATGCATAGGTTTTTAAATACACACGAGACAGTTTCTTCTTGATGAGCGTGAGATTCTACTTTGAATCATGATATTACTGTAATCGAACTGCACATTACTGTCTGCGATAATTTATAATATAAGAATCTGTAAGTGTGTAAGGTATAAAATGTTATATAAAATTAGCGATGATCGATGCACTTGGATTTCAAAACAGGTGGTGAGAGAGCTAGATATATTTCAAGGGTAGGAGAAATAAAATTGAGCGAGTAAAGCCGTGTCAAATGAAATAACTCGTAAAAATCGGGAAATAGAATCATCATGCTCATGGAGGTGTTAGTGTATGCGAGATCGGGTACAGATGATGTGTAAACTGTTGCGACGAAAATCGGAGCATTTACAGTCTCACCTGCTTTCGTGGCACAGGCGAACTATTTCCTATGTTATGTTTAGAGTACTGCATGAATTCTTTTTCATTTCATTTCAAGTTTTGATGTGTTTAATTGATCGCAATTTTTCGTTTCGTTTGTTGCAGAGCATAGCTTAATAATATGAAATTTTCATTTTGTTTTGAACGGGTTTGAAATAATTTATCGAGATTTGAACGATAACAATTTATTTATTATAAATGAATTATAAGTTAAAAACAGTATATGTATATCATGAATGTCAATTCCAATTTTGTAAGCAATTTATTGCTTTTTCATATAAATTAGCAAACAAATTTTGTGTCATGGTTAGACAAGCTAATGCTCTATATATAAATTATAGGCAGATCTTCGATCTTGTTTTCTTTCGAAATTGATGTCTACTTCTCTGGACCATAGTGATGATGCATTTTCAGTATTAATATTGAAAAAGGGAGGATTTATTGATGAATAATTATACCTATCATTTTTTGTAATAATTCTTCGATCTAAAATGAAATATGAAAAGTTGAATAAAAATTTTGCTGTTATATACTGTACGTAAAGCTAAAGTGATTTTTCATTTTAGTACTTACGAAGTATTTGTAGCATCTTCTTTCCACGAATCAATCCAGGGTAAAAATGTAATATTTTCAGCGAAATAAAAAACAAGTCAAGCTGAAATGCTGTACCTGATTTTACTGATTGTAGGATTTACAAAATTTTTTAAATTTATTTAACAATTTTATTTAATAAATATTTAAACCCAGTTTCGCACTCGAATCATTAATAATTCGTCGGTACTTTCTGTTTGGAGGAAAAACTTCTTCTTCACCTTCTGTTGTGAGGTATGTGTCATCGTAAACGTAAAAAAAATGTTCCAAGTTCTTTGCCTCATGAAAAAGTTGCGATTCAGGCTTAAATAGACAATTCATAAAATTAAAAATTTTATTGCAACGAATTTTTAGCGCGCGCGCGTGAAAAAGGAAATAACTTCAAAATTGAGTGGTTAACTCTAAAAAATATCATGATGATGTAGAATAGTAATCTCTATACTTTGAAAACAGTTGAAGCCACTGAGTGTATTATTTTTTCTATTAAAAATATTAAATAGTAAAAAGGAGTGTTCTTTGGGGTTGAATTATGGATTTAAGAAAGAGTTAGATGCAACTAAAAATATTCGATAAATATTGCATAAAATTAGACATTACAAACTTCCTGTATGGGGAAGCGATGATTAATTTTGCATAACAACAGATAGTTGCCCTTTTCTTTCGTTCGGCAGTGTGCTGAATGTTGGGAGTTTACGTTACAGCAAATCATAATTTTACAATCCGAATAATACTGATACTAATAATTATAATATTTTATGAAAATAATAATAATAATAATAACAATGATAATAATTATTATAAAAATTAATAATACTAATATAATTATTGGTTCAAAAAACTCACCATAATTTAGTTAAAGTTTCTAGTTATTATTTCTAATTTTGGAGCATAATTTATTATTAAACAATGCATATTGTTTAATAATAAGTTATTTTGAAAATCTTGTTTCTGTTGAAATTATAAATTTATGCTTTGCACAGCAGTGCAACGAACTTAGGAAAATGCGGACAATGCTGAATTGTCAAATTAGCCTTTTATAACCGAGCGATTGACCGCTGAGAGTCAGTTGGTAAGGTGATTCTATGTCGGGCTGTCGTAGTGCTAAGATGCACTGTATAAGATATTATAAATAAATGTAATAAATAATTATTAAATCTCTTCTCCTATACTTAATTTTTCACCATATTTTAACATGGTAGCAGAGCGTGGTTCGTGGTTCCAAATAGTGATTAACTAGTTTTTTTTTTGAACAATTAAATTTTGTGTTAAACTATCCATGGAAGAATTCATGGTTGAAGGAAAACTCAGATAAGTACATAGGAAAGCTTATTGATGAGCAGTCAAGATAAATATTGGTATTTGAAAGGAAAAAACCCAGGTTGGGTATATACAGTTCCAAAAGAAGAATTAGTTGAATTTTTGTGTTTAATCGAAAAGAGTTTAGTGTTAAAATTTGTACCTTTAGATGAGGTAAGGAAATTAGTCACGCAAACTTCAGAAAAAGAATATGCAGCTTCAGCATCAAAACAAAAATTAATTGAAATTTTGGATAAATACGCTACCAAAAAGATATATGATCTTTTGAAGTTAGATGATCTAAGAAAGGCAGCCAAAACAGTACTAGAAATACAACTTGAAGATCAATCGAAAGAAAACCAACTCAAACTAAGGAAACAAATAGAAGAAATGGCAAATAACGAAGAAATTAAAATCCAGGTATTTGACGGTAAAAATTATAGTATATGGAAGAAGAGAATATTACTATTATTAAAGTGGAAAAAATGTGATGAACCTGCTACTAGAGAGAAACAAAGTACTGAAGAATTGGAAATTTGGACCGAGAAAAATCTGAAAGCAATGAACTATATTTATGGCAGTATTTCAAATGACCAACTAGAATTCGTGAGTGAAAAAGATACAGCGTTAGAAATTATGAAGAAATTTGACGAGTTATATTCGAAAGAATCATCGGCTTTGCAGATATGCATAAGAAATAGATTGGATAAAATAAAGCTAAAAGATTTTGACAACGGCAGTTTATTTTTCACAGAATTTGAGAAAACGATAAATGAATTGAAAAATGCAGGTGGAAAAGTTGATGAACGAGAAAAGTTAAATTATATGCTGAGAACATTACCCGATTCACTAAGCTATTTTGGAGATTTAGTAGATGCAATGCAAGAAAATGATAGAAACTGTGAATTTTTAAAGAATAAAATAAACATGTGGGAAAGCCGAAATACAGAAAAGGATAGCGGAAAGAAAAAAACGAGTGTTTTTCAAGCTGAACAAAACAAAGATAAAAACTGTTTTGGATGTGGACAATTTGGACATATTATGAATGAATGCCGAAACTCATGGACCAGAGGAAGAGGCAGCAGAGGTATAACGCACTGGCGAGGAGGTGCGCATAATCAACATCAGCAGCAACAACAGACACAGCAGTTTCGAGGTCGCGGAAGCAGAGGTGTACAACGAGGTTACTATCGCGGAAGCAGAGGTGGACAACGAGGCTACTATGGTAGAGGCAGAGGAAATCAGAGACACGATGCGAGGTATAGTGAAAACGTCAGCGATCAAGTGACACCAGAGTCATTTTCAGTAGAGGTAAAGCGCGATGATGAGTATGACGCGAAAATTTATGCTTGCGATACAAATAAAATAGATTGGATATTAGATAGTGGCTGCTCAGACCACATAATAAATGACGAATCTTATTTTCATGAATCAATCACTTTAGAGAAGCCAATAAGTGTAAAAGTTGGTGATGGTAGAATTTTGAAAGGTACAAAAGTTGGTAAAATCTTAACTAATTTTAGTGCAAATAGAATGACAAATAATGTAGAAATATCCAATGTATTTTACGTTAAAGAAATGGATAAAAATCTGTTAAGTTTTGCGAAAGTAACGGATAAAAATAAAATTATTTCTGTTGAAAATACATCGAAAATATATAACAAACAAAACAATTTAATTGCGGTAGCTTACAAAGAACATGGATTGTATAAAATCAGTAGTTTTATTGATAGTAAAGAGTGTTATATCGCAGGAAAAAATGAAAAAATTGAAACACAGAAAGAAAGATATCATAGACTGTTAGGTCATGTTAATTTTAAATATTTAGAAAATATGTGTAAAAATAAATTAGTGGATGGTATGCCAGAAAAATTAGAATCAGTAATTTTGAAATGCGGTACATGTATTCAAAATAAAATGCATAATTTGCCTTTTGCAAACAATAGAACAAGAGCAACTGATATTTTAGAACTTATACATACAGACTTGAATGGGCCACATAAAACTACGGGATTTGATGGTTCACAATATTTTCTAACATTTATTGATGATTATAGTAAATGCGCGTTAGTTTATACGATAAAGTCAAAGTCAGAAGTTTGTGAATGTTTCATTGACTATATTAATAAAGTTGAAAATATTACCGGGAAAAAAATAAAAAGATTGAGATGCGACAACGGAAAAGAATATTTAAATCGAGATTTTTATAATGTTATAAGTGAAAAAGGAATTTTGTTAGAACCTTGTCCTCCATATATACACGAATTAAATGGAACAGCCGAAAGATATAATAGAACAATAATGAATACAGCAAGATGTTTGTTATATGAAGCTAATGTAAATCGTAAATATTGGCCAGAGGTAGTGAAAGCGGCAGTTTATTTAAAAAATAGAACAATTGCGAATACTATTGAAAATAAAACTCCTTTTGAAATTTTCTTTAAAAAGAAACCGGATATTAGTCATTTGCGATTATATGGCAGTAAAGTTTTTGTCAGAGTACCAGAAATTAAAAGAGATACGAAATGGGATAGAAAAGCTGATGTAGGAATTTTATTAGGATATGATCACGTTGGATATAGAATTTTAGTCATTCTATTCTAGATTCTAGATCAAGCGATATCAATGAAATAGTTAAGGATAATGCAAGTAAACTTCTAAGAAGATCTGAAAGGGAAAAAAGGAAACCTGACAGATATAATGCAAATTTCGCTAACTCAAATTATATTTATGTAAATGTTGTAAGCGTAGATAGTCCTTCAACTTATGAAGAAGCTATAAATAGTAGCGATAACGATTTATGGAATGAAGCAATGACTAGAGAAATGAATTGTTTAATTAAGAATAAAACATGGAATTTAGTTGAAAGACCTAAAAATAAGAAAATTTTAGATTTGAAATGGGTATTCACAAACAAATCTGATAATAGAAAAAAAGCCAGGCTTGTTGTAAGAGGTTTTCAACAAACTGAAGTACTTGAAGATCTATATTCACCAGTAGCTAGAATTCAAACTTTAAAATTACTACTGTCTTATTGTTGCAAAAATAAATTAATGATTAATCAAATGGATGTAGAAACAGCTTTCTTAAATGGTTATGTAAAATCAGAAGTATTTGTGAAACAACCTAAAGGCTTTGATGATGGAACAGATAAAGTTTGTAAACTAGAAAAAGCATTGTATGGTTTGAGAGAAAGTCCGAGAGCATGGTATGAATGTTTTGATGATTATTTAAAGAAAATGAAATTTCAAAGAAGCGAAAGCGATTATTGTCTATACGTCAAACAAGAAAAAGAAGACATAATTTATTTAATTTTATTTGTAGACGATTTATTAATTTGTGGAAAAAACAAAAAAATAATTGATGAAGTTAAGCGAGAATTATCAAATAGATTTGCTATGAAAGATATAGGGGAAGTAAATACTTATTTAGGGATAAATATTAAATATAATTGTGAAAAAGGTCAAATGACATTAGATCAGAGTGATTATATAGACTCATTAGCCATAAAATATAATATTATAAATGCGAAACTGTATAATACGCCAATGGAACAAAATTTGAGTTTAGAACCCGCACAGGCAGCATCAAATGATTTAAAATATAGAAATTTAATCGGAGCATTATTGTACATTAGTACAGGAACAAGACTAGATGTAAGTTATAGCGTCAATTATTTAAGTAGATTTCAAAATAGTTATGATGAATCTCACTATAAATATGCATTAAGAATTTTAAAATATTTGTATTTAACAAAAGATCTTAAATTAACCTATAAAAGAAATGAAAATGCTGAAATAATGGATTGCTTTGTTGATGCTGACTGGGCTGGAGACAAAAATGATAGAAAATCAACGACTGGATATGTTATAAGAATTTTCGGAAATGTTGTATATTGGAAGTCAAGAAAACAAGGTAGTGTTACAAAATCATCAACAGCAGCAGAATATGTAGCTTTATCAGAATTAGTGAGCGAAGTCAAAGTAATACAAAATCTATTAAAAGACTTTAAAATTAATATCGAAAAGCCAATTAATATTTATGAAGATAATTCCGGAGCAATTGCAATAGCAAAATTTGGAAATTTGACAAAAAATTCAAAGTATATAGAAATTCATTATCATTTTGTAAATGAAAGTTATGAACAAGGAATTATAAAAATTATAAAAGTCGATTCAGAAAATAATATTGCAGACATTTTAACAAAAGCCTTAGGTCGTAATAGATTTGAAAAATTTCGAAATATACTAAGAATTGTTTGAAATAGTTCTATCACATAAATTTAAGGAGGTGTGTTGAAATTATAAATTTATGCTTTGCACAGCAGTGCAACGAACTTAGGAAAATGCGGACAATGCTGAATTGTCAAATTAGCCTTTTATAACCGAGCGATTGACCGCTGAGAGTCAGTTGGTAAGGTGATTCTATGTCGGGCTGTCGTAGTGCTAAGATGCACTGTATAAGATATTATAAATAAATGTAATAAATAATTATTAAATCTCTTCTCCTATACTTAATTTTTCACCATATTTTAACAGTTTCAAATTTATGGTCAGCCATACCGGACACCTAATTTTAATTTTAATTTTTCTTCATACATTATTATCTTTTTCGCTTTTTTACATAAATAATTTATTATTTCAATACATGTATTTGTAAAGACGATCTTACGTTTGTAATCATCAACGAACCCGGAAACGCTCCGCAGAGGACATTATTTTTCTTTGAATTCTCCATTTTTTGCACCGATTCGTATAAACAATGTAATGTTTAAACAAATCATTTGTCAGACAGATGCCATATTATCAACAGAGATCTCAAAAATGTATGCTTCAGTACTTATTTTGGCCAATTATTCTCAATATCTGTATAATATGCGTATGTTATCAATTTTAAAGCCTAGTGTAAAAGGGGCTTCATCGGCTTTTTCTTATTTATTAACAATTTAATTACTTTTCAATTGTAGTAATCATTAAAATAACTTAATATTATGTTATTCAGATTATCTAACAATTTTCTATTAACATTCAACTTTCAATTAACTTTTTTACTTTATTTTTCTACCATTTCTACAACATTGTGAGCGTAAGAGTTCAATTATTTTTTACAATTTTTAATTATGCAAAAAAGTTATTTTGTTATAGTAACTTTTCATGTTTTCATTTATGTATAATTATCGCATATTTTATTTATTTTTTCAAGAACTTTTTTTTTCATTAATAATGTCATATTCAAAATTTCGCGCACGGATTGTGCCACTTCTGGCATCGCTGCTGGTGGGGGTAACTCACTGCTTCAGCGTCGAAGCAGTTCCGCTCACCTGTATAAAAGAGCGCGTCATTCCGGGAAGAGCATTCATTCCTTCACCGGAGCTGGAGTTAGAAGGAGCAATATGTCTCCTGGCTAGCTGAAGCACCCGGAGAAGCGCTGGCGCTCCGGAAAGCCCTGAATGCGGAGCATTGAGTCTCCCATAGGGAATCCGACTAAACGCGCAAATACAGCGGAAAGTCTTTTGCCATGTATACGGCTATCATTTTATATTTTTTAATAAACGTTAAAGTTAATTTAAAAATCTTAAACTTTTTCTTAAATCCCTTCACACAGCAAGACGCAAACGTGCTGCAATAAGTCAGACTAAGCACTCGCACATTTTGTCTTATACGCTGGACTACCTTTTAACTCAATATGTGGTCTCAAAGGGAAAAGCGATTTTTTAAAAATAATAATAAATAAAATACACAGATTTTAGTGAGCCGCAAACACATAGCATTACATCTATGGTAAGCGCTCACGCAATTTTCAGCTCAGTTGTTTTTTATTAGGCATTGCGTCTTGATAAAGAATAATTTTCAGAACGAGAAGATCAAGAAGCCGTCCAAAATTAAAGTCTTATTATGCCCGAAGGCGCATTGCGTCGTCTTAGGGAATAGAGAAGCATCGTGCAGTGCGTCACGATTATCTATATTTGTGTTGCTGGATATATACAAGGCATTACGTCCTTGTATATAGAAGTAACTATTAATAATCATTTAACATCAATTTATGCGCGAAATACTTTATTTATTCGCCAGGTATCTCGGACCATATAAAATCAAGATAATTTTCGAATACTTTTAATCAAAATCTCTCGCCTCTTTTCATTCTCCGTTGCGCGGAGGCGAGGGGCGTTTCAACATATCATTTCAAATTTAAATCCTAATCCAAACACTGTTGATTCAGAAAACTGCACTTCACTATGACACTGTTTGCAACACAACACATTTTGGAGTTCAGAAAAGAGAATATTGATGTCAATAATTCTATTCTTGACTCCGGAGAGGCCTTCTGCTGCTGGAGTTTCAAGTTTCCTTGAAGATGTTGAAGGTCTTAGTTGTGCAGTTGAGTCTACTGCGTCACTGGGTCTAGTTCCTGTAAATGTTCTTGATTACCTTTTACTTCTTCCGCAGGAGTTCTTCCTATCTAAATGAGTGTTAGGCAATCTGCTCTTGTTATCATTCATTGTTATAACTAACTAATCTAAACTAAAAGCTAAACTAACCAAAATTTCTTACAATTACTCTGAACTATTCACTTTAAAAAATTAAAATATAAATAACTTTAGAAGAAAAAAAATGGTAAATAAACAAATAACTAAATTTAATTATGTCTGCACTGTGCAAAAAATCTTACATTCCAGAACTTTCAAATATTTGAAAGCTATAGTAAAGCAGATTTGAAAGCACACTGATTCTAACCTTTACGTACTTTACAAAACAGGACATGGTATACAAGGTCGGTAAATGGGGAGTTCAAATATTTTCGTCACAGCGGTCGTCAGGTTTTGGTTACAGAATCGCCACCTAGACTGTTGCGAAGAGCGCGCGTATTTCAATTTCACCTAATGACTATATAGTTTCATGAAACTCAGAATGAAAAAAAATCATGATTTATTGTTATAAAATAATTTGCGAAATACGTATGTATGTTTAAGAGCGCATGTGTGTATGCGAGTGATACACACACACATACACACACATACATATGCGCGCATAAATACATTCATATGCAAGGAAAAAGTTAAACATTCCTGTAATACGATATATGTATATATATATTGTAACGTGGAATTTTCCCGCCCGCACGGGAATTCCAGTTATTTAATCCTTAAGTTCAGATCCCAATGACTCCTTCTCCAAATAATTATCACTACTCAAAACAACCGGCCTTACAACGTCATGATTATTGACATTGTTCCCAAAATTACCAATTGAACATGTCTTCCTCACAACGTCCGCCTTCTCACACAAAGGTTGATCCACTATTTTTGAATTAACTTTTAATTCCTCCAATTGCGGATCAACTCTCAAATCAAAATCTCCTCCACGGGTCGTAATATTCTGTTTATTACTACCCTTCTTCTCGCTGAAACTTCTGTTCCTCTTCCTAAAATTCTCTTCACTACCACTACTGCTGACACTATTTCCATTACTCCCACGACATACTGTAGGTTTATCGCTTGTCCTCAGTATTCGTTTAAGTTTCTCGTTCCCATTATCAGCAGTAGATCTTCTCAATACAACTTCTTCATAATTTGTAATATCTTGAGTGATACCAACACTACCAATTGATGAATCTTTACTTACTGTATGCAAGTTTTTATCCATACTCTCTTCTCTAGAAATACCGCCATACCAAGTAGTAATCAGAGATTCATGGTTTCCTCTATTTACTTCCACTAAACCACTACCTCCATTACCATCTTCCAAACTTCCAATTTTATCACTAACAGTTCCTACATCTACGCGGAAGCCAGGGAACTGAGCTACGCCCCCGCTCTGCCATTTCCCAACTTATTCCAAATATCACAATCCGGACACTCTCTAAGTGTGACCCCAGATTTGTTGCATAATTGGCAATAAATATCTGTTGTTGTCGGCGCATTACAACTATTTGCCTTATGACCCATCTGATGACACCTATAACATGTAGTGTCCGGACATCTACTGGCAATATGTCCATCTTTTCCACAAGCATAGCATTTCCTTGAATCTTGCTGAGTATTCCCTCGTTGATCCTGAAAATTTCCTCTACGCTGTAAAAAACCGCCATTTTGCCCTCCAATATCTACACTTCCACCAATATTCCAACCAGAAGACTGCTGTTGCGGCTGCTGATACTGATTCTGATTTATTGGAACATTCACTCCAGCCTGATCATTATACACAATCTCATTACCGCTATTCGTTGGAGTGCTGGATCTCATACCTCCGGGTGTCTTCTGACTTCTAGGTTTCGCTGGTTCAGAAGGAATTACTTCCTCTACCACCACTGTTTTAATTATTCCTTTGTCACGATCCCTTGGAAGATATCCAGCTCCCGGAAGCTTCATTCGTTCTTTTGCAAGTGGAGGTTCCCAACAGTCATTCATCTCCTTAATCCTCTCATAATGCCGACCATACCTCTCTATATCCTCTAATGACGTAATTTTCATGTTTACCATGAAATTCCGATACTCTGATCGAATTCGTTCATAGGCCATGCCTATTAACTCCCTGTCGTTCGGAGGATTGTCTAAATGATCCACAATATATTTGAAACAATCGATGAATGCCGTGATCGGTTCCCCCATACCTTGTGTTCTTCTCAACAAGTCACTGTAAATGTCTCTCTGACTAATTTCTCCAATAAATCTATTTCTGAAAGCCACTATCAATTTCCTCCAAGATCTTACTTCTTTTCTCTTTACCCTAAACCAATTATCTTCCCTCTGGTCTAAAAAATTTTCCGCCACGACTCTGTCCTCTGTTCCGCGAAACCTTTGGCACCAGCTCTGGAGTATTTTCACCAAATTTCCATGACAATATGAGCCAGATCTAAAATCTGCTCCACTACAATCTCTAAAATCTTCAAAATCTCTTCTGCCATGCGTAACATCCGGAATACTTCTAAAATCTTCCATACCTCTGTCATTTCCAGTATGACCAGGCATATCCTCCAAAGTATTTCCACTGTTACCTGCAAAACCTCTATCTACCAAATATGGCATAGAAAAGACAGTATTTATGTTTCTTCCTCCATTAGACGACGTCGTCACCGTTGTGCCTTGAGTTCCACAAGTCACCGTAATTATACTTGTTGTCAGCGTCGTATCTTCCACTGAAGAAACCACTACTGCCATTTCAGGATCCTGTTGATCCACCGTTGCCATCTCTAAAGTCGGTTTTACCAGCCTCTCAGCAGCAGACAAATTTTCTCTTTCATACCAACCTCTTTATACCAGGGAACATCCTCAAAACCTTCCACCAACAGGTTTGCTCGAAACAGCCTCTCCGCCAATTCTCTATTTAAACCTAATGTACTATAGCCGTACTCACGCAACTCGCCCGAGATTTCTTCTATATCTCGAGCCACTATTGCCCGCATCCGCGCCCGAAGTTCTCTTTCCTGCAGCAGCATTTTCATGCAGTTTCTATATTCTTGCTCCATGGTTGACATCCTAAGTTAAGCAGCAATTACCGCCACAAGAAATGAATCCTCCACAAAACAAATAGGGAAACCCTACCTACGCACACACACTAAAATACAGGGAAATTCGATACGCTCGTAGCGTAAGAAAAATCAATATAAATATACAATACAGGACACCCCCAACCCTCGTGGCGGGGGAAAAAAAAATTCTGTATGGCAAAGGAAAGATGAAAAAAAAACAAAATATCCTCCACAATCTTCCTGAAATTCAAAATTCCACAATATAGATCACAAGCTTCCTGAAATAAAAAATTCCTCTACACGGGTTAACAATCGTTCTGTAAAATAAAAAAAATTCCTCCACACAAAATTCGAAAATAAAATCTCAACCGATCAATTATTTTCCTGAAAGAAAATCTCCTCCACCCAAATTTGAAAATAAAATTTCAATCGATCAAGTATCTTCCTGAAAGAAAATTTCCTCCACACAAATTTGAAAATAAAATTTCAATCGATCAATTCAATTATAATAAATAATATTTAATAATATATAATGATATGCAATAATGATTTACAACATAAACGATAAATCCCAAAAAATCATCATGTGTGAGTGTGCGCATAAGGAACAAGGGCCCGCCCAAAATTTAAAAATCCAGAGAAAATCCCAACACAAGAAACGTGAAAAGGAAGAAAAAAAAATTTTCCCACTATGGGTATCCTCCATAAATTCCAATTGTTGCACAATAAATCCAATCCAATCAGGAAAGGAAAAGAAACTTTGAAATTCTCAACCGACGCTTAGCGTCCAATATGGCGTCACGACCACGTTTCAACCGCCAAGTCCACCAAATGCCCGCCAAATTGACTCCAAGTCGTCTTTGCTAAAATTTCCTCTAAACTTTCCTCCACACAAATTTCCTGCTGAAAAATAAAAATTCCACCACCTAAAGCCGCACGATGGGCGCCATTTGTAAAGTGGAATTTTTCCGCCCGCACGGGAATTCCAGTTATTTACAAAGTATTTATAAAACACACGGCTTTCTTCTTTTCCCTTGGCTCGTGGTATCCCTGCAATGGTGAAAAGCGGGAAATGTGGTGGCAATCGGGTCGGAAATTGTTGAACACAAATATATTGGTTAATAAATTACGGATATATTCTATTCTTGTTATTACAGTCAATTCTTTTAGCAAACAAATTCAAAACTCGAAATAAGATCATGGGCACACGGCCATATTACTAAATCCAAGGCTGTTCAGTAGTGCTAAATAGAAAAGGGCCGCGAAAATTCCTCTACGATTGCTTCTACTTAAACAAAAGGGAAAACGCCATCCGCTGAAACGGCACGTATTCCTCAATATGTAAATTATTCCTCTATATGTTATCCCGTATATTAAATATTACACCAGACTCTCACCAAATTCCTCTATAAATATTCCACAAGAACTACACGGAAAATCCCTCGTCAACTCTGCGGCTCCAAAATCTCCTCCAAAATACACAAGATGGCAACCCAAAAGAAAATACTTGTGACAGTACTGCTCCAGAAAAGCTCTAAGAACGGAATCAGAGTGCGGACTACCATCAAGACGTCCGCCGACAGAGTGACGCGGTCGACGCTTCGTCTGAGGAAAGATGCCGCGTTTTTCCCACCCGTCCTCCCTCTTCACGGAAGCGTCGATCTGATCACCGAATTTTCCAATTGGTCCTTTACCTGAAATAAATCCTCTATTGGCCATTAATAGACCACCACTAATTTATTCCTCTATCCGTGGTTTTTCCCAGCGCCCTCTTTTCCAAATCCAATTTTATCATTGGTTAGAAAATCGATTAACGTCCTCTATGTATTTTCGCAATATGCAAATTCTCGCCCCCTTTATGGATATCGATCAATCAATCAATCATGTCGACATCCATCTGGTGGCTCCACCTATAGATAATCTGTAATCCGCGCGATATTTGAAAATCCTCTATCATCCTCGAGTAAACCATAGGGCTACATATATCGAGTCACCAAAGATTCCTAGCCCGTATATTCCTCTATACATCTCTATGACGTCCGCGAGTCAACATAAAGTCAACTCTGAGCGCTCCAAACGCCGTCAACTTCGCGCCACTATATTCATCTCTCTCTCTCTCTCTCTCTCAAGCACACACTCGATTCCCACTCTCGCCAAATGTCTCTCTCCCGCGCGCGCCGACTCTCTCTCCCTCTCTCTCGCTCACGCTCACACTCGCGCTCTCCCCTCTACACACCGCCGCATGCATGTAACCGCGTGCGCGCGGCCGCCGGCTCGCTTCCTGCCATGCCCCCTCCCGAGCGCCGACGCGCTGCGCAGGTGTGACTCGAGAGCTCACATCCTGCGCTCCGCACGCGGTCGGTCAGAGGCAACTCCTGCGAGCGCCACCGAGCGCTGGCTCCGCTCCAGGAGCTGTCAACTCGCCGAGAGTAAGTCAGCTGGCCGTACAACAATGATCACGACGCAGCAATAATTATTGCTACGTCGCAATATATACTAGAAGGGTACCCCCCTGCTCGCTCCGCTCGCCAACCCCCATCACTTCACTTTCTAAGTTTGCATTTATATATATATATATGCAGATATAGTTGTAAAATTTTTACGTTAATATTATCAAAAATATAATTTAAACTTTTTGATTTTAAATCAATTAAATAATTAATTATGATCCGCAGTATTCACCTATCGCCTCCACCTACCGCCTTTACCCCCATCGCCTCCAGTCATGACTCCTTCCATTTACACCAATTACTTCGATGCTCTGCCTTTTACCTTCAATCATGACCTTCGCCCTGCACCTATTATCTTCAATCACGTCCTTTATCTTCCCTTGCCACCGTGAATCATGATCTTTACAATCCGCCTTTCCCTGCTGGCTAACATCCTCAACCAATTGCTTCTAATAATAACGATTTATACCTCCTCCTACGCCTTCACCGTTCACCTATCACCTCCAGCCTCCACTTATTTCCTCCAATGATAACCTTTATTACCTCCACTCATCGATTTCAATTGTGACTCCTTTCACTTCCACCTATTACCTCCACTCTCCAGCTATTATCTCCAATCATCATCTTCACCCTGCACCTATTACCTCAAAATATATCCATCACCCTCCACTCATCACCTTGAACCCTGACCTCCACAGTTTGCCATTCATTTCCACCTATGATCTGATCCCATCTCACATGACAACCACTTATCACATCGACCCATGACATACACTATCCACTTAACATACTCTACCTGTCCCCTGCACCTATAACCTCAAGCCCTCACACATCACCTCCAATCACAACTTCCACATCAACCTATCATTTTCAATCATGACCTCCACCACTATTACCATTACCTCCACCTATCATCTCCACCCTCTATCTATCGTCTCCAATGATGCCCTCTAGCCTCCACCTATCATTTTCAATAATGCCGTCCAACTCCACCTATCGTCTCCAGTCTGCACCTTTCACCTTGAATCGCAACCTCTTCACTGCTGCCTATTATCTTTACCTAGTACTAACATCTTCAACCTTTTATTTCTATTAATAACGATTTACATCTCCTATGTCTTCACCGTCCACCTAGCACCTACACCTTCCATCTATTGCCTCTCATCTTAACTTTTACCCTCCACCTAAGATCTAGCCCAACCGTTTACATACTACCTTCAACTAAGCCCTCCACCATCCATGAATGATCTCTACTTTTGATCTATCACCTCCAATTATGTCCTGTATTCTCCACGTATCGCCTCTAACCATGTCCTGCAGCATCCTCTTTTCACTTCCAATCATGTCCTCTAGCCTCAAACTGTAGTCCTACACCCTACTTATCGCCTTCAATCAAAACTCTTCATTTCCATCTCTTACCTTCAATTATTAAAAATACCTTCAACTTTGTGTTTTTATATTGTTTTTATAATTTATTACTTCCATTTACTATATAGATTTACTATTAATAATAAATAAGAAAAATACGTAAAAGACCTTCAACTTATTGTTTCAAATCATAATGATATCATGCTCCTCCTATATTTTCAATCATGACCTTCACCCTCCAGCTATGTCGTAATCCCTATGTAACCGAACCCAACTCTGTACGCATTACATTCACCTATGACTTTGCGTTTCTTTACCTATCGTTTACGCCCTTCTCTTAGCACCTACATATGACACCTACCGCCTCCAATCATGATCAGTTCACTTACCATCAATCGCCTTCAATCATGATCCCTTCAACCTTCACTTATCGCCTTTAATCATTAACCCCTCACCCTCTAGCTTTTATCTTCACATATTATCAACAACCGCAAGTCATTATTTCCAATCATAATGTTATTATGCTCCTTCTATTCCTTGTGCCCCTAGAACTTTCACCCGTTATCTCTTGCATCCATTTCTTACATTCAATCTTCACCTATGATTTTCACGTTTTTCCTATCACCTTCACAAATGATTTGAAACCTCCACCTATCACTTCCAATCACTTCCACCAATCAGCTGTACCTACAGCCAATACTCTAAACTATTAGTCCTATGTAATCCCATAATCCTATGTAACCCTATAACCCTATGTGAACCTATAATCAAGTGATTCCTATGTAACCCTCTACCTGTCACGTTCCCCTTCGACTTTGAGCTTCCTTCTATCATCTCCAACCATAACCTTCAATATCTATTTATTAAATTAAATCATGATCTATCTATCACCTGCATCCTCGACCTATCACCTCCAATTATATCCCTCAGCCTCTATCTATCATCTCCACACTTTACCTATCGTTTTCGCTCTTCTTATATCACTTACATCTTCCACCCATCGCCTGGAAATAATTCCTTCAATCTCCATCTATCGCCTCCAATCATGAACTCTTACCCGTCACTTATCACCTTCAATCATTATCCCTTCACCCTCCATCTTTCATTTCCGCAAATTATTAAGACTCTCAAGCAATCATTTTTAATTATAATGTTTTTATGCTTCATCTGTCCCTGCATCATGCCCCTAGAATCTCCACATTTCATCTTTGCATCCACTTATTACCTTCAACCTCCAACTATGATTTTCACGTTTTACCTATCACCGTCAAAAATAATCTCATGTCTCCACCTACAACTTTCAACATAACCCCTTCACTTCCACCTATTACTTCTACCTATAGCCAGCACCATACACTATAATTTCCAATCGTAACTATTTAACTTTCCTCCGATCCCTCGACGGTGTACTTAGCCCTTCTACCCTCCACCTATTGCTTGCATTCGTTATTGACTCCACACATTCTTTCAACTCAACACTTTTAACTTATTATTTTCAATCATAATGATTTCGCCTTCCTTCAAGTTTTTCAATCATGGCCTTCACCCTTTATCTATTTTATAAACCATATACAAATCTCTACCTATCACCTTTACTTATAACTTTGAGATTCCACCTATCATTTCCAACCGTGACCTCTGACATCTATTTATTACTTTAAGTCATAATTTACCTATCTCCTGTAGTCTTGACCTCTGGTCATATTATAAATAAATAACATTAATGAGAATAAATATGACCACATATTTGAAACGAAAAATGATTGGGTGCTGAGGGGGGGGGGGGGCGAGGGGGGGGCAAAACGCATAAAAATAACCAAACTTTTGAAACATTTCTTGGTTCTTTTGAGGGGGGCTGAGGGGGAGCTGAGGGGGCTCGTGAGGGGGGAGGCGAGGGGGGGCTAAATTTCAGCGCGGTTCAAAACAACTATATAATATAGTAAGATATATACATATATAGTTATAAAAATACTGCTTTTTACAATTACAATAAAAATATCTAGTTCTGACTGGATTTAATAAAAAAATGAAACTTTTCGATATATTGAATAAACAATTTTAATTACGCAATTTTGTGAGAAACCAGTCAAAATATTTATCCAGTATTTTACTTATAATTTTGCGGAAAAATTTTTTTTCAAAAAACGGCTTTCCAGAGCATATTCTATGGTAAATTTCCTATCAAAACAAATCATAAAAAAATTTTTCAAGTTTTAAAGGTGTTGGGTCCCCTTAAATGCTATTTGAGTATCGGCGTACCTTGAGGAATTTGACGAGGATTACTTGTTTCTCGCTTTCCCCAAGAGTCGCATACACTCATTGTTCTAAGTACGCGTGGCCTTCGACGATCCGCGAAACCCAAGAAGTCGCAGGTTTGCATTTCCGACAGTCCGCGCTCGCTGCGCCACGCGGCTCTTAAAGTCTATATTATTTTCAACTCTTAAAAACTACGGGATGTTACAAAGGTTTGGATACCACCGGGGAAGTTTAAATTTTTTCAAAAATTTCCGGATATTTCATTTCCTTAAGCACGACTTGTGGAAGGGGGGTGGGAGTGCGGACGAACAATTTTCCGGTCTCCGATCAGCTCGAGGCTTCGTGTGCACTCGTTGTTTAAGTCCAGAAGAATGTGTAGAAGCTTTGGATACTACCGGGAAGTTTAAAATTTTTAGAAAACTTGTTATTAATTTGTCGACCTGATTGGCACCACAGTCCCGCTTTTGACCATTGCAGGAATACCACGAGCCAGAGTGAAGGAAGAAAGCCGCGTATTTTAGAAATAATTTGTAAATAACTAGAATCCCCGTGCGGGCGGGGAAATTCCACGTTACAACCTCTATACATGTATGCAGCAATATACATGCATAAACTTTACACTCTCAGCTTTAAATGCCATCATTGACATTTCAAGTATCTTCTAATCCAAGGTCACAATTGCATTTTAAAAATTGTTCAGAATTATTTTTGACACTTTTGATTTCATTTTAAAAAAAACAATATGACGAGATATGTTATCCAAGGTCACAATCGCAGATTAAACATTGAATTTATCAATTAAGACTTTTTTTTCAGTCAATATGACATATATACTTATTAATATACTTAAGGAAGATGCGATTTTGGTTGGATAAAGAATATCAATCCAATACAAAATATATATTAGCATATACGTATATAATATACTCAGGTCTCAACTCAACAAAGCATGGGGGGGGGGGGGGTTTATGATATTACTCGACACTTTCATGTAGAGAGTCCTTCAATACAACGGAGTCCTTCAACACATCTTCTATTATATTAAGCAGCTTCCTTTCGGAATATCGATTAGTAGTAGGGTCTGGACGGCTACTATACTAGGGCGGCTACTATACCAAGGCGGCTACTTTACCACCAAATACCGACCGTCGGTAAGGCAGATTCCTGGGCTCGGGTCGACTGTTTTATCAACATCCCCCAGCCCTATGCTCTGTTTTATCCCCCAGCCTCTGCCCTATTTTATGAAGTCGCACAGCAAGTCCCCTGCCGCAAACATTATTTTATCTACAATATACTAAGGAGTGGTGATATATAAGGTTTTTTTTATAAATTTTATTTGAGAGCAAGCTGCTTTTATTGGTGAAATTGTGTAAATGAGAAAGGAGTAGGAGGAGGAGGAATAGGGCTAATGAGTATAAATAAAATGGTTTAAAGTTTATTTTATTTTTTAAAAAATCCTTAAAACTAATACAAAATCCTTACACGGTGAAACCTTATAAACTAAAATTTTGTCCATTCATTACCCACACAATTGATAATAAATTTAAAACTAAGTTCTTCCAATTTACAATCCGCGTTGCGAAAGAGGAGACGTGCCGATACATGTATAAAAATATCAAATACGACTGTACGAAAGCGCAATATTTCCTTCAATGAATAGCTTCTTAAATGTTAAAAGAGAATATTTGACTTAAGTTATATAATAAACTGAATGTGCATTAAAATATAGATATATAAAGTAACGACTAAACTATACCCATCAAATCCACAATGTATGGTTATAAAGACAAATATAAGTATAATAATCACCTATGACTACAGACCAAAAGTTTAATTAAAAAATCCTTAATTTAATTGTTTTTAAAAAAATCCTTAATTAGTTTTCTGAATTATTTGATTATATGTTTTGTTATCAAAAAAAAATCCTTAAATATCTAAAAGAAACATTTTTCATAAAGAAATGTATACAACTACTATACGTTATATACATTTTAATCATTAACTATTTAAAAATGTTTCAAGTATATAAAGTATAGTAGTTTTGTACATTTCTTCATAAAACATTTATCTAAATAAAATCAATTAGGTCATTACCCAAGGTCAATACTTGAGATGAACATCTCGAGTTTGACTTTCCTCCTCCAGGTTTTTATAGATGTTAGAATCCTTTATCATCAAGGCGCTTACATGCGTTGGAAGGAACAGGTCAAAGTTGCTGTCTAATACAGCAACAATTTTCAACCCATATTTTGTCTGAACTTTCTTGAGAGCAGTCAACTTGTACTACTTACCCACTTCCAACAAATTTTTTTTGGTAAGTAAGAAGGATGAGGTTCTCGCCACAACATTGATTGACTCCATTCTGAAAAAGAAAATTTGTAAAAAATAAATAAGTGAATGAATGTGTATATGTTTACGCGCGTGTGTGTGCATGCGTGAAAGAGAGAAAAGAAAACGTGGTGCGAGAAACAGCGGGGGAGGATGAGCGAGGGAGAGAGCGCGCACGAGAACGAAAGAGAGTGCACGAGAACGAAAGAGAGAGAGAGAGAGAGAGCATGCGAGAGCGAGAGAGAGAAGACAGCGTGCGAGAACGAAAGAGAGAGAGCGAGAGAGGAGAGCGCGTGAGGAGAGAACGAGAGAGAGAGAGAGAGAGAAGAGAGCGCGCGAGAGAGAAGAGATCGAGAGTGCGTGTATATACCGTGTGAAACTGTCCATGCCGGAAGTGTGGGTGGAAAAACTTTCAGCATCAAAAACTATAGTGAAAAAATTTATGGGGGTGAAGGGAGATCCTGGCGACTGAACGTGTGCAACCCACATGTTTCGTATTAAAAAAAGCTGCGTTCAAAAAAGTTAAAATTTGTACAATTAATATTTTTTGAAAAGGCACTTAATTCTACATAAACGGCCGAATTCAACAGAATTTGAATGACAAAAATCGAATGGTAACTTCTTGAGATAATGAGACTAGTTTGATAATTATCACTTGTAGGATTCTGAATTGATAAAAGTGAAAATGCTCCGATTTTTGTGATTCAAGTTTTGTAAGTATTGGGGATCTTTACGTATAAACATGAGTACGGCAAAAATGATCTTTATTTAAGAATTGTTAATTTGAAAATTTTGATTATATTTATGGAGGTAATTACACGGGTGACCCTCATTAGACCGCTGCAGCCAAGAGTGTCCCTCGGTGCAATAAAAGGCTAAGACCTCTCTCCAGCACTGGTACACGTGTGGCACGACATTAGAAAAAAGTTTGCACTCAAAATTTTCAAATCAACAATTCTTAAATAAAGATAATTTTTGCCGTACTCACGTTTATGCGTAAGGATCCCCAATACTTACAAAACTTGAATCACAAAAATCGGAGCATTTCCACTTTTATTAATTCAGAAACCTACAAGTGACAATTATCAAACTAGTCTCATTATCTCAAGAAGTTATCATTCGATTTTTGTCATTCAAATTCTTTTGAATTCAGCCGTTTACGTAGAATTAAGTTCTTGTTCAAAAAATATTAATTGTGCAAATTTTAACTTTTTTGAACACAGCTTTTTTTAGTACGAAACATGTGGATTGCACACGTTCAGTCACCAGGATCTCCCTTCACCCCCATAAATTTTTTCACCATAGTATTTGGTGCTGAAATTTTTTCCACTCCCACTTCCAGCATGGACAGTTTCACCTGGGACACACGGTATATATAAATATATATGTGTGTGCATGCGTGTGTGTATGTATATAAATATATATGTGTGTGTGCGTGTGTGTGTAAATGTGCGTGTGTTCGCGAATGATAGAAAAGAAAACGTGGTGCGAGAAACAGCGAGAGAGGATGAGCGAGGGAGAGAGCACGCACGAGAACGAAAGAGCGAGAGAGAGAGCGAGGAGAGAACGAGAGAAAGAGAGGAGAGAACGAGGGCAGAGAGCGCGCGAAGAGAGAACGAGAGAGAGGGAGGAGAGAACGAGGGCAGAGAGCGCGCGAAGAGAGAACGAGAGAGAGAGAGCGAGAGTGTGTATATGTGTGTGTATATGCGAATGTATGTGTATAAATGTGTAAGAAGTAATTAAATACTCATGTAATCTTCCTCAAAGCCAGAGTCTGTTGAATCGCTGTCTGATGAATACTCTTCCTCTCTTACAGCCAACAGCCACTTTCGAATTGCCCTGATATTTTGAAGAGCACAATTTTTATTACAGCCTGGCAGGTGGTTCTCGCAGACGATGGGGGAGCAGAAGCCTGGTATTTTAAGCGATGGGCAGCCCAAATGCTCCAAATTCTCAATCCGTACATTCGGTGGGAAATACGGTCGAATCCACTTGTTTTTTTGCTCACCCTTTACCCATATGACGATAAAACGTGATGGTATAAATTCTAATACACCAGCAAGAGTTTGCGATAACTTGTCATATGTTAATTCTCCACCGCTCCAATTCAATCCATGAAAAGAATATTTTAGCCACAGGTTAGTGGCTTTGATGTGGCTCGGTAATTCTTCCCAAGAGCAAGGTGGTTGAAATGTGACCAGATGTGCAGGTGCTGATGGATCGTCCGCATCCGCATTAGCCACTTCTTTAAAAATAAATTCCCCGTAGACTCCGTGAAAGCCTTGAACATCTAAAATTATATCCATTTTGTCTATAAAAATAAAAATCAAGAATAAATTTTAAGTGCAATACACGTTATAAAGTAATGAAGAAAGTATATACTTACAGACTGTTGAATACTCCTCCATTACGAACGAGCGACTTAGCATGGGTTAGAGCGGTGCTTATATATATTCTCACCCTGTAGTATACAGCGGGCTCGAGAAACGCTTTTCGATGATCTCTCTGTTTCACGGGTCACATTGCAACGCTATGCTAAAGCTTATACACAGCAACACTTTTTCTCATAGCACACCTATACTAACGCTAATACACAGCAACGCTTTTCCTCGTAGCACGCCTATACTAAAGCTAATATACGGCAATGCTTTTTCTCATAGCACGTCTATACTAAAGCTTATATACAGCAATGCTTTTCCTCGCAGCATGGCAATGCTGAAAACTCGAATTCTCCTGTAAAATCAGAAAAGCATTGGTTTTCTGCTCTATGCATTTAAGACACAGCCGCAGAGATCAAAGCATCTCAAAGCGTGACACGCTAGAACTAAGCAATGCTTTTCTCGCAGCATGCCTGTACTCATCAATGCTCATGCTATCCATGTCCTGGTACATCAAGCGTAAGGATACGCAGGTAGCAGGTCCCTTCCATCTTGAAGTCAAAGCGTTAGTTTTAACACGCAATGCTTTCTTTTATTGCCTACGTACGAAAATCGTCACCACATCCTGCAGCGCAGCAATGCTTTCCCTCGCAGCATGCATTTTCACTGTCTAAACACAGTTCCGTACAAGATACATCTTAGGTACGTGAAACGTATACGAAGCACACTTTTTTCACATAGAGTTTGCACAGCAGAAAGCCCTCCCATAAAATCAAGACAGCATCTCGAAACAAAAAACGACAGGGTCGGAGTGGTCTTCTCTCATTATCACGCTACCCATCAGACCAAGCAGATAGCTGTAGTCGCTAGAAATAAAAATTTGGTAACACCAAGCAGATCAAAACAGGTATCATAAATTTCATTTAAAATCTTTCTACGCACATCCCTCGATTCTAAACTACTCAGAGAGAGAGAGAGAGAGAGAGAGAGAGAGAGAGAGAGAGAGAGCCAAATTTTTTTTTTCAGATTTCGAGAAAATTTTCATTTGATGTGTGACTATCCACGAGGACGTATCGTGTTTACATACAAGTGCTACATACTTTCAAGTAATACAGTTCCAGTAATACGGTTCTATAGTACAACAAAGTTGCAGTGTACATCATGGCCAATAATATCGAAAGTAATACAATTATTTCATTTTATTCGCATACGAGAATAAAATTGTACCTGTGCGCGTGTGATAGTGATAGCGTGACTGCATGCGAGTGAAAACGTGACAAGTTTCGAGCATTATTTGTAAATGTGTGTGTGTGTGTGGGTATGATTATTTGTATGAGAGAGAGAGAGACAGAGAGAGAGGGAGCAAGTGTGTGCGTGTGGTTATTTCTATGTGTGAGAGAGAGCAAGTGTGTGTGCATGATTATTTGCATGTGTGAGAGATCTATTGTGTGTGCGCTATTATTTACATGTGAGTGTTAGTGATAGCATGAGTGCATGCGAGTGAATACGTGTCAGAACAAGTTTCAAGTATTATTTGCAAGTGTATGTGTGTGCATGTGTTTGAGAGAGATAGAGAGAGAGAGAGAGGGAGAGAGAGAGAGAGAGAGAGAGAGCAAGGTGTGTGCATGATTATTTGTATGTGTGAGAGAGAGATATTGTGTGTGCGTGATTATTTGCATGTGAGAGAGAGAGCTATTGTGTGTGTGTGTGATTATTTGCATGTGAGAGAGAGCAAGTGTGTGTCTGCAGAATTTCGTTTACACAATTAATTTATTAAAACTTTGTGTGTGTGTGTAAGCAGGATTTAGTTTTGCTCAATTAATTTTTTTAAATAATGTGTGTGTGTGTGTAAGCAGAATTTCGTTTTGCAAAATTTATTTATTTAAACAATAATTATTTAAATAAATTAATTTTTAATAAATTAATTCTGCTCTCACATGCAAATGTTAATTTATTTAAGTAATTAGTTTAAACAATTTATTTAAACAAATTAATTTTTCAAAACTAAATTTTGCTCTCACATGCAAATGTTTAAAGAGATTATTTATTAATTTGTTTAAACAAATTAATAAATAAATAAATTTTGCAAAAACTAAATTCTGCTCTCGTATGCAAAAATAATATCATGCTTTTGCAATATGTATAAAAAAAATGTTTAAACAAATTAATTTTGTGAATATTATTAAACATTGTTCTAATTATAAATTTATTTTGCAGGATATAGATGACGCAACGCTGTGGAGTCCTGGAGATATTGAAACGATGCTTGATGTAAGTATTAAACATTTTTTTCCTCTTTTAATATTAATAATAATAATAATAATTAATTCAAAAAATTTTCTTTTTCAGAATAATATCTGCGAAGAAATTAATCTATTTCCGGTGAGACTATACGAAGTACCACCGATTAAGGACAGTGTTGATCTAGACGCTGCCCTTATTAATTTATTCAAAAAGAAAACTAATGAGGATCAGCCAAACGTCATTCCGGTTACAACTGAAAGTAACATGGTTGTAATCAACGATGATAATTCTGCTGCAATCCCAGAGCAGCAGGTTACTGAGGACGTCAACCCAACAGAATAGCAGGAGGAGGAGGAGGAGGACGACTTTGAACCTCCAACAACTGAAGAGTTGAGAATATGCTACAAAGACTTATTTGAAGCATATGAGCAAAAAATTAACGAGAAATCGGAGCAGCCATCTACAAACTGTGAAAGTCTGTCTGAAATAGATAAACTTTATAATTGCATAAGTAAAAATAATTTAGAATTAGTTAAATTAAATGAAAATTTCGAAAAATTAATTTAAATTTTATGTGAAAAAAAATCGTAAATTTAAAAAAAAATGTAATGTTAACGATTTTAAAAGAAAAACACCGAAAATTAATTTAAAAAAGAAAAAAAATAAATTAAAAAAGCAAAAACAATGTTAAAATTTAAAATATATTATTTTAATATTTACTATTTTTTATACTTGTAATGTTAAGAAAAATTATAAAATAAAATTAGTATGTATAAGTATGTCAATTATTTATTAAAAAATTACATGCCTTCCATTTGAAAAATTGCTTCTACATTGTAAACATTTTTGACAGTATTTTTTATTAACGCTAGCTTTAAAAAATTTTTGAAAAATATTATAATAACGATGGTGGTGGCGGCGATTCAGGACTTGATGGATATTCGGGGGCAGGTTTACGAATAATAATGTGTGGTCGATGTAGCGGTGGCGATGCCGGACTGTCAGGTACAGCAGGTGATGCAGGACTCTCGGGGTAGGCTGCAACAGGCCTCCGTCTTATCACTATAGTTCGAAATAGTGGCGGTGATGCTGGACTTTCTGGAACTTGCAGTTTTTTTTGTTGTTGTTGTGGTTGCACTGGCTCGAATAAATCTATATCTTCCGGCTCCGATATAATTGCTGCCCAGTAATTCACTAGAGTCTGTACTGGTGGCTTAGGGTGGTATCCTTGCGGTAACTCACTATAATCAATATATTCCGATCCTCCTTCATTCAACCACTCATCCAATTGATCGAGAGAAATATCTGGAGCAGTGTACGTTGCATTATTGTTTTTAGACATTTTTTTCTGAAACATAGCAATACATTATTATTATTTATACAGTATTATTATGATTATTTATAAAGATAAAACACTTACCAAAATTTAAAATGCTACTCGGTGAAAACTAAGAGCGAGAGAGAGTGGTCCTACATCTTGCACAGCTACGACTTAAATGAGAGTCGGTTCGGTAGAGACGAAAAAGATGGCTTTTCAGGGAGGTGCGTCGAGCTCTCCCTCGCTCTCTCTCTCTCTCTCTCTCTCTCTCTCTCTCTCTCTCTCTCTCTCTCTCTCTCTCTCTTACAACACCCTGTATAAAGACTTGCATTGTTTTTAATTAAAAAAAGTGTATGTAATTCAGTTTAATTTTTTTTCATTTTTTATTAGGAATCAAACCATGGAAAATATGATTGAAAAATGCAAACAACTAGTTAAATCATTGGAGCAAGTTGAAAAAATATTAAGTAAATCACCAGATCTCACATCTATAAGACGATGGAAAAATCATTGTACTCAATGCATAAAAACTTTAAAGAATGTTTTCAAACATGAAAATTTATCTGTGCAGCAGAAGCAAAGCATGCTGTACATAATAGCAAAAACGGAATGTATGAATGATAGACTTGAAACTCAGAAAAAGAGTGGTAGTGGATTGCAAGTTAGAAAGAATCAAACCAATCGTATTCGTTGGATTGATATGGATAGTGCATTTTAAAAATAAAATGAAAACAGCCACTATAGCTAATTTACCATATATCGATCTAGTTGAATTTTTACGATATTCATCTATATTATTTTCACGCAAAATAACAAGTATAATGCGAGAAGATATTGAAGCCTTAAAAAATAATACAGTTTTATCTTGTAAATTTAAAAAAACACATATCGAAGAAAATAAAGCAGAAGAATGTATTGAAATGAAACATTTTAATACAGAAAACCGTGAAATTTTATTTGGTACACAGTTAAATAAAAGTTTTGAAGACAATATCACGGAACGTTTACTTGCAAATATTGAGGAGTTTCAAGAACGTGATTCTGGTTGGATTCTTCATTCCATTGAAAATATACAGATATGTGAGACAAAATAAGGTTGCACTTAATCCTTATGACGATAAGAGATTTCTTCAAGATAATAACACTGATACACTTGCTTGGGGCCATTATGAAATAACAAACGATAGGTAAGTTTGCAAATAAACTAAATATTTTTATACATTGTTCAAATTAGATGCGTCAAAATTTCAGTAAAAAGTGTGTGCGATTTAAAGAAGAGCCGACTATTCATATTATACATACTTGGAAATTCGCTCATCATGAAGCTTGATGTAGAAAGTGGGAGCAGGTAGCACGAGATCGAGAACATTTCAAGAGACGAATCGATCAAGCAAATACTATTATAACACCTGTACTATTGAAGAAAATTAAGGAAATAAATAAATAAATGCAGTTTATTTGTATTTACATGTCATTTTTATTTATCCAACTGTTGTGAGAATTGTCAAAACCTAACCATTTTACATAAATTCTATTACCATTTTTTTTCAAAACTTTTTCAATCAAGTATACATCAGGATGTTTAATCTTCAGAAGTTCCTCTTCATAGAATCCTCCAGCTATTGACTTGTCTTGGAAATCCTTCAGATGATAGGTATAAGGCTTTGTATTTGAATCTTTTGTTATTGTGAAGACTTCGGTTGACCAATTGGGAGTTTAACCTTTATCAAAAACATGCTTGATTCTGCTTATACGTACGTGATCTCCAATTTTAAGTTTAGCTCGTTTATAAAAATTTCTGTTTGATTTTTTCATTCGATTCATTATTGGATTAACTTTGTCTTTATTAACTTCTATAGGCTTCATTCCTATTGTTCGATGACGGCTATTACTATACTGCAAAGTTAAATCCTGTAAACTGTCTAACCATTTGTATGTACCTTGTAGACTAAACAATTTCCACATTTTGTTTTTCAGAGTGCGATTAAACGTTCACAAATCGATGCTTTAAAATTATTGTATGTAGAATACAAGTGGATTTTATAACTTTTCATTAGTTTTTCAAAATTTTTATTGTAAAATTCTTTTCCTTGATCTGTCTGTAAATTCTTGGGTACTATTTTTCGCAAAAGTATGGACTTCATAGCTTCAGCTACACATTTCCCAGTTTTTTCTTTGACTGGCACGATCTAAGCGTACTTTGAAAATGCATCAATTACTGTGAGTAGGTATTTAAAACCTTTATTCTGCTTGGCATATGGAATCATTTCAATAAGATCCGCCTGCCAAGTTTCATCAATATCTTTAGTCATGAATGAGCGACGTGGATAATTACGCCTTGCAGGCTTATGGAGTTCATCCTCTAATTTTGCCTTCATTTTGTCTACGAGTCTTCTCTTGCAAATCTGATAGTATGCTGTTTATTTTAGCAATATCAAATTCAATTTTTTTAATTTTATCGTTCAAGTTACTTTCAGTTCCTTGCAAATCTTTAAGAAGTTTGTCCGTTCTATGCTTAACCAATTTTTTCGCTGTCTTTAAATTTACAGCATCAGTTTGTTCAGTAGCATTACCTACGTTACACACTACTCGATTATCTAAATCAAAATTTCCATCACTAGTAAGCTTGAATCCTACTCCAGGCGGTCCTCGCAATGACTCTGCTTGGACCAGCAGCTGACGTCCAAACATATCAATGCTCATTTTGATACTGAACTAATAATTCCTGCCCCACGAAGCTCCTCTACAATTGCTTGAATTTCATTTACATGATTGTTATTACCAGCAGATGTTTCAGCTATAAGTAATCTTAGACGATCTACAAGCTCGTTTGGATCATCCCAGTAGCGGTAATCCGTATGAGTGTATCTTTGAGCGACTTTGGACAAGCCCGTTCCAATTTTACCTTGACGAAGCTTTAGAATTTTGCTTATATAATTTACATATTTTCTACTCGTTCTTTCACGAACACTCTCATTTGCTTTATAGTACTTTTTGTGAGCATTAGTATCCTTTAAAATCATAGCATAATTTTTTTTATCATTGTCAATGATTAGTGAGGCATTAAGTTCCTTCTTAAATAATAACTCTATCAGTCCTGGAGCTTTCGCGTACTCTTTATTACCAATTATAATTTTATTTGCTTCAAAAGTTATTGGAGTATCTCCAATCCATAGTGAATCATCTCGCCTTTTCCGCACTCCGTATACTGTATGTTTTTTGTCTGTAGATTGTTTTACTGTAGATTTTATGTCTCCACTAAGCAACATTTTCACATTTTCATCAACTGTTTTATCATCTCCTTTAACAATAGTTTTTTCTAGCTCATCTGCTGAATACTCAAGAGCGGACTCAAAAGCTGATTCATGAAAATCATTACCTTCATAATCAGCATTATCATCGTCACTGTTTGAAGTACTACACTCAAGTTTTTTTAATTCTTCTCCCTTTTCTCATCTCTTTCTTGATTGGAGTAGATGGTATTTCTTGTTTTATTCTATTTTCAGCGGCATCAACAAGTTTTTCCAATGGTTTCACGATTGGCTGGAGCGAGTCACTCAAAGTTTTTTCCACTTCCAAATTATGCAATTTGAATGTATCATACTTTCTTTTCACAGCGTTTCGAGCTTTCTCAACTTCACGTAAAATTGCTGTTTGTTGATTAAAATCCGTCATCTTGACAGTTCCAAGTTTCACAATACAATGCTAAACTTTTTCCATATTCTGTATACTTATTACAAATTAATCAAAGCCTTTTCTGTAGCGACCTTCATCTATATTACGATCTTTGTCAATAATGAGAAAGCTGTGATTACCATCATTCCAACATATTGAACAAATATCCTTAAAACGTTGATATGACATATCAGTGTTAACATGGTCATTATAAACATGTTTCAAATTCATATCATCTTGACGAAAAATTACCAACAAGTTGACATTGTCACGCACTAAATGTTTCGGTACTTGTGCATACGATTGACACAAATAAAAACAATCTACATATTTACGTCTATCCATGCAATAAAAAGCTTTAACATTATCTTGTTTTTCACAGGCAATATCATCAAATATGAAAATTGAATTTGGTTTAGTTTCATCGGGCGATACGACAAGATCATGTTCGCCAAACGAAAAGTATTCAATACCATTGAGTGGCTCCAACAATTTTTCCAAAAATTTGTATTTTGGCTGGTTCAGAGACTTTGAGTACACATAAATATTTTTTAAACACATAAAAATTTCAATCCATTGGGATGAATGATTAGAGATAAGAGAGCGTTCGTTTTTCCACAATTTGATGGTCCGCAAAATACTGCTCTTATACTATCAGGTAACAATTTTCCATGACGATGGGTTTTTTGCTACTGTTGTTGTGATGTCAAGAGATCAAAATTGATTACTGGCAGTTTTGCAGTGTGCTGTCTTAGTTCCATCATGCCTCTCAAAATTGCATGCTGCAACTAACCTGCTGCAGTATAATTAAAGGGCATTTATAGTTTTTTACAGCTGGTCTCGCATGAGCTGTTTTTGTGAAAGCATCATGCCAAGAAAGCGTGGTTCAGGATTAGTGAATACGTTGATAAACAAATTACCTGTTGAACTTCACCTACCTGGTTATGAGTACTGTGGTCCTGGTACTAAGTTAGCAAAACGTTTAGCTAGTGGTGATTCTGGCATCAATCCTCTAGACGCAGCTTGTAAGGAACACGACATTGCCTATTCGAAGAATCGAGATAACGTTCAAGAGAGAAACATTGCAGATAAAATTTTAGCTGAAAAAGCGTGGAATAGAGTAAAATCTAAAGACGGTGGTTTCAAAGAAAAAGCATCAGCTTTAGCTCTAGCCAGTGGTATGAAGTTGAAATCAAAGTTTGGTATGGGTATTCGTGGTGCTGGAGTTAAAAAGAGAAGGTCAAAGAGTAAGAAAAAGATGACGCTAAAACATTTGGTGAAAACTATATCAAAATCTGTCATTCCTGGCAATGATTCTCGCTCCATCATTAAAAAAACGTTAAAGAATGCTCGAGAGCATGTGAAAAGAGTTGGTGGAAAAAGTAAAATTATTGTTCCACGCATATTACCGATTTCCGGCAAAATAGGTGGCTTTCCTCCTGCACTCATTCCACTTTTTGCTAGTCTTAGAGCAGTAGGCTCACTTGCAGGAGGAGCTGCTGGAATTGCTCAAGCAATAAATAGAGCAAACGCTGCCAAGAAACAAATGGAAGAGCAAAAGTGGCATAATGGAAAAGTTGAAAAATTGATACTTGGTAAAGGACTGTTTTTGAAACCCTATCACAAAGGTTTTGGTATCTGTCTGAAAAGTAAAGGACGAAAAGAAGTGGGAGGAAAAAAAAACTTTGTTGAAATAAATTTGCCCAAGAGTGCACTCACAGACTATGATTTAATCCACTTCTCGAAATTAATGAAAATAGCAAATTTTTGAGCTTTGGAATTAGTATTCTCAATATGTTTGTCGAGTCAATAACACTTAGCCTTTCAGGCACCTCTTCAGTTCTCGAAACTCACTATTTTCCTCGAATAGAATTGGATCAGGATAAACCATACAGTCTTGGACTTGTTGAATTACTCACTTTTAATTCTATACCAAATGTTGAAGTAAACTGTAACAAGTGTAATGTCAAGAAATTATTGAGATTCCCAGTGGTAGCTGTGAAATTGAAGGTATTGAGCGAACGCTGCATGGATATCTCGATGCTCGAGGTATAAAAATTAGTATAAAGCCAAATAATAATATACTACGCTGTTTGATTGAGTGCACTCAAAAAATAGATTTTCGACCAAAAGACTCTATTGCTCGTCTACTGGGTTTCACTCCAAGAATTTTGAAACGTAATATAAGTCACTACTCAAACTTACCTGTAGCTATTCTTAAAGTAAACACCTTGCGAATTGAATGTAACATTACAACAGGAGCATACATAAATCAACAAAAAGTTCATACACGAATTTTTCCCAGCTGTACCCGCTGGCTACAAGATTATTGAAGTTTCTAAACAAATAATATACTTACCAGTGTCAGTAAAAGTAATTGATCATTTGCAGCTACGTATAGTAGATCAAGATGGTGATTTGATTAATCTTCGAGGAGAAATTGTTACGATTCGTTTACATCTTAAAAGCACTTAAAATGGGTATTGTTTTCAATCCCAATAAGCACACTTCTGAAAAAAAGAGTTCTTAAAGAACACGCGAATGTTCGCTAAATAGAATATGTAAAGAACAAAAAAAGTATTAACAAAATATTCTTTTAGAATTCAAATTTATTTTCAGAAAAAAATTTTTTTTGAGTATACAAAAAGAAATTAAAAAGATTATAAAAAGAATTCTTAATGAAAGCCATTGGAAAAATTGATATACTTATATTATCGAATAAGAATAAAGTAAGTATACTTATTCAACTAACAATTAGCGAATTTTAAATCTGTTTTTGTATTTAATAAGTAAATGAAAACAATGATAATAGCATTCTTTGGAAAAAAATTTTTAATAATATTAGTAATATAATAATACTTTTAGTAAAAAATAAGAATAAAGTAAGTATTCTTATTTAACTAACAATTAGGGAATTTTTAATCTGTTTTTGTATTTAATAAGTAATTGAAAAGAATGATAATAGCATTCTTTGGAAAAAAATTATTAAGAATATTCGTAAAACTTCAATACATTTAGTAATAAATAAAAATAAAGTAAGTATTCTTTTTCAACTAACAATTTGCGAACTTTTAATCTGTTTTTGTACTTAATAAGTCATTGAAAAGGATGATAATAGCATTCTTTGGAAAAAAATTATTAAGAATATTCGTAAAACTTCAGTACATTTAGTAATAAAAAAGAATAAAGAAAGTATTCTTGTCGTAATCTAAATTTTTGGAGGTGGTACTGTTTTAATATTGAAAAAGTAATTTTAAAGAACTTAAATGGCATTCTTTGGGAGAAAGTATGAAGTATATTCGTAATAATTTAATACATATAGTAATAAATAAGTATAAACAAAGTGGAGGTGGTATTGTTCTAGTATTCAACGAGTAATTTGAAACAACACTTACAATAATAAATAATAGCAAAACAAGTATTAAAATATTTATTTATTATTAAAAGAGTACATTGCGAGGTACTGTAAATAAAAGTGATATTTTCCTATCAATTTATTTTTCTATCTATTTATGGTGGCGTCAGCTTGCTACTTCAGCTGCGCGACCATCAACAGACTGGGCATGCTGCGCATGCGCAAGGCGAGGCGGGAGTGATATATGATACTTTTAAACACTGTGAAACATGTGTGTGTACTACCTGCGCGTTCCGAAATGAGATGCAATAAGGGCTTCTTCATTATGAAATACACCTGTTGCATCATTAATAAATTATTTCGGAACACATGGCTATCTCCATTGTGCATGTGCGACGGCCGACGGTACAATTCCACTCGCAATTCTATGCTACATAAGTATACGAAAAAACGAAATCTGCAAGATATTATATCAGTAAGTACCTAACATAATAAAGGTATACTTATGTTTGTGCACAAAGTAATTTAAATATAACTTCAAATTCCATAAATTTCAACGTTTCAGATACGATTGCGGCGGATTCGATTGTGCACGACTGCACGTGGCCTTTAAAGTGTTTCATGCGCTTCAGCCCCTTTTCGAGTCGTCGCCCCATGCTGCTTGGAGTTAAGAAGTTTAGTGATACTTATTGTTATCTTTTCATATGTATACTTCTTATATATTGTGTATTTTTATACAGAATATATAAGAATTATATATTTATATATACTTATAAATTGTAACGTGGCAAAATATCACCACGTCACAGCGAGCGCAGAGCAGTCGGGGTAGAGCGTCTCAAGGTCGTGCGTATGTGATCGAGTGCATGGATTAACGACGTTCGCTTCTTTCGAGCAATGACGTGAGGAGGGGAGAGATGACAACGAGAGGATGAAAACCCGGATGACTTCTTCACTCCTCATTCCAAGATGAGAGGAGAAGGAGATGAGCTCCGGCGCTGCAGTAAGAGAGACAGATTCACCCAGGGCGCTCTAGTCCGCTCATCGTAAGTCGTCGGACGCAGATGAGGCGGGTGGGGTCTACCTACGCTGGCGCCTTCTGCAGCACGGCTACGCGTGATGGCTGTTCTCCCGCGTGAGCGTTGGAAGTAAAAAGGCAGCTTTGGCGCCCTTTATAACAGGCGAGCTCCCGAATCAAAGGCCTAGACAGAAGGATTCGCTGACAGTTATATTGTACTGCGTAATTCGTGCAAAGCCTTGGTAGTGCACGAATTACCTGTGTGAATGCTGGCTGTCTACTCGCGGCGAGCATTTGAATTTCGCGGCTATCTTCTCCAGCATCGATTGTAATTGAGAAGTCGAGCGCGCATGCGTAGCGATTGACGACGCGTGAGACGAGCGAGCCTGTTGCGGCGCGAGAGCGCGGGCCGTCGGCCCACGTGAACCGACCAACAGGAGCGCGCACTGTTCGGCGTCTCGGGAGTACGGGAGCGCGAGGCAAGTGACGAGAGCGCGAGTCAGCACTCTCCTGCCCCGGCTGTTCCAGCTCGGACATCTTTGCAGCTAGCTCCGGAGGGGTTCCTTTGTGTTAACTTCTTTGTGCAACTCGTCCTTTTGTGGGTCTCCTGGTTATCTGAGGATCACGAGGTCTTGGTCGCCTGGACTAGAGGAAAACGTCAGTGAGTCGTTCCTTTATTAGACTAAGTTTCCCTCGCGGGTGCTAGTGCGCAGTTCCACGCGTGACTTCGGGTGTGCGAAGTCCTTTGTCTCGTGGACGCGAAAGATCAGCGAGCGCGGCTACCTCAGTTACCGTGGATGTCTTTTCGTAATTAAGTTCGGTTATTTCGTAGAGCGAATCAGTGCGTGATCGTGTATACCTTGGGCTACCTTCTACGCGGATATCTCCGACGAAAGGCTATCTCGTCGTCCTGGCGTGAACGCATGGCTACCTGGCCCTCTGATATCTCGGGTGGAAGGTTATCTCGTAGTAAGTCCGCGGACAACGGGCTATCTGCGTAGTACGGGAACTCGCGGCTATCTATTGTGACGTTAGTGCGAATCGGTAGTGAGTTGCGGTTATACGCGGTAGTGCGTCTCGGGAATACGTCGGCGAGGACAAGGGGGGTCACGCTCGACGTCGCGTTATTAGGATAAGGCGCGAGGGGTGTCGTAAGCCGTCGGACGCGGACAGGCTCTCGGCCAAACGCAGATTACGCGGGCGTGATCGAACTAAGTGTGGGCGATCACGTTCATAGGTTTAAGACGTGCGAGAAGAGTCAACGGACATTGAAAGTGTGTGGCCAGTGGGCAGTGTGAAAGTTACGTTGAGACGCGCGAGAGTCGGGTTGTCTTATCAGGGGATATCTTGGCGGTTTAGGAATTAAGTAGCGATTTTATTAGCGAGCGGTATTCAGATTGGTGACGCAGAGGACAATTGTTGGTACGCGTCGAATTCTCTTGCATGGATCGGGAACGGATATCTTGCGGCTACCTTTTATTTGTGTAAATAATATTACATCTGAGTTGAATAAAGAGTGCACTGAAATAAAGATAAACCAGAGGTGTTTCTATCCGAACCGCCCTCTCTCCTTTACCGTGTTGCGGGGCTGAGCTAGCCAGCCGGGCAAATCCGCCTAACTCCTCGGGTTCGGTAAAAGAGTCGCGAGACTCTGACACTTAAAGGTAAGTGTCTGGCGCCACCGGCTTCAGGTGAATCCGAGGAGAAGGGCCGATATCATAACGTTGGTAATCGAGCAAAAATCAACGTTATAAAATACATACTTACTTTATAAATATATTTATTTGAATTGACTTGAAAATTACTATGATATTTATATGAGCGATGAGACAAGTTAATTTATTTTATTTTTAATTTTTCTGAAAGCACAACCTATGCTTTCCTTATGGGAAATTGGCGTCGTTTCAGCATTTAGCAGGGAACGAGTACCTTCTGCTCACAAAATGAACAATATAAATGGTCAATCCTTTGGCAGATCAGTCAAAAGGGTAGCATACAAACTTTCATGTCCATGCGGTCATACAATTCTGAAATATTAAATTTTTAAAGTCAACATTTGCTACAATATATTTAATATTTCAGAATTGGATGACCGCATGGACATGAAAGTTTGTATGCTACCCTTTTGACTGATCTGCTAAAGGATTGGCCACTTACATTGTTCATTTTGTGAGCAGAAGGTACTCGTTCCCTGCTAAATGCTGAAACGACGCCAATTTCCCATAAGGAAAGCATAGGTTGTGCTTTCAGAAAAATTAAAAATACAATAAATTAACTTGTCTCATCACTCACATAAACATCACAGCAATTTTCAAGACAATTCAGTCATCCACTTGACAGTTATCATTCCTTCAACCATGAAAAACCTTAGTATCGTATCGAGTTGGGACCTTGGTGGGGTGTTAAATTTTTTTATATCGTTTTGTTTCAATGAAAGATGACTATAAATTATAGTGTAATTTTCCACTAGTATCGAATAATGTACTATTTTGCACATTTGAACGAGGTGTCCAAAGTTGAAGCTGAAATTATTAATTGTTATATTAATTTTTTCCTTCCCTGCCGGAAAATAGACCATAGCATCTGTCCTCAAAACTAACTCCTGCCCAGAGTTTTCAAACGGAATCTATTTTGATATCTTAGCATAGTCTGCGCAGATTCTGTTTGTTAGGGTAATTGATTTTTGAGCTGTTTGTTTTGGTTAGATCTGTATTTTTTTATGTAAAGAGCAATGTCATCTGCGAATTGGGAAACTATTATGCTTTTGGGGAGATATTTTGTTATTTTGCGGATATGTGTGTTGTATAGGAGTGGACTGAGGACTCAGCCTTGAGTTACGCCCTTGTGTACGACTCTGGGTGTGTTTTCGGAATTTTGGATGAAGATTTTCTTCTCAAAGGTTATAAATTCGAACAATTTTACAATGTTAATAGGGCAGTCGATTTGTGCGAACTCTTGTAATAGAATATTTCAATCGCGACGTTATCGAACGCTCCGCTTACATCTAAGAAAGCTGCATGTAAATCTTTGTTTGTACTTCAATGCATCTTCGATATTTAGAGTGAGATTTGCAAGATTGTCGATTGTGTTTTGGGCTTTTCAGAAACCAGATTCGCTTTTGGGGATTATATCTTTTGGTTCAATCCAGAATTCTAATCTGTTTTTTTATTATAGTTTCGACAATGTTACACGGGTAGGAAGTGAGTGCAATTGGTCTTACACCCACTCCGTCTGACTTATTAATAAAGTGTATAAATGAATTTTGCTATGGAGGCGGGTAACTATTGGTGGCGAACATCTCGTTAAATATGTCTAAGAGTAGTAATTTGTAATTTATCGGTTTTTTTTATGCATTTATAGTTCATTCCGTCAAAGCCCGGGCTGAATTGCGTTTTTTCATTATCTAGGGCCATATTGAGTTCTTTAAAGCTAAAGGCACTATTGAAAAATTCATTTTCTTCGCTGTGAGGAAGCCAATCTGGATTCGAGCTTGCCCAAGATGGGCTCATTTTGTTAAGCGCTATTTCGATTTGGTCTTTGGACTGGTTTGCAGAAGTATGAGAAGGCGTTATATTTTTGTCCATTAGTTTTTCAGAATTTTGCTGACGTCCCATACAGGTTAGTGAGGAAATCAATGTTACTAGCAAATTCCAAGACATATTCTGTTTTTTTTTAAAACATTTTTTTTCACTAAAAACGTTCCCTACGCATAGCTTAAGTTGAGATTAATATCAATTTAAGCTTAAAATTTATGTTTTAAGTAAATAAATAAAAGTTATAGTTAATAAGTTATTAATTAATACAAAACTTTGTTTATTTACTTAAAACATAAATTTTAAGCTTCTTATATTGTGACGTGGTGAAATTTCAACACGTTAAAAAAACAAATATATATATTAGGCTGCCAAGTTCCAGATCCATACTGGAAATTTTCAAATGCGGATAGCCTTAGCGATGGAGAGACTCAGTAGGAGTACAACAGATTTTGAATTTTTGAAATCGGTTAATATTTGGTAGCTCCTATGTAATTTCTTTTTTTTAAATAGGATTTACTACAGGCAAACAATTACACGAATATAACTATGAAATTATGGTGATTTTCTGATATTTTTTTTTCTCAAGCTTATCACCGTGTCGATAGCAATAGGCTCGAAAAAGTTTGGTGCAAAAATGTTAATAAATAAAGAAGTGAACAGGTGCATATTTTGACTAAAACCACCCAACTTTGGAGTCAATTTAAGGTACCTTCCACTGCTTCGATAACTTTGAAATTTTAGCACAATGTTCTTCAATTCATACAAAAACGATTCCAGAAAGAATTTTGCGAAAAAAGTTTTAAGAAGACGGTTAAAACTCAAATGAAAGTTCTGGCTTTCGCTTCAAAAAGTAGGTGAAACGTCAAATTTTTTTCCGAAATAAGCTTTTAAGAGCCCTTGGTCCCTCCCGCAGAGGACAGAACACGTGGTGCTACACGTGCTGTCGTTCGCAGCTACAGCTCCGGGTACATTCCTTTTTATTTTTCTCGTAATATCAGTTGATACAAGAATATTTTGAAACCATTCGCGGTAAATAAATATTACAATAATTATTATAATTATACTTTATTATCAATAAATTAATTATTTAAAAAAATTTATGTTTAAAGAATAAGCCGAATATTAATGATTACATAAATTACAATGAATATAATTATTAAAGCTTTGTTGTTAACAAATTAATTGATAACAAAAATTTTTTACGCTTGAAGAATAAAGAAGTATTAATCACTACATGCATTGCAACAAATATAGTCATTCAAGGTAATCTGTTATTAACTAATTAATTGTTAACAAATTTTTTTAGAGAACAAAATTAAACTTTTATAATTACAGATTTCACAAAAAATTTCGGGGCATTTTAAATGTTTCAGAAAAATTTACAAAACATGAAAAAACGCATTTTGTACAGTTTTCTGTTAATATTTCGAAAAGTATATCGATTAGGTAAAAAGTGTAAACAGATAAATTGTAGACTATGAAATTTTGAAAAAAATAAGCTTCAAACTCTTTTTTCTGTTCTATTCTTATTTATTTCAGATTTCTCTGCTTCAGTTCGTGATTGTCTTTTTAGTTGTTTTTTTAGAGCTAAATTAATTTTAATATTTTGTAATGTTTCATCTGTAGAGATCAAAGGTAGTGTCGAAGGAATTAGTCGGCTCACTTCACTATTTTCCTACTGTATATTTAAATTAATTGTTCTAATAGTAACATTGTAAGAACACTAAAGGAAAATTTTATTTAGTACAGTTTTAGATCATGCATTGTACAGTTAATTTTTTTATCAAGTTTTATTATCCAATTTTTTTAATATTATTCAAACATTCAAATTTATATTTACTACAACGATTAATAATTTTATTTAAATAATACCAATATTACAAAAATCTTAAATTAGTATTTAATTATAATATGTAATTGATACTTATCATATATAATATTTCGCAAAACAATTTTGAAATAATACTAACACAACAATATATCTGAACAAACCTTAGCCACTAATTCATAATTTACATTACATGTTTTCCACAATAATAATCACGAAATTAGCCGAGCGAGCACCAGCGAGCGAGGCAATACTTGCTAGTTATATATGAGACTTGAATTCTGTTCAATTACATACATTTAAAAAAAAACAAATTCTATCATGTAGAACGCAATTTTTTACAAAAAAAGTTGCCGTCCCGTCCTATCATAGATAACGATGAATACCATCTTCAAATTATGGAAGGTTAACCAAAGTAACTTGTTAATAAAACACCGTTAGAAAATCAATAAATCGAGTTTTCATTCTATATGTATTTATTACTGTCCTTAACCAATTTTTGAAGGTTTCAAACTTCAAAATTCTTTCAAAACTCTGTTATTATTATCGGAAGATTACAGGAAGTTGATTAAAAATAATTGTAACTATTATAAATCATGCTTAAAAATTTTAAATTAATATTTATGTAGTTTACAGCTTTTAGTTTTAAATCTTTACTTAATTAAATAATGGAATGAAAATTATTATTGTTTGAGGCCATCTTTCTCTTAGTTTAATATACTGTTTTGAGTAGTACCAACTATAAAATAATAAGACGATAAATTAACTATATTAAAAATTTTATGATATTGTTAATTACACTGACCTTTAGTAGTTCATCGATTATCTATGATAGGACGGGACGGCAAGATTTTCCGTAAAAAAAATTGCGTTCTACATGATAGAATTTGTTCCTGTTTCTTTTAAGTGTATGTAAATCAACAGAATTTAAATCTCATATATAATTGTATATAATCGTCCTCAACATAGATTTTCTAATGAAATAAGGATAGCAACACATTTACTGAATCACTAAGTAGAGTAGATTGAACATCCGCTGGTTGCTTCCATAAATAAAAGAAAAAGTTTTCATGATGCGAAACAATCGTGTTAAATTACATAATAATTTTAGACAAACATGATCTATAACCACATATTATGGACACATTTGCCATGTGATAATGGCTTATAAGAACATCATGGCATTCTATTATATGTACAATAGGATTAAATTGAAACTTTGAATAATAACATATTGGCGCTAGGTTCTACGCATGTTTGTGATCCATCACGTAACGCGCAATTTACCGGAAGAATGGTGCCCTAATCTCCCACGGTAAATACGGCGTCATCGTGATCTGTCAACAAACGTCAGCTAGAATGCGCAGAACGTTGTAGCAGTCGCAATTATTCAAAGTTTTAATTGTACCCGATTGTACCTTTTCACATGCTGCAATTTGGTCAAGTGTTTAGATAAATACATATGGGTGGTTCTCTGACAAATCGAGCGGTCGATTTTTTGACCCTATCGAAAAAAATTTTTAAAATGTTCCTAAGAAACACATGAGTATCCCTGAATTTTTTCAGATTTTTTTCATCAAGTATCTTCGAGTTACAGAGGGTCAAAGTTGATGAAATCACGTTTTTTTGCTTTTTCTGGCTACTTTCATTAATTTGTAGATCCTCAGGGAAGCATTTTTCGCTATAGAGATATATAACATTTTTTTCTGCAAATTTTCTAAACTATTCAAAAAAAATATTTTTGATGTCGTATATATATGTTTTAAGAAAGTTATAAGTCATTTAAGTCTTAAAATCAAGTTTTAGGAAAGTTCGATCATCCGGATCATAACCAAAAAATTCATGAAGATACCTTATTTCAATTCAAAAAAGTCTGCGAAAGACCCAGAATGTCAGAGGCCTTGGTTTCTCAGTAAAAAATAATTATATCCGTTCATATATGAAAAAAATTTAGTTTTATTGCTATATCGAAGCATTTCACTAACCTTATCATTTTTTTAATGACTGAAATTATTATAAAAAAATTTACGTAATTGATAAAATTGGTTGAATTCTTCTATATAGCAATAAAACTAAATTTTTTTCATATATGAACGGATATAATGATTTTGTACAGAGAAACCAAGGCCTCTGACATTCTGGGTCTTTCGCAGACTTTTTTGAATTGAAATAAGGTATCTTCATGAATTTTTTGGTTATGATCCGGATGATCGAACTTTCCTAAAACTTGATTTTAAGACTTAAATGACTTATAACTTTCTTAAAACATATATATACGACATCAAAAATATTTTTTTTGAATAGTTTAGAAAATTTGCAGAAAAAAATGTTATATATCTCTATAGTGAAAAATGCTTCCCTGAGGATCTACAAATTAATGAAAGTAGCCAGAAAAAGCAAAAAAACGTGATTTCATCAACTTTGACCCTCTGTAACTCGAAGATACTTGATGCAAAAAATCTGAAAAAATTCAGGGATACTCATGTGTCTCTTAGGAACATTCTAAAAATTTTTTTCGATAGGGTCAAAAAATCGACCGCTCGATTTGTCAGAGAACCACCCATATATATTTATAATTCTCCCCCTTTTAAACGCTTATTTAATTATTACAAATCGATTGTTTTTATAGAAGAACTTGTCAGTTTATTTATTGATATCATATCTTTCTTTTGTTAAAATTGAAATTGAAGTTTATGTAAAATCGAAGGTATAGGAGAGGTAATATTAAAGAAATGGTAGTCTGACCAACAGAACCTTAACGTGAAGATGTTCACGCGTTAATATTTTCATAGACAGATAGTTTTGAATTTTTACCATATAAGGGTTGGAAATCGAGAGTCCGAAAATGAACTTTGATTAAAACAATGAAATAACCGTATAGATAGAGTAAACTCTTAGAATTTTTGTGACATCAATGTTATCAAAAGTTATAAAATTAATCTTTAATTCTTACAGGATGAAACGATCTTATACTTGCCAGCATTTTACCTTTAAAAGTTATATAACTGAGGGTCCTTTACTGACAGTAATATGTATATATGCATATATCCATAACATTTTTTTGTATTATAAAAAATAGCAAAAAAGGAAAAAAAAAGAAGTCAGTTTTCGCAGCAATCATGTTGTTGAATAAGCTTGGGCTTCCATAATAAAATTAATATATATATATACTAGGGGGTAACCCCCTGATCACTCCGTTCGCCAACCCCCATTATTTCAGTTGTTATATTTATTTTCAAATCTCAATTTTTAAATATATACATATTTTATTGACTGTTAGAACAATAATAATTCTTAAAATTTGCCTACTGCCATAAAATTGATGGTATATAAATGATACTGAAGAATGTTATTATAAAAATAGCTCACCCATCAGCTCCACCCTCGGTCTGCCACCTCTTTCTATCTTCTCCAAGATGATCTCTAACCATGAAGTCTATTAACTACCTGTCATCTTCACCATTCAACCTTTATCTACCACCGATCATCTACATCCTCGACACCTCGACTCTAGTTTTTTCCTCCAGCGTCCACACACAACCCCTATATATCATCTCTACTCAAGACTTCAAACCTTTACCTATCACCTTGACCCATGAACTTTTCATCCACCTACATCTACCCATAAATTCCATCGTCTCTCAGCTATTAATACTTCGTTCACATCACTTATAATCTCGACCTATGAGGCCGATTAAATCATAAAATCTATCCTTTACCTATGACTTTCAACTAAAATTATTATTCTCTGCGTATGTTGTCCACCTATCACCCCAATTTATTACGTAACGCTCCATTCATTACACCAACCTTATCTTCTTGACTCTCCACCTATCATTTCCACCTTCCATCTATCGCCTCCAATCACGACCTCTAGCCTCCCACTATTACGTCTAAGCATGACTCCTAACATTGACAAATTACCTACACCCATAGCTTCACTTAAACACCTGTCATTTCCAGCTCTAAACCACTTGTTAACGATCATTTCCAACCATGAAGTCTACCAACTGTTACCTTCACCGTTAATTTCTATCTACTACCGATCATCTATAACCTTGAACCTCGACCCTCGACCCCTGAATATTTTAATCTTTAGCTAGACCTCGACCTATGACATTTTTATTCTCCTGTTACCTCCACTTTCTATCTCGCCCCATAAAGTCCACCGTTCTTCTAGCTCATTGACCTACCACTTACAACTTTCACACATAACTTTCACCACCACTTACCACCTTCACTCGTAGCTTCTAACGAAAACCTATTCCTTGTAATTATGACCTCATTTTCTACTTACCACTTATACCTTTCACTTATAACTCCAATCGTGACTTCCACACTCCACCTATCTCCTACACTATCTACCTATCACTTCCACATATGAATTCCACGCACCACCTAGCATCTTTACTCGTAACCTTAAACCGCACCACATATAATGTCAACCTATGAAGCGTACCGACTAATTAGCACCTCCACTGTCCATCTGTTACTGACAATCCAGTTCTCCTACTCCGTGTGTCACTTTCCCCTTCGACTTATGACTCCAATCACGACTTCGACAATCCACCAATTCCTTATAATGCCCACTATCAGCATCACCCATGACTTCTGACCTTAACCTATCACCCATGATTTTCAGCCTCCATCTATGACATCTAGCCATGAACTTCCCATCAACCTGTTATCCTACACTTTTCATCTATACTCATGAAGTCTACCGTTTCCCTTCACGAACACTTCCACCGTCCACATATCGCTTTTAATCATGATCGCCAGCGTCCAACTAATACCACTAATTATGACTTCTAACATTCACCAATCACGTAAACCTATGGCCTCCACTCAACACCTGCCATTTCTAGCTCTGCAATCTACCTTATACCGAGAACCTCCACCATCCATCTATTGCATTCAATCATCTCGTTCTTCTCCAACTATCCTTTCAACGTCTACTTATGAATACAATCATGATCTCCACCCTCCACACATAATCTCTACCGATCTCTTACACCTATAACTTTCTGATTACGCTTATCTTTATCTCTGATCATGTCTTCCTACTTCAATTATAATCTACACATTCCGCTTATGATACTATAACCATAACTTTCACAACCAAACCTTTCACTTATGACTTCAATCGCGAGCATTACTCAACCTATCCCTACACCGTCCACTTATTACTGCAGTTATTAACCACCACCCTTCACACACTCCTCGACCCGTGAAGCTGACCATCTACCTAGCACCCTCTCCTGAGGGGGCGCTGTGGGGTGGTGAAGGGGGGCGAGGAGGGGGGGGCAAAACGCATAAAAATAACCAAAGTTTTGAAACGTTTCTTGGTTTTTTGGGGGGGGGGCTGAGGGGGCTAGTGAGGGGGGCTGAGGGGGTGGGGGGTGAGGGGGGGCTAAATTCCAGCGCGGCTCAAAACAACTATATAATATAGCAAGATGTATATATAACATTGTATTTATATTGTACATTATCAAGGGGCGCGGTAGCGCCAAGATGGCAAGTATAAGTACTTCAGTACGTACGCCGCCGTCGGACACTAGCCAGACCCTATTATATATTTTAAACTTGCCCTGTTGGAACCTAGGCGTACGGTTTTTTCTCGTATTGACAGCTTTGTTGCTTACATATGAGCACTTAGATGAAAGCTTCTGACGATAGTAATAAAATCTCATTAGGGTCATATTTTGTGAAATTGCTTCCATCGAATGATATTGTAAAGTGAAAGTCTGGATTCCTCAATTCTTCTTCACGAACATCCGGTGACGTAGCATCTGCGTAATTCTGGGCTATGTAGGTATACCTAACTGTACGGTATTTTCTGCAGACTATATAAATATACTTTATTATTTTGCATGGGAGATTATAGGCTTGTAGCGGATATTAAAAACAAAAAAGTTCCTGTGTGTGTCTGTAATATTTTCTGTCGGCCAAACAAAATTAATATAGGTACCCATTATGAAATGGATACTTATATTATTTTTGTCATTTAAGTTCTTCGGGTATTTCTTATAAATGATTTATTAATCAAAGTCTATTCAAGCTTTCTTCAATCAAGTTTGATAATACGTTACCATTTATAATAAGCAATGCATTGTCCATACATAACTGATAAATATTAACAGTGAGGTCGATAGAAAGTATTATCTTGACTGAAAATACTTCACTAATTTCATTTCGTCACAGGAGCCTTCTTTTTGCTGGTCTAAACTTGATAGATATTCCATCTATTATTGACAATTGAATTACTCCAGCATTTCTTATAAAAAATTTATGAATACGTAACCATAATAAATGTTACGCCAGAAGCACTTCTTAAATATAAAATTTGATTATACTGGATAAAAGTTGTTAAAGTTCATATATTGAGTGATCCATTATTAAATGGATATATTTATTATTATTGACAATTGAGTTCTTCCGGGATTTCTGATAAATAATTTATAAATGCGTAACTATAATAAATCTTACGTCAGAAACACTTTTTGAACATAAAATTTAATTACACTGGATAAAAGTTATTAAAGTTCAAATATTGACTGATCCATTATTAACATATATAATATCCGCCTTCTTTTTGCTAGTCTAAACTTGAGATATCCAGCTATCGTCTAATATATGACATTATAAACTTTCTTGATAGTCGGGGCAAGTTAGCATATTTGCATTAAGTTTCTTATAACTTTACTTTTATGATTGAAATATGTTATTGATAACTTACTCAAAATGACCCTAAAGTCTCGACTTCGGGCCAGATCGGGAACATTGTTATTATTGCAAAAAGAATTCCGAAAATGCACTTTTTTTTTATTTTTCGCGAATAACTTTTTTGTAACTCATTTCACGGAGAAAAAGATAGAGATGAAAGTTGTTCAGAATTAAATTTCATATAAGACACATGTATTCCCGACCGCAAAATTAATTTTTTTAGTCGTTAAGGAGATCCCATATCCACGAGTTACCGACTGAGTTAATTGATGGATTGCTTGAATTGAATGTAAATAAATAAAACGAATTATGCAAAACTGAGAGATACTTGCCCTTCGTCTCGGCAATATCTACCACTGTATAAAGTTTCAAGTCAATACATTGATGCATTTTATTTTCTCAGAGATGGCGCTGCGTAAGTATAGACTCTGAATATTTCATAGACAATACACCGCTCAGCCGCTTTCTTTCGACACTTACCTACGTACATAACACTACAGGTCGCAACCTGCGTTGCGCACACTGCACACCATATGCCTCTCACTGAATCGCCCTCCTCCCCTCTACTTTGACTCTTGACTCTACAAGTGTACAGTCGCTGTTGGAGAGTCGCCCTCGCCGGTCGCGGGATCCTGCAAGCCTGCATAACCTTCAAAAATCGTCACGATGTCGAAGGGGAAACGTAAGTTTTTAAATGGTGGGCATGAGAATATTTTGTCGTCGTTGGCCGTTGACATCTGTTGATACTGCTGCACGAGGAGCAGCAGCACGAGGAGCAACAGCAGCAGCAGCAGTAGTAGTAGCACGAGCAGCAGCAGCAGTAGTAGTAGCACGAGCAGCAGCAGCACGAGGAGAAGCAGCAGCGTCAGCAGTAGCACGAGGAACAGCAGCAGCACGAGTAGCAGCATCAGCAGTAGTAGCAGCAGCAGCACGAGGAGAAGCAGCAGCAGCATCAGCAGTAGCACAAGCAGCAGCACGAGAAGCAGCAGTACGAGGAGCAGCAGCAGCAGCAGTAGCAGTGGCACGAACAGCAGCAGCAGCACGAGGAGAAGCAGCAGCAGCAGCAGCAGCAGCAGTAGCAGCAGCAGCACAAGGAGAAGCAGCAGCAGCATCAGCAGTAGCACGAGGAGCAGCAGCAGCAGTATTCGGATCAACCCCAAAAAATACAACGGCGACAGCACGAAGCTGGTCACGGAACGACCGAAGGCTCTCATCACCACCTGCACGTAAATCGAAGGGTGACGTATCCTCAGACTCGAGGAAAGCAACATCAACATCAACCAAAAAATTGCGTATATGCGAAACACGCGCGCATAGCGAAATGCGCAAAATTTGTGTGAAGAAAATTGCGTGTAGCCGAAACACGCGCGTATAAGTGAAATACGCAAAATTTTTTTGAATAAAATTGCGTGTAGGCGAAACACGCGCGTATAAGCGAAATGCGCAAAATTTTTTTTAAGAAAATTGCGTGTTGACGAAACACGCACGCATAAGCGAAATACGCAAAAATTATTTATAAGAAGTTTTATGGACACTATAGTCCCATTAATAGATTTACATCTAGTGCCATCTAAGTTCAGATAGATGTTGACTCTCACAAGATAGCGCTAACTTACCTATTAACATATTTAATAGTTTCCGACTTTACCGATCAAAGGATCGATAAAATCGTTGGCGTGGGTATGGGATCCCCTTAAATTATTAGCGAAAAAAAATTTTTTTTTAAATTTGATATTGTCACAGATTTTACAAAAAATTATATTTTGCATTGAATAAATACTCAAAGATGAGTCGTAGTATAAGCAATGTAAAAATCATTGTCCGATCTGAATATCTCAAAATGGTGTCTCATTGCAAAATTATTTATCTCAAAATTTCAAATTCATCTCCAAATTGCCCATGGAGCGATAACTTGATCCAAGTGCCTTTAATCGACAGCTTATGAAGTACTTAATAAATGCTAAAAAGAACTTTTTTAAAAATTAATATTTAACAACATTTTTAACAACAAATCATTTTTATTTTCGTCAATTTTAATGTTAGAGAAACGCAGTAAAATGCATCTTAAAGTACGTAAAAAACCATGAACTTTTATACAAATTTTGTTGAGATCCGACAAATAGGAGCCGAGATACGAAAATTTTTTCAATAGACGATCACGCCGAAACTACTTAATATTTTTCGATGAAATTTGGTACACTGCTTACTGAAATAATACTTTAAATGATAGCATTTTTCCCGATTGTTGTAGATAGCTCAGTTTGTCTAAAATGACCGATGAACAATTGGAAATCTGCGCGCGCGGCCGAGCGGCTCCTCTGGTCGGGAGGCGCGGTGGTGGAGGAGCGCCGCGCGGTGGCGAACAGTATTCGTACACGTTAGTTGTAATTCAATTATCTCGGTAACTAAGGCTGCTATTGCAATACATTTTTTTACATGCAACGTATTTTTTTCTCAGCTTTAACGTTATACTAATTTAATTTTTGTGGGTGTAATCAAAATACCCCAAATTGACAATTTTTCTGACAAAAAAATCTTTTTTGGCTATGTACACAACCTTTATATTGTCGTATTGTATTACTATCATAATACAGATATTAATATTAAGTATGAAAATGTTTAGTAGTGCAATATATCTATATAACGGTTAAGTACATAGCCAAAAAAGATTTTTTTTCAGAAAAAGTGTCAATTTGGGGTATTTGCATTACACCAATAAAAATTAAATTAGTATAACGTTAAAGCTGAGAAAAAAATACGTTGCATGTAAAAAAATGTATTGCAATAGCAGCCTAAGTTACCGAGATAATGGAATTACAACTAACGTGTACGAATACTGTCCGTCACCGCGCGGCGTTCCCCCCACCATCGCGCCTCCCGGCCGGAGGAGCCGCTCGGCCGCGCGCGCAGATTTCCAATTGTTCATCGGTCATTTTAGACAAACTGAGCTATCTACAACAATAGGGAAACATGCTATCATTTAAAGTATTATTTCAGTAAGCACTGTACCAAATTTCATCGAAAAATATTAAGTAGTTTCGACGTGATCGTACATTGAAAAAATTTTCGTATCTCGGCTCCTATTGGTCGGATCTCAACAAAACTTATATGAAAATTCATATTTTTTACGTACTTTAAGATGCATTTTACTGCGTTTCTCTAATATTAAAATTGGCGAAAATAAAAATTATTTGTTGTTAAAAATTTTGTTAAATATTAATTTTTAAAAAAGTTCTTTTTAGCATTTATTAAGTACTTCATTAGCTGTCGATTAAATGCACTTGGATCAAGTTATCGCTCCATGGGCAATTTGGAGATGAATTTAAATTTTGAGATAAATAATTTTGCAATGAGACGCCATTTTGAGATATCCAGATCGGACAATGATTTTTACATTGTTCGTACTATAATTCATCTTTGAGTACTTATTCAATGTAAAATATAATTTTTTGTAAAATCTGTGACAATATCAAATTAAAAAATTTTTTTTTCACTTAACAATTTAACGACTAAAAAAATTAACTTTGCGATCGGAAATACATGTATCTTATATGAAATTCAATTCTGAACAACTTTTATCTGTATCTTTTTCTCCGTCAAATGAGCTACAAAAAAGTTATTCGCGAAAAACTAAAAAAAAAGTGCATTTTCGGAATTCTTTTTGCAATAATAACAATGTTCCCGACCTGGCCCGAAGTCGAGACCATAGTATCATTTTGAGTAAGTTACCAGTAACATATTTCAATCATAAAAGTAAAGTTAGAAGAAACTTAATGATATTCTTCTTTTGAACTCCCTGACGCCCGGACTATGACTCAAAATTCACTTCGTCACAGGAACATCCTTTTGGTTGGTCCCATCTTGATAGATATTCCAACTATTCTGGTCAATTGAGTTCTTCCGTCATTTCTTATAAATATTTTATTAATACGTAACCGTATTAAATGTTATGAAAAAAATACTTTGTAAACATAGAGGGATACCCGGCGTCGTAGCAGCTACACCAGTTTCAATAGAATAAATAAATAAATACTCATCTTTATTTTTCCTCATAATGATTGACACTACTTTGCCGATATATATTACTCCGCCGTATTCTTTTCCACATCCAAAATAATGTTGGCCGTGTCCTGGAATATGTTTGTCGCAATGATAGTGGGCCGCAACTTCCGGTGATCTTCTGCACATTTACTAGTGCGTAGATAATTTGGGCCTTCAATTTTCTTCAGTAACTCGATATCACTTACATGGTCATTAACATGTAGTCTGTCGTAATATATATAAGGAATGCACCGCCGCTGACCTCCGCTCATGTGTTCGTGTCTCCTCACCCGGGGCACCATGTTGTTTAGGATGAGGAGGGATTAGCGGCAAAAAATTATAAAACTTGCTATAATATATATTGCTATAATATATATTGCTTCTATTCACTGTCTTTTCATTTATTTATAATCTCGCTCTCTTGTGACGCATTTAGTTATGCTCAAGCGCAATTCGATTCTTTCTCGCCCGCCTGTTTCACGCATTTATACACCATAGATGTTTGCCACCATTTGATGCTCTCGCTGCAGAGTTCATGTATCGACCAACTGAACTCTCTCCGCTCTTCATCTCGAAAACACGCTTATTTTTCTTTTCCGCTTTCCCTTTTTGGGACTGTCGGAACGCCTCGACAAGCTTAGGCACGGGTAACTCTTCCGCCGCCTCGACCGTACTTCCACTCGACGCAGTTAAGCCATAAAATACAGCTGGAGATCTCTCCGACTGGGTATAAACATTGGCCGCCTGTTTCTAAACGAGTCTTCATACCTTTTCTTATTAGTGATGGACTTTCACAAATTATATGTCGATATAAAATTTTTCTATTTATGAGTAATTATGCTTTAAATTCGATCCTGACCGCAACAACATTTTTTTATATTATTTGGATTAACAACTTTCCATTTTTTTTAACAAAGTTGCATCGAAATTTTTTCGTATTTTTGTTGTTGTATATCATTTATATACAATTTTTATTATTTTTCAATTTATTCAATACATTGCATTATTTTATTTTGAATATAGTATTTTTTTTATTTTTTTTTCGTTTTATAGTATGCAATAAAAATTGTTATATACAATAAAGTTTTGAATGTATAATTTTTTTCCCTTTTTCTGCGATATACGACAAAACATATACACAATAAAAACAAACATCCTTTATATGTTTAATAATTTACGTTTATAATAAAAGCAACCGTGCACTACATATATCACAATACATTGTTACAATAAAATGAAGCATATAGTACAAAAAAGTCAAATATTATTATTCAAAATAGTACAGTCAAGCAGGCAATAAAACCTCTAGAAGCTAGAGCAGAAATGACAGTTGATTCGGCCAATTTTCGAACAATCTCTTCTTATGCTAATTAGGTGTGATTTGCAATAAGCATGAAAACTGTGACACGGCGGGGCTGGTGGCTGCGGCGGGCGATAAGAGGAGAGAGGCACGTCGGTGCGTCTCCCGGGGAGTATTTCGCGCTCGCGCTTGGGCCTTCCCCTCCGCGGTCCTGAGTCGAGCTACAGGTCGCGTCTGTTGTTTTTCCGGGGTGTGCGGGCGCCTTGACGCGACACTGGTGGCTCACTCACAAGCTCGGGCCTCGGCTGAGACTCCTTATCTCACGGGTCGCTTGAGCCGGTAATTTTTGGTATATAAATTTGAACACTTAAAATTGTAAATGAATTTTCTTTATTACTTTCACTACACTGACAGCAGACACGACAGACAGCGTACGGCCGTTGTCTCGTACTCTGTGGATCGACGACGCGAATACAGGTGAGACGCGGTTGTGCGCGGGTGAATAGATGCTGCTGGATGAAACTCTCGAAAACTCTGGAAAACTCTGTGGATTGCTCGGGAAAACTCTGTGCTGCTCACTAGGAGGCTGGCTCAGTACTGCCCGCTCGCTCACTCGTCTCGGCGCTCTATCTCGCGATCTCACACATACACGCTCGCATCAGTGTACAATCGTCACGTGATCGGCCGCGGCAATTTACAAATTTCTCGTCTTTATTTTTCTCCTCACTCACGCTCTGGCTTCGGCACACTCACTCACTTACTGCCGTTGTGGAGAGCCCTGGCGCCTCCACTCCGACCGCCAATAACATTTCGCGTTACATACGAGGCTCAGTAGCCTCCACTCTTTCGAGTTCCGCGGCGGCATCGTGCCGTCTCTCTCGCACTCACATACTCTTCGGCACGCGTCGTGCTGCGCGCGCTCACACACACACATACGCACGCGCTCGCTACAATATACGCGGCTCAGCCGCTCGTCGCGCCGCTCGCTGTAGCGCCATGCGCTGGCTATGTTCGCCGTCGCCTCGTGCTCCTCGGCGGTGTCATGGCGGCGGCTGCGGCCCAGCGGTGCGCCTGCTGGCTCTGCGCGCCGCGCGCGGCCGCGTGTAGTAGTCAGCGGCGCTCCCACTCCTCGCGCGCTCTCTCGCTGCTCGACGGCCGTGACGTCACGGCGGCGACTCGGCTGGCTGCTACTCTCGTGCGCTCTCCCTCTCTCTCTCTGGTAAGTCTTTGACTACACCTACTTTCAATCGCTCTGACATATAAAAGCCATTCTAAAGTTTTTTTTCCACTCCCACGAGTGAAAATTTCAGCGGATGGGACCCTCCAATCGGCTCTCAGGCTTGCAGCTAAAAAACCTCGATCTTTGAGCTGTTTTTATGAGCCGGAAGGGAATCTCCGCAAATCTAAGAGCAACATAACCTCAAAAAATTGTACGAGATGGTCAATGTCGTCATCATCATCTCGTGAGTGAATTTTCCTATCCATCATCAGCTGCTGCGGCATTGGTGATTATTGGGAGCTACAGTGAGTCTCAACAAAAAATTAATTACCAGAGAGGAGTTATAAAGGTCAAAAAATTTGGAGGTTAGAGTGTTCATATCGCTCTGTCTCTCTCACTCTCATATCGAGCATCGATCTGGCACGTGGTTATCGATCTAGCAACGACACCACGTCGAAATCTACTTTTTTGGCCATCAGGGAGCAGCACGTCCCATTAAGAAGGCATCAATCCATCTTATCAGCTTAGTATCGCATCTAATCTTTTTGTCTAGTCTATTCTCGACCAACGTGGGAAATTTGAAATTTTTGCGCGCGAAATTTCAAAATCTTTGCGCGCGTAATTTAAACTCTTCTAGTCATTTAGTTCCTAAGCTGTCCTCTATTCAGTCCTTGTCATATTTTATGAAATATACTTTTATTTTTAACGTTTTTACTATTGTTTATTTTTATCATTGTTATAAATTTTTATTTTATTTTTAACAAATTTTTTATTTATTTTTATATTTTATCTTTATTTATTTATGTTTTCATTTTACTCATTATTTACTAGTACTCTATTTATTTTTACTTTTATTTTTATTTTTATTTATTTAATTAATTATTTATTTATTTATATAAAAAATGACGAGGACGTCATGCACTAAGTGCAAGCATGAAATGCGAAAGAATGCGAGTATGGCTAAATGTTCAGAGTGCTCCAAGCCAAATCACGATTTATGTATGCTATTAATAAATTCAAAATTGCTATGTGCCGTTTGTGAAAAAGGCTATAAGAAAAGAAATAGTGTGAGCACTGTAAAGTCTAGTGAACACAAGGGAATAATTTCACCTAGAAGTAGTAGTTTTAGTAGTAATATTAGTAATAATAAGAAAATAGATTTAGACAAAAACAATGGCATAGATAGAAACATTAGCATAAATAAATTCAATAGTACAAATAAGAACAATAACAACAATACTCCTAATAAAACCGATAGTACAGTTAGTGCAAACAAAAGTAAAGAAAACAAAAATAGTAAAATTAATACTGCAAAGGGTAATGATAATAATAATAATAATAATACTGATAATAATATTAATAAAAAAGCTAATGATAAAGAAGAAATAAATACTTTAGAGAATACTGATAAGGATGAGAGTGCTAATACTGTTAAAAATAATAATACTGTGCATAATAATAATAGCATAACGCTTGGTAACAATGTTAGCTCGTTAAATAACGATAACGTAGAGGCGCCATTGGGGGACACCAGCCTTCTGGGTGTTTCCCACATATTGATCCCGGTAAGTACCATGGACCTCTTCTTTCGACGCTTCGATATGCTTGAGCAGCAACTTGACGAGCTTAAATCTCTCGTGACTAGCAGCCCTAACTCGGGCAGCATGTCCCCTCCTCCAACTGGGGATTGCGCCGCGAACGAATTACGGAGTATATCTAGCAGGGTTTCTGCTCTCGAGGGAGATCTGGCGAACCGTACTGGTCTGCTGAGTGACGCAATCACTCACTCGGGGGAGCTGCTCAAGGTGGTCGAGGGTCTCAAGGACGATCTGCATAAGATCCACGATCGAATTGAAGACTTTCATGGTGCAGGCCCTTCCGGATTTTGTAGTAAAGAATTTGATGGTCCAGGTCGATCTGACCAGCCCAGCGGGGCTTTAGTCGAGTCTCCCCCTTCGCCGGTGTCGGACAGGAGCGCCATAAGATCCGGCGCTGAGGGTGGTTCTGAGTGCTGTGAGCTCTTTTTAAATGGTGTTTTAAAAGTTGAAGTTGAACCCACTGAAACACAGCTAGGAAATATCGCTCATGCCGTACTTGGAACCATTCTCCCCTCGTTCCAAAGGGAGAATATTGTGGGTACCCGCATTATTCGACCTCGGGAACCGCCCAGGGGGAATGGAGAGAATCAGACTGAGTCGCGTAGGCGCTCATATCAAACAGTAATAGTTAGGTTGACAGACGCAAAATTGGTCCATAAAATAATGCGAGCCAAAAGGTCGCTTGTTAATAATTATTTCTCAACAAGCGACATCAATAAAGATCTGCTTGAACAGGAGTCGGCCGCCTGCATCCCTAGGCATAGAGTATTTATTAATGAAGTATTACCCCGTGAGCGGTTTGTTTTATTCCAAAGTCTTAAGCCCATTGCTCAGGGATTGGGCTTTAAGTATGTCTGGCATGCGGGCGGTAGATTTCTGGTGAGGCTCAAGGGCCATGAGCGGGCCTATGCGTTCTCCTCGGCTACGGATCTGCAGGCCATCCAAACGGCGTGCCAGGCTACCCAGAAAAGACGGCCAGACGAAGTGACCGTTACAGACAGCACTGTGAAGTACAATAAAGACAACGAAAACGGCACTGTACTTGATGGACAAAGGGCTGGCCTGGCGAGTGGGTCCGCGCCGAGATCCTCAGCGTGACTGAGTAAGAATCATGGTGTGTCGAAGGGGAGGCGATCCCTAAAGGCGGGCTTCATCAACGTGAACTCTATACGAGCTCGTATTGAGGAGGTTCGTCTTTTCCTTCATGAAAATCCCTCCTATGACATCTTTGGTGTCGCCGAGTCATGGTTGGGCCAGATTGTGGACGATGGTCTTGTTCAGATTAAGGGCTATACAACAATCAGGCAAGATCGCAATATAAATGGTGGTGGAGTGCTGTTGTACGTCCGTAGCAACTTTAAAATTAGTAAAGTTGCTTGTTCAAATACGCAGGGACCAGGGAAACCTGGTATACCGGAATACCTTTTCTGTGACGTCCAACAGAGTGGCTCCCCACCTGTACTAATAGGCGTAATATATAGACCCCCCAAGATCCCCATGCAAAAGGACTCCGATTTATTCGATGTCTTACGCGATCTTTGCTGTGACTACAGTCACAAAATTATCATGGGTGATCTGAATGCAGACCTTTCGTCTACGAACGATGACGCAAATACTATCAAGCGTCTCACTGAGGAGTTATCTCTTCAGGTGGTTAACCATGGCCCGACACACTTTACTCCGACGTCTTGCACATGGATTGACTTGATCCTGACTGACGAAAACGACGCGATCTTAGACTACAAGAATGAAAGGTTGCCAAGCTTCGGCAAACATTGTATGATAGATGTCACCCTGGACATCTTTACAGCATCTCAGATACGGGAGACATATACTTACCGTGATTATAAGGGTATCACACCCTCCGCTCTCACTGATGTGCTGTCTAGCTGTAGCTGGGCGACCTTTGATTCTACTGAACCCGATTTGGAAGGTATATTAAAAAACTTAAATGACAATTTAATTTCTGCAATTAATGTTTTGGCACCGGAAAAAACGGTTTGCCCTAAGAAAAAATATGCTCCTTGGTTTGGTCCTGAGTTGAAGGAACTTGTGGATCGGCGAAATGCCACACATAGGCGCTATAAGCGCACTGGACGAGCTGACCTATGTGACGAGTTCTTTCGACTCAGTAAGGAGGTCGATATGCGCATAGCTCAAGAGCGTAACTCCTTCATTCTGAAACACCTTTCTGACGCTCTTGATGATAACAAGGATATTTGGAAGGAAATGCGCAATATTGGTCTCCTGCCGAGGCGAAAGGAGGAGGAACTTCATGGTTTTACGCCGGGAGAGCTGAACAGGCACTTTGCGGGGATATCCTCTTCCCTCTTTGAAGACATTGATAATGCTAATGATTTTATTTTAACTGCGAGTGAGGAGGGTTTTTCCTTCAAACCTATTAGTCTGGCAGATGTTGTTCTCGCAATATCGCATTTTTCCTCGCAGGCAAAGGGGGTTGATGGGGTTCCCCAGAGTGTCATAGTGAAAGCTATCCCAATGATTGGCGACTTAATTGTAAATTTATTTAACTCCTCCTTTGCCATGGGGGTCTTTCCGGATATCTGGAAACAGGCGCAGCTTATTGCCTTGAAAAAGGTCAGTGCTCCCTCCACCGTTAAGGACTTTCGTCCCATAGCACTGCTCTGCTTTCTGTCAAAGGTGCTCGAGAAGATCGCCCATATCACGGAGTATCTAAATCGTAATAGTATCTTGGATCCCTTCCAGGCCGGGTTTAGGAAAAACCACAGTACACAGACAGCTTTAATAAAACTCACAGACGATATACGCATGGCCATAGACGACAGGAAAGTAACGCTTGTGCTGTTATTTGATTTCAGCAAAGCGTTTGATACAATTTCTCCGACAAAACTACTATACAAGCTGAAGAGTTCGGGATTCTCTAGGAAGGCCCTTCAATGGGTCAAATCTTACTTACAAGGCCGCACCCAGACGGTGATCTCGGGAAACTGCGGAAATTCTGATTGGTTAGGAACCAACCTAGGAGTACCCCAGGGTTCAGTCCTGGGACCCTTGCTTTTCAGCTTGTATGTAAATGACTTACGTGACGTATTAGACGGAAAACAAGTTAAGCATATTTTTTATGCAGACGACCTCCAAATCTACCTTCATACAACGAAGGATAAACTTTTGGAGGGTCTGGCTCGACTATCAGAAGCGGCACGTCTGGTCTCTGATTGGGCGGGGAGCTCCGGTCTGCATCTCAACTCAGGCAAGACCAAGGCAATCTTCTTCGGTTCGATGAAGAATGCAAATGACATCAAATCTTGGAACTTGCCGGGGGTTGAGCTGCCGGACGGAGTGATCGTCCCTTTCGAAGATTCAGTCGTGAGTCTTGGTGTTTCTCTTGACAGTAAACTTACGTGGAAGCCGCAAGTTGATTCGATTACAAAAAAAGTGAATAAAGCCCTGTATAGCTTGCGGTTTATCAGGGATAGTACCACTGAGACTCTCCGCAGACGACTTGTTGAGTCACTAGTCCAACCACATCTGGACTATTGTACTGTGGTTTACCTGGACGCGTCGGACGAACATAGAAGACGAATACAGCGATTGAGCAACTCATGTGTGAGATATATTTTCGGAGTGAGGAGGGATGTCCATATCTCCCCCTACAGGAGACGTCTGGGCTGGATGCTTACTGACTCGCGCCGCCTCTATTTTGAAGGCATCTTACTTTACAAGGTCACCAGGTTGCGCGAGCCTGAGTACCTTTTTTCCATGTTTAAAAAGCATGTGCCCAGACCCACCAGTAGGTCAGTTCCACCTGAATTAAACATTCCGGGAGTGGGCACCGAGACCGGGGCTAAGGCTTTTCAGGTTCACGGTGCTCGTTTCTGGAATTCCCTCCCACCTACCCTCCGTAACCTACCTTCCCTTGCCTCCTTCAAAGTAGCCTTGAGACGCTACCTAGTAAACTTCGACCACTAAGGTAGCGTTTGGACGAACACATAGTTCAGTATTATTTTATTAATGTATGTATTTTTGAATTTGTGTGATAATTTAATCTAGTCTGACTGAACTTTTTTAGTTCTTAAAATTGTGACTATTTGCAACGCGGTCTGTGATTTTTTTTCTTTGTAACTCTTTCTGTGATATTTATATGGCCTTGACATAAACAGTATTATTTTATATGTATTATTTATTATTGTAATATCACAGTCTTAGCTTTAAGTATATTTATCTTAATTGTCACAGACTAAGTAGTCTCGCTACTATTCTAGTACCGCCAAATTTTATATTATTTATGTACAAAAATTCTATGTATATTTAATTTTTTGCGACATCAAGCAAATAAAGGCCATTCTATCTATCTATCTATCTATCTCTCTCCTACGGCGCGGCTCAGTGCCGGCGCCTGGCTACGGCTCAGCTGTTTTCTCCTGTAAGCACCCGTTGCCATTAGAGTATATTCTTCTGCTCGGTTTCGGGTGCCTGCAGGAGAGTCACTCAGCTTTTCAACGACGGATTCTCCGTCGCAAAACAAAAATAGCCGTATATACAACGATAACTGCTCACATAATACAGTTTTTACAGTTTTTACAGTTGTACATGCTGCGAAAATCATAGTGTAAGATGATTACTTTTTATAAAAATTGATTACAAATTCGAAACTACACTTACACAAGAAATAACTTTATATACGAATTTTCGATTTAGCATTGCTAATTGTTTAGAACATTGGTTCTGCCGCCACGTCAGTTATGGCACTGTTAAGTCCTGACTACTTCAATTTAATGCGTATAGTCAGGAATATTTAAATTGATAAAGTCACATTTATAGTGATAAAAGTCTAGTGATAATATGTACCTAGATCTCTATAGTAAATGTATTTTCTACAATAACAAAATCAGAACTTACCTTGTTGAACTTATGACGTTGGATAGTCCTTCGTTATTCAAGAGGAATTGTTAAAGACCCAGTTAATGTTTTTATAAGATCGTGGTCTTCAAAACAACCCAACGATTTAAACAATTTTCTTTAGATTCCAACGTACAGGTTTTTAGGATTTAAACAAAATTATTCCACACAATAAAGTATACTATTATTTACTATGTTTATTTTCTAACAAAACTTTAAAATAGTACACAAATTAAAAGTATGTAAACCGTAAAAAGAATAACAACAATGGATTTTAAATAATCAAAACTCCGCCAATTTTCGAACCGGCGTGGACGGAGTCGATACAAAATCTTGACTGTCTAATTGAGGGCATTGAGCCTCTTTTAAACACAAAACTTAGTTTATAAATTTACAACATTATTGAATATTAATTTCTAAACATTTTGTAATATTACATACAATAACGCGATCTTCCAAAAGTATAACGCTTAGTCTGCGTTTCGCAAGCTCAGCGTCAGCTGAGCTCTTACTTTTGAAAGTGTGCCAATCATCGAACCTTATGCGATTGACATAATCGGTGTTGGTGATTTGAATTTTGAAATGTCAGCGTTTTGAAAATCAACATGTGTTTTAATAGTTAAGCTAGTAAAAAAAAAATTAAAGAAATAACGTCATAGGACGTTACACCTCAGGGCCTAAAACATTGCAAAGAATTTGCAATGTAATCAACATTTCAAAATTCAAACGTCGCACTTATAAAGCAACCTTCTTATAATTATGTTAAATAAACAGTTTTGTGGTTATAAAACGCAAAATATCCTATGTGAAATGTACAGTTCAATTTGTACAAACAACATGTATAATTTTCCTCAAAAACGTCGTAGCGCAGTCTGCGTAAGTATTATATACAAAAAAGTAAAAGTTGGATCTATTATACATTTAAATACTAATAATAACTTCATTATTTTCCACAGTTTCAGCTTTGGCAACACAGCCGCCAATGCAAAAAGGCAAAACGCACATTGAGTACTCCTCCTGAACCTAGTGTTCAACAGCGCCGCTGGAGTTTCGTCTATGTAAGAATATTAAATAATAACATCCAGATTATTTTTATATTCATATATTAACCTACGTTTCTTCTTTTTTTTTAAATGCTTCTATTTCACTTTTCAGTTTCAGGATTGGATGAACACCCGATCCTGGCGCCAATGTGAACGACTTCGCAACGACCGACTTCAGGAAGGCACCCACGAACCTGCAACCGACGCATGGGGCATCGCCAGCCTCACATTTTATGAACTAAAAGTATACAATAATGCAACACACCGTGTTTATATCGAGGTTTTTAAAGATTTTTACAATGTATTTATCGGGCCAAAATTTGTGTCCCGATATGACTGTAACAATTTATAATATATTTATATTCCCAAAATAAAACATTGTTATTTTTATTTATTACTTTTTCTTATCCTTTCCTATTTTCCCTTCACAAAGAAATAAAAGAAAATTACATCCTGGATGTAATTCCCTCGGCGCCAAAAACAATGTTTAGTAACATTAAAATTAATTATAAAAATATACATACACAAAAAAATAAACAAAACATTTAAGAAATACTAATTTAGACTTAAGGAAAAAATACTACATTTCCTTTGTGAACTCAAATTTTTATCAGGCAAAAGTACAGGTGAACGATCAGGAATAGGTGGAGGTTGTCTTTGGATAAAAGATGTATTTTCTATTGTATTTATAGTAGGCACAGACATTTTTAAAATAGGCCTTGAAATTATTCGTGGATTATCAATCTTAATTTCCTCTAAAATAATACCATCATCATTATTATTATTACACTCTTGTTTACACCTCTTAAAATCTTTTGCATCTTCTCTTTGTAATGACATAAACAGATGCGTTATAGAGCTAAATATTGCTCCAAATAAATGTATAGACCATCCATAAATAGCGTGTAACGCATATCCTCTAATAATAGTATCAATAGTTACTTTTATTATATTTAAAATAATTAAAATCATAATTATTACCGATGATAATGATCCCCAAGTTGTCAATTTATCAATAATTTTCCTCCAAGTATTTTCAGCAATGTGAGTCAGTGTATTCTCCGAGAAGATATTTTCCCCTGTAGATTGCCCAGCTACATCCCTTGCGACGATATTTAACAAGGCCACTTTCTCCATAGGAAACATCAATTGTTGTTGCAATGAATCTAGATCCTCTTGTGCATAAACTCCATTTGTAGCTAAATTATCCACTGACTTAAATTGCAATTTTATTTCTGTATCTGGTTTCAGAGTATTCGGTGATCCGATTACTATTGGTTTGGGTGTTAACTTAATCCAATTTTCTTCAATTTTAAAAATGTAGGAATAACAGAATTACAATCAACCTGCATACCCTTCTTAATTAAAATATGCGTCTTAGGTGTTAAAAACCACGTTTCATTTCCAACCGAAACTGGTAATTGATTATAACATTGTTCTAAATGTAAAATTTTAACAGTTTTTGGTATACATTTAATTAAATGTACAGCCTCACCTGCTAATTTTGCAATATAACCAGGTTTTTTCATAATATTGTAGGCAAATTCATCTGGAGAAATGGAAGCAATGGATAAGGAATTTTGTATAACTTTTCTTTCAAGCTCACATTTTTCTCTAATTAAATTAATATATAAATCATTAATTTGACTTCTTAAATGTCTTTCAACATAAACAAATTTAGAATTTATATAAGTAAAAATATCTAAATTAAACTTATTAACATCTACAAAAGCAGAATCTGCATCATAATAATAAGCATTCATATTAGTATCTTTTTCTAAAATAAATAATTTTGGATGTTCGGTACGAATAAGTAATCTGTCACAATGCAATTCTGAATTTTTTATCGCCAAAGCAAAAGTAATTTCCTTAAAATTAACCGAAAACACTATTTCCTTATTTTTATCACTAGAATATTTAGTAGCTATTCCCTTAAATAATATATCAAACTTATTTTTAAAACAATCACCTTGCGGTAAAACATCCCAAAAAGTAAAACCACCTTCAATATCCATACAATGTTTATCAGAAAATTTACAAACTACTCCTGAATTTAACATTAATTTGTCTGCATTTAAATTTATTTTCGCATTATTTTGCGTTAACGTTATTTTAATTAAACCATGAACAAAAACTTTATTCCATGAACCAAAACTATCTGCATAGGAAGCACCCGAGCAAGATTTTCCTGCTGCACTTCCCGCAAAATCTATACCTTTTGATGTAGTTGAATTTATTTTTAAATCAGAAATAATATGTGCCTCATCATACTTAAAAATTCCCGTTTCATGAATAGCTTTACATTGTTCATGACTTATTTCTTTAATATATTGTTGTTCTGAATTTTCAGTAGGTATTAAATGACCAAATATTCCGCATTCAAAAACTGTTCGATGAATTTCAATTTTACATTGAATAATTGAAACTAATCGAAAATCAGCTATCTGTATTAATTCTATAGCAACATTAGTAGAATTTACTTGCTCATCTTGAAAATCACATTCTCCAGAATCCAGTAATGAATATGTTGTTATATTAGGTGAAGAGGAACCACAATCATATCCTATGATTGCTCTATTTAATTTGAAACACAGTAAGAAAATAATAAAATGGATGATCAACATTTTCCTCCTAAAACAAACAAAATATATTAGTTTTTCTTATTATACATTATTAATTTATTCGCATGAACTGTATTTGATTTTCCATTTTTATCTATTACAACATTATTATTATCTAATACCTCAATAATTTCAAAAGGACCAATATTTTGATTTTTTCCAGTTTTCCTGGTTTTGGTTCTTTTACCAGCCAAACTTTATCACCTTTTTCAAAGGTTACTGGATTTATATATCTATCATAATATTTCTTTGATTTTTCTTTTGAAACTATTAAATTATCCCTTGCTAACTCAGCAATGTCTTTCATGTTCCTAATTAAATTTGCTAAGTAATCATTGAACGATGGAATTCGTTCAGAAATTTTCAAAGGTTCGCTTGAAGGTAAACGAGGTGGATAAGCAAATACTAATTCATACGGTGTAAATTTATGCGCACTATGTACACTTGTATTGTAATGAAATTGCGCTAATTCCAATAAATCATCCCACATAATTTTTTTTGTAGAGAAATTCTTTAAATATTCGCATAAAGGATGATGAGCTCTCTCCAACGAGCCATTGGATTGAGGCGAAAAAGCAGTTGTTTCAATTTTTGAAAATTTAAATCGTTTCGCTACTGCTTTCAAAAGTTTACTAGTAAAATTTGCACCCCTATCTGTTAAAACTATTTTAGGAGAACTAAAAATACAAATAAATCTTTTAATAAATGCATCCGCGACAGTTTCTGCAGTTTGATCCTGTAATGGAACTAACACTAAATATTTAGAGAGTAGATCTTGAATAGTTAAAATATATTTATTATTATTCTTAGTTATATTTAGAGGACCAACAATATCCATTGCAATCTTGTCAAATGTTTTAATTGGTGTATCCGTAATCACCATTGGTTGCCTAGTTTTTACTCTTTTCAACTTATTTCTTTGACAATCATCACAATTTTTTATTCTATCTTCAATGTCAGTTTTTAAATTTTCCCAAAAATATTTACTCCTTATTCTATTGTACGTCCTGTTTACACCTGAATGACCCCCAATAGTACTAGAATGATTTTCTTGAAATATTTTATCTCTATGATGTATATCTACATATTCTATATAATTTAAACAAATAATTATTTTAATCTCACTATTTTTAAAAACTTCAAATAAAATGTCTTCCATATCAATCCAATTTAAATTAATTATTTGCAAATCTTTAGAAATACTAAAACTATATATTTGTTTATTCAACATAATTTGTTTTAATGAACTAAACATTTTATAAATATTATTTTTAAGAATTATTGCTGATTGACCTACATCTATGCATAATACAAATACTTTATATACATTTAAATCAATGATTTCAATATCATTCACAATTCCCTTGAAAATAATATTAAACTTGTCTATAAACCTACTTGTATTTCTATCTAATGCTTGTTTATTTTTATCTATAAAATGTACTAAATTATCTTTTCTAAATTCAATAGATTTTTTTGTAAATACCACATTTTCATATTTATTTTCATTTTGCTCTACTTTTTCTTGATATTTTAATATTATATTTCTATCCTTCTTACGCTTGTAAAATTTCTTTGCCTTTTGTTTAATACGATCCTTATTTAATTTTTGAATTTTCATTTCATTAGTCAAATTCTTTTTGTTAGTAACTTTTTCTAACTCTTTTGCTTTTTGAGCTCTTGTAATAACATTTATTTGACTATTTTCTATAGGATTTCTAGACAATGCATCTGCATTAGTATTTACTTTACCCGGTTTATAAATAATTTCATAATCATAATCTAATAACTTTAAACGCCACCTTTGAACTCGCGAATTTTTATCTGCAGATCTAAACGATAACAATGGTTTATGATCTGTAATTATATAAAATTTATTCCCATAAATATAATTTCTAAATGTTTTTACTGCAAACATAATTGCTAATGCTTCCCTTTCATAAGTATGATAATTTTTCTCCGCCGCTTTCAAAACCCTTGAGGCAAAGGCAATTGGCCTATCTTCCCCAATATTCCCTTGAGAAAGGACACAACCAATAGCATAACCGGACGCATCGACACTAATAATAAAAGGTGTATTCATATCCGGAAATTGTAAAACTGGTGCTACACTTAATGCTCTCTTTAATTGATCAAAAGCTTTTTGTCTGACCTCATTCCAAACAAATTTTTCCTCTTTTTTCAAAAGCTGAATTATTGGTTTTGCTATGTCCGCAAAATTATCAATAAAACGCCTATAATAACCTGCCAAACCTAAAAATTCTCGAATATTTTTTACCGTTTTAGGAACTGGAAACTTATTTATAGCTTCGACCTTTTTTGGATCAGTTCTAATACCATTTTCACTAATCAAATGCCCTAAAAATTCGACCTCTTTTTGAAAAAACTTACATTTACTCGTTTCTAACTTCAACCCTGCTTCCCTTAGTTTTTCAGCAATCAAATTAAACCGTTCGTTATGTTCCTCGATCGAATTCGCTACAATAATAATATCGTCAATGTAAACAAAACAAAATCCTTTTTCTAACAAATCACCAAGTACCGAATTTAAAATTCTCTGAAAAACCCTAGGACTATTAATTAAACCGAAAGGAAGTACCTTAAATTCAAATCTCCCTAAGGGATGTACACTAAAAGCTGTCTTATGAATATCCGATTCCTTCATTCTTACCTGATGAAAACCTGATACCATATCAATTGTAGTAAAATACTTGTTTTTACCTATACTATCAAAAATTTCAGTGATATTAGGCAAAAGATAAGGATCTGGAATAGTTTTAGCATTTAATTTTCTATAATCAATTACTAATCTCCATTTTTTTTTTACCATCCTTAGTTATTCCTTTTTTGGGAACAACAAAAGCAGGTGCATTAAATGCGCTAGTAGATGATCTTACTAAATCATTTGATATTAATTTTTTAGTTTCAGCTATAGCGATTTGTTTTAAATTATATTCTAACGGAAATTGTTTAACATAAACTGGCTTTTCATCTGTTAAATTAATTGCATGTTCTTCAATATTACAAATACCAAATTTTTCCCCCTCTAACCAACAAATATCACTATTTTTTACTATTAAACTTTCAATAATCTTTTTCTTTTTATTAGACAAATGACTTAAATCAACAGTGTTTTTCAATAATTGTTGTCTTTTCTTTTCATTAAGATTTTCATTACATATCATATCAATTTCATTTTCTGTACTTAAAAAAATAGAACCACAATGTAGATTCTCATCATCTTTAGGTAATTCAAAATTCAAATTTGCTATAAAATTTTCAGGCATATCTTCAATATCAAATGTTAAAAAATTTATTGTATTTTGTAATTTACATAATTTTTCATTGGAATCAAATTCAACAGTATCTTTAAGTATCTTACAAAATGTTGGATAATCATAATCAATTAATTCTTCATCTAAATCAATCTCAAATTTCCTTAAACAAGTGTTTATATTACCAATAAAACTTTCAATATTTATTTTTGAATCATTTAAATATTCAATCAAATTACCTTTATGATTTTCAATTTTAAAATCATTCACTTTCATTTCGCTCAAATTATCATTTATTTCACTTACTGTATTCAATATTTGCTTAATATCTTTATGTAAATTAATGTTTTGCCGAATTTTAACAATAGAAACATTTTCACTATCGTTTCTCACGTCAACATTCGTAATAATACAACTTCCAGGATTTTCAAAAGTTACTTTTGCATTTTCAGAATGAATTTTAAAATCAGGAATTAATCCTATAAATTCACATTCCTCAAAATTTATTTTAATAATCGCTTTTTTTAGTTCTAGTTTCGGAACTGTATGTGTGTTAATATGATACTTATCAATTATTGATTTTAGTTGAAATTTTTGCCCGTTAAAATCTAAATAACCTTTATCAAGTCTTAATTTTTGTTGTAATAAAGCCTTAATTCCTAAAATTCCATCAAATGGAATAGAGAATCCTTCTGGTGCTACATGAAAGTCAAAATATATATTATTTATTGGAAATTTAATTGCACCTAAAGTTCTCAAAGCATTATCGGTAATTCCTGATATTAAAATTTTATTTTCAGTATTTATTTCTCTAGGTAATAATATACTATTTTTAATAATATTTAACTGAGTACCACTATCTATTAATAATTTAAAAGTACCATTTGAATTAAAATTTTCTACCTCTATATATTGTAGTAAATTTTCTAATTTCAAAACATAATTATGGGCTATAAAATCATTATTTTCTACGTAATCTTTCTCACTAATATCAAGAAATCTATTTATTTCAGAAATTTTCTCTCTGTTTACCACAATTTGGAACGATTTATCTGCCAAATCTCTTCTCACGCGTTCCTTCCCGGAAGAGATTTGAAGTTTCCCTGTTTTCTAAAACAATTGTCAATAGTGTGACCCACACCTTTACATTCGGCACATACAATTCCCTTTTTCTGTTCTAGAATTTTAACTTTATCACAATTGCTAATATTATGCCCAATCTGTGAACAAAATGCACAGTTTTCTTCTACTGCTGATGTCAAAGACTGTAATTTTCTACAATTTTTTACTTCATGATTAGTACCATTACAATATTCACACACTTTTCTGTTAGCTTTATTACTAAAATTGTTTCTATTTGATTGTTGAAAATTTTGTTGATAATTATTTTTCTTCGAGTCATTATTACCATTTTGTAATAATGCTTTTAATTTCCC
>JACCIB010001579.1:25000-28450 GCA_018906965.1 Philotrypesis tridentata | reverse complement strand
AATTGTTTGTACATGTCGCACATAAGAGTACACCAATCTCACATAAGTGTGCACCCAACGCACATAAGTTTGCACGTGTCGCACATAATTGTGCACTCCTCGCACATAACTGTGCAACGGTCGCACATAAGTGAGCAGCCGTTGCATATAGGTTTGCAACCGTCGCACATAAGTGCGCCAGCGTCGCACATAAGTTTGCACATGTCGCACATAAGAGTACACCAGTCTCACATAAGTGTGCACCCAACGCACATAAGTTTGCACGTGTCGCACATAAGAGTACACGAGTCTCATATAAGTGTGCACCCGTCGCACATAAGTTTGCACCCGACGCACATAAGTTGGCACGTGTCGCACATAAGAGTACACCAGTCTCACATAAGTGTGCACCCGACGCACATAAGTTTCCACGTGTCGCACATAAGAGTACACGAGTCTCATATAAGTGTGCACCCGTCGCACATAAGTTTGCACCCGACGCACATAAGTTTGCACGTGTCGCACATAAGAGTACACCAGTCTCACATAAGTGTGCACCCGACGCACATAAGTTTCCACGTGTCGCACATAAGTGTGCACCCCTCGCACATAACTGTGCAACCGTCGCACATAAGTGAGCAGCCGTTGCATATAGGTTTTCACCCGTCGCACATAAGTGCGCAAGCGTCGCACATAAGTTTGCACATGTCGCACATAAGAGTACACGAGTCTCATATAAGTGTGCACCCGTCGCACATAAGTTTGCACCCGACGCACATAAGTTTGCACGTGTCGCACATAAGAGTACACCAGTCTCACATAAGTGTGCACCCGACGCACATAAGTTTCCACGTGTCGCACATAAGTGTGCACCCCTCGCACATAACTGTGCAACCGTCGCACATAAGTGAGCAGCCGTTGCATATAGGTTTTCACCCGTCGCACATAAGTGCGCAGCCGTTGCATATAGGTTTGCACCCGTCGCATATAAGTGTGCAGCCGTCGCATATAAGTTTGCACATGTCGCACATAAGATTGCACCGGTCTCATATAAGTGTGCACCCGTCGCACATAAGTTTGCACCCGACGCACATAAGTTTGCACGTGTCGCACATAAGAGTACACCAGTCTCACATAAGTCTGCGCCCGACGCACATAAGTTTCCACGTGTCGCACATAAGTGTGCACCCCTCGCACATAACTGTGCAACCGTCGCACATAAGTGAGCAGCCGTTGCATATAGGTTTTCACCCGTCGCACATAAGTGCGCAGCCGTTGCATATAGGTTTTCACCCGTCGCATATAAGTGTGCAGCCGTCGCATATAAGTTTGCACATGTCGCACATAAGATTGCACCGGTCTCATATAAGTGTGCACCCGTCGCACATAAGTTTGCACCCGACGCACATAAGTTTGCACGTGTCGCACATAAGAGTACACCAGTCTCACATAAGTCTGCGCCCGACGCACATAAGTTTCCACGTGTCGCACATAAGTGTGCACCCCTCGCACATAACTGTGCAACCGTCGCACATAAGTGAGCAGCCGTTGCATATAGGTTTTCACCCGTCGCACATAAGTGCGCAGCCGTTGCATATAGGTTTGCACCCGTCGCATATAAGTGTGCAGCCGTCGCATATAAGTTTGCACATGTCGCACATAAGATTGCACCGGTCTCATATAAGTGTGCACCCGTCGCACATAAGTTTGCACCCGACGCACATAAGTTTGCACGTGTCGCACATAAGAGTACACCAGTCTCACATAAGTCTGCGCCCGACGCACATAAGTTTCCACGTGTCGCACATAAGTGTGCACCCCTCGCACATAACTGTGCAACCGTCGCACATAAGTGAGCAGCCGTTGCATATAGGTTTTCACCCGTCGCACATAAGTGCGCAGCCGTTGCATATAGGTTTTCACCCGTCGCATATAAGTGTGCAGCCGTCGCATATAAGTTTGCACATGTCGCACATAAGATTGCACCGGTCTCATATAAGTGTGCACCCGTCGCACATAAGTTTGCACCCGACGCACATAAGTTTGCACGTGTCGCACATAAGAGTACACCAGTCTCACATAAGTCTGCGCCCGACGCACATAAGTTTCCACGTGTCGCACATAAGTGTGCACCCCTCGCACATAACTGTGCAACCGTCGCACATAAGTGAGCAGCCGTTGCATATAGGTTTTCACCCGTCGCACATAAGTGCGCAGCCGTTGCATATAGGTTTGCACCCGTCGCATATAAGTGTGCAGCCGTCGCATATAAGTTTGCACATGTCGCACATAAGATTGCACCGGTCTCATATAAGTGTGCACCCGTCGCACATAAGTTTGCACCCGACGCACATAAGTTTGCACGTGTCGCACATAAGAGTACACCAGTCTCACATAAGTGTGCGCCCGACGCACATAAGTTTCCACGTGTCGCACATAAGTGCGCACCCCTCGCACATAACTGTGTAACCGTCGCACATAAGTGAGCGGGCGTTGCATATAGGTTCGCACCCGTCGCACATAAGTGTGCAGGCGTCGCACATAAGTTTGCACGTGTCGCACATAAGTCGGCAGCCGTTGCATATAGGTTTGCAACCGTCGCACATAAGTGTGCAGGCGTCGCACATAAGTGTGCAGCCGTCACCCCATTATACGCGTTATTAGGTAGCAGCCCGACTCTGATATGCCATGGCTTCGGGGTACTTCCACCCATAAGAATGCGGGCTATTGGCCATACGGCGCCGGTGCCCCGGCGGGCCTTTTCGTATATGTATAAGCGACTCGAGTATCTTCGGATTTCGGGTACATATACTTTATAGTTATCCACAGCATTACCGCGGGTCGGTGTCCAAGACCGAATGGCCCTTATGCGGTAGGCGCCCAAGGCGTTAACAGATCGTTACTCTTATTTGAGACTACGATAATACTGAGCATCGACTCACTCGATTCCGAGCGAGAATAACTTTGAAGCGTTTTTCACGCTAGGCGAACTCTTCGCTGACCATGTCGACACTGACTTATGTCTATCGTCGGGTGTTACTATCACATTTACAAGAGAGACTGTTTGAATTTGAACGTTAATACCCACGGTGGTGCTCCGTAAAATTATAAAGGGCAGACGGAGCATGCCGTGAATCGCAACTGCGATAATTTTCGAAAGCCAAAACGTGCCCAAAGTGTCTCGTGTGACTTGTTCATGCGAGGCGCTTTGTGTTTTCGTCGACTCGATCGTAAACGGAGTGTGTCGCCGGTCCTCCTAAGTGTGGATCCGGCGTTCGACACGACCGCGTGCGTGAGTCGCTCGTAACACTCGTAATACGAGCTCTCGTGCACGCAACTTTGTTGCGTTGTTACGACGAAGCTCCCTGGTTGATCCTGCCAGTAGTCATATGCTTGTCTCAAAGATTAAGCCATGCATGTCTCAGTGCATGCCGAATTAAGGTGAAACCGCGAATGGCTCATTAAATCAGT
>JACCIB010001579.1:7500-15000 GCA_018906965.1 Philotrypesis tridentata | reverse complement strand
TATCTTCGGCGGAGCTACGACCGTTGAATCAGCCCTCGAAGTTGGCACGGGGAGGTAGTTAGGGACAGTGGGAATCTCGTTAATCCACTCGGGCACGGCGGAAACCTGTGTAGGGGACACGTAGCTACTCGACTCTGTCGAAATTATCCCCCGCCGTTTACCCGAGCGCGCCGGAATCCGCCTATCTTCGGCGGAGCTACGACCGTTGAATCAGCCCTCGAAGTTGGCACGGGGAGGTAGTTAGGGACAGTGGGAATCTCGTTAATCCACTCGGGCACGGCGGAAACCTGTGTAGGGGACACGTAGCTACTCGACTCTGTCGAAATTATCCCCCGCCGTTTACCCGAGCGCGCCGGAATCCGCCTATCTTCGGCGGAGCTACGACCGTTGAATCAGCCCTCGAAGTTGGCACGGGGAGGTAGTTAGGGACAGTGGGAATCTCGTTAATCCACTCGGGCACGGCGGAAACCTGTGTAGGGGACACGTAGCTACTCGACTCTGTCGAAATTATCCCCCGCCGTTTACCCGAGCGCGCACGAATCCGCGTGTTATGGGCCGATCAAGGATCGATCTCGTCTAGACGAAGACGCTGGTAGATTACCAGTAGGACTGTCGATATAAAAAAGAAAAAAAAAAAAACTTACCCATGAGAAAGATCTACCTAGCGGAGACGTTATTGCTCTACTATCTAGCAATGAACTACAGGAGGTAATCCGTGGCATCCGATACTTCGAATTTGCTAGGTCTTACTCAAATGAACATGAACAGTCTGGCAATACAAACCGTGCAACCGTCTCACATACGTTTGCACCCTGCGCACATAAGTGTGCAGCAGTTTCACATAGGCTAGCAGCCTTGACACGTGAGTATTTGTCGCCTCTACCCTATGGCTTCACGTAAAAGCTGATATTAATTTAAGGTCACTATTCTCCGGTCGAATGCTTGGATTTCTTCATAGATCGTTGACAGGATGTGTAATCTCGTGATTCGCAGGTATAAAATTGTTGCGGCCCGAAACAAGCTGCATTTAACCACCCCATGTAGTCAATGGTTATCCGTCCTAAATCAAATTTGCGACGTCACGTTCAAATGAGCATCAGTCTGGCAATACATTCCGCTCGTTAGCACAAAAGTGTCGACCCGTAGCACCCAATAGTCGGCACGTCGCATGCAATCTTTGAGTCGTCGCAGCAAAAATATTGAATTCTCGCAGCACAAGTTTAAAATTATCGCTGCACAAGAGTGCAGTCGTCTCTCATAGGCTTGCTCGTCGCACATAAGAGTGCTGTCGTCGCACATAAGTGTGCAGTGTTCGCGTATACGTTTGCACCCAAGGCACACAAGTATCGATCCATCGCACATGGGTTTGCAACCGTTGCACATAAGAGTGAAGCCATCGCACATAAGAGCGGAGACGTCGCACATAAGAGTAGAGACGTCGCACATAAGAGTGCAGTTGTCGCACATAAGTGTGCAGACATCGCACATAGGTTTGCAACCGTCGCACATAAGAGTGGAGCCGTCGCACATAAGAGCGGAGCCGTCGCATATAAGAGTGCAGTCGTCGCACATAAGTGTGCAGTGTTCGCGTATAGGTTTGCACCCAAGGCACATAAGTATCGATCCATCGCACATAAGTTTGCAACCGTTGCACATAAGAGCGGAGCCGTCGCACATAAGAGCGGAGACGTCGCACATAAGAGTAGAGACGTCGCACATAAGAGTGCAGTTGTCGCACATAAGTGTGCAGCCATCGCACATAGGTTTGCAACCGTCGCACATAAGAGTGGAGCCGTCGCACATAAGAGCGGAGCCGTCGCATATAAGAGTGCAGTCGTCGCACATAAGTGTGCAGTGTTCGCGTATAGGTTTGCACCCAAGGCACATAAGTATCGATCCATCGCACATAAGTTTGCAACCGTTGCACATAAGAGCGGAGCCGTCGCACATAAGAGCGGAGACGTCGCACATAAGAGTAGAGACGTCGCACATAAGAGTGCAGTTGTCGCACATAAGTGTGCAGCCATCGATCATAGGTTTGCAACCGTCGCACATAAGAGTGGGGCCGTCGCACATAAGAGCGGAGCCGTCGCATATAAGAGTGCAGTCGTCGCACATAAGTGTGCAGTGTTCGCGTATAGGTTTGCACCCAAGGCACATAAGTATCGATCCATCGCACATAAGTTTGCAGCCGTTGCACATAAGAGCGGAGCCGTCGCACATAAGAGCGGAGCCATCGCACATAAGAGCGGAGCCGTCGCACATCAGCGTCGAGCCGTCGCACATAAGAGTGCAGCCATTGCACATAAGGTTTGCACTTGTCTCACATAGGTGTGGCAGTCGTCACACATAAGCTGTGCACCTGTCGCACATAAGTGTGCACCAGTCGCACATCAGCGCGGAGCTTTCTCACATAAGTTTGCACTTGTCGCACATAAGGGCGCAGCTGTCGCACATAAGAAGTGCAGCCATCCACATAAGTTTGCACTTGTCCTCACATAGGTGTGGCAGTCGTCACACATAGCTGTGCACCTGTCGCACATAAGTGTGCACCAGTCGCACATCAGCGTGGAGCTGTCTCACATAAGTTTGCACTTGTCGCACATAAGGGCGCAGCTGTCGCACATCAGCTTCGAGCCGTCGCACATAAGAGTGCAGCCATCGCACATAAGTTTGCACTTGTCTCACATAGGTGTGCAGTCGTCACACATAGCTGTGCACCTGTCGCACATAAGTGTGCACCAGTCGCACATCAGCGCGGAGCTGTCTCACATAAGTTTGCACTTGTCGCACATAAGGGCGCAGCTGTCGCACATAAGAGTGCAGCCATCGCACATAAGTTTGCACTTGTCTCACATAGGTGTGCAGTCGTCACACATAGCTGTGCACCTGTCGCACATAAGTGTGCACCAGTCGCACATCAGCGTGGAGCTGTCTCACATAAGTTTGCACTTGTCGCACATAAGGGCGCAGCTGTCGCACATCAGCTTCGAGCCGTCGCACATAAGAGTGCAGCCATCGCACATAAGTTTGCACTTGTTGCACATAGGTGTGCAGTCGTCGCACATAGCTGTGCACCTGTCGCACATCAGCGTGGAGCCGTCTCACATAAGTTTGTACTTGTCGCACATAAGGGCGCAGCTGTCGCACATCAGCGTCGAGCCGTCGCACATAAGATTGCAGCCATCGCACATAAGTTTGCACTTGTCTCACATAGGTGTGCAGTCGTCGCTTATAGGTTTGCACTTGTCGCACATAAGGACGCAGCCGTCGCACATAAGCGTGGAGCCGTCTCACATAAGTTTGCAATTGCCGCACATAAGGGTGCAGCCGTCGCACATCAGCGTGGAGCCGTCTCACATAAGTATGCACCTCTTGCATATAAGTGTGGAGCCGTCGCACATAAGGGTGCACACGTCGCACATAAGTGTGCATCCCTCGCACATAACTGTGTAACCTTCGCACATAAGTTTGCACATGTTGCACATAAGTGTGCACCCGTCGCACATAACTGTGCAGCCGTAGCACATAAGTTTGCACATCTCGGACATAAGTGTTCAACCGTGGCATATAGGTTTGCATCGGTCGCACATAATTGTGCACTCCTCGCACATAACTGTGAAACCGTCGCACATAAGCGAGCAGCCGTTGCATATAGGTTTGCACCCGTCGCACATAAGTGCGCAGGCGTCGCAAGTAATTTTTGTACATGTCGCACATAAGAGTACACCAATCTCACATAAGTGTGCACCCAACGCACATAAGTTTGCACGTGTCGCACATAATTGTGCACTCCTCGCACATAACTGTGCAACGGTCGCACATAAGTGAGCAGCCGTTGCATATAGGTTTGCAACCGTCGCACATAAGTGCGCCAGCGTCGCACATAAGTTTGCACATGTCGCACATAAGAGTACACCAGTCTCACATAAGTGTGCACCCAACGCACATAAGTTTGCACGTGTCGCACATAAGAGTACACGAGTCTCATATAAGTGTGCACCCGTCGCACATAAGTTTGCACCCGACGCACATAAGTTGGCACGTGTCGCACATAAGAGTACACCAGTCTCACATAAGTGTGCACCCGACGCACATAAGTTTCCACGTGTCGCACATAAGAGTACACGAGTCTCATATAAGTGTGCACCCGTCGCACATAAGTTTGCACCCGACGCACATAAGTTTGCACGTGTCGCACATAAGAGTACACCAGTCTCACATAAGTGTGCACCCGACGCACATAAGTTTCCACGTGTCGCACATAAGTGTGCACCCCTCGCACATAACTGTGCAACCGTCGCACATAAGTGAGCAGCCGTTGCATATAGGTTTTCACCCGTCGCACATAAGTGCGCAAGCGTCGCACATAAGTTTGCACATGTCGCACATAAGAGTACACGAGTCTCATATAAGTGTGCACCCGTCGCACATAAGTTTGCACCCGACGCACATAAGTTTGCACGTGTCGCACATAAGAGTACACCAGTCTCACATAAGTGTGCACCCGACGCACATAAGTTTCCACGTGTCGCACATAAGTGTGCACCCCTCGCACATAACTGTGCAACCGTCGCACATAAGTGAGCAGCCGTTGCATATAGGTTTTCACCCGTCGCACATAAGTGCGCAGCCGTTGCATATAGGTTTGCACCCGTCGCATATAAGTGTGCAGCCGTCGCATATAAGTTTGCACATGTCGCACATAAGATTGCACCGGTCTCATATAAGTGTGCACCCGTCGCACATAAGTTTGCACCCGACGCACATAAGTTTGCACGTGTCGCACATAAGAGTACACCAGTCTCACATAAGTCTGCGCCCGACGCACATAAGTTTCCACGTGTCGCACATAAGTGTGCACCCCTCGCACATAACTGTGCAACCGTCGCACATAAGTGAGCAGCCGTTGCATATAGGTTTTCACCCGTCGCACATAAGTGCGCAGCCGTTGCATATAGGTTTTCACCCGTCGCATATAAGTGTGCAGCCGTCGCATATAAGTTTGCACATGTCGCACATAAGATTGCACCGGTCTCATATAAGTGTGCACCCGTCGCACATAAGTTTGCACCCGACGCACATAAGTTTGCACGTGTCGCACATAAGAGTACACCAGTCTCACATAAGTCTGCGCCCGACGCACATAAGTTTCCACGTGTCGCACATAAGTGTGCACCCCTCGCACATAACTGTGCAACCGTCGCACATAAGTGAGCAGCCGTTGCATATAGGTTTTCACCCGTCGCACATAAGTGCGCAGCCGTTGCATATAGGTTTTCACCCGTCGCATATAAGTGTGCAGCCGTCGCATATAAGTTTGCACATGTCGCACATAAGATTGCACCGGTCTCATATAAGTGTGCACCCGTCGCACATAAGTTTGCACCCGACGCACATAAGTTTGCACGTGTCGCACATAAGAGTACACCAGTCTCACATAAGTCTGCGCCCGACGCACATAAGTTTCCACGTGTCGCACATAAGTGTGCACCCCTCGCACATAACTGTGCAACCGTCGCACATAAGTGAGCAGCCGTTGCATATAGGTTTTCACCCGTCGCACATAAGTGCGCAGCCGTTGCATATAGGTTTTCACCCGTCGCATATAAGTGTGCAGCCGTCGCATATAAGTTTGCACATGTCGCACATAAGATTGCACCGGTCTCATATAAGTGTGCACCCGTCGCACATAAGTTTGCACCCGACGCACATAAGTTTGCACGTGTCGCACATAAGAGTACACCAGTCTCACATAAGTCTGCGCCCGACGCACATAAGTTTCCACGTGTCGCACATAAGTGTGCACCCCTCGCACATAACTGTGCAACCGTCGCACATAAGTGAGCAGCCGTTGCATATAGGTTTTCACCCGTCGCACATAAGTGCGCAGCCGTTGCATATAGGTTTTCACCCGTCGCATATAAGTGTGCAGCCGTCGCATATAAGTTTGCACATGTCGCACATAAGATTGCACCGGTCTCATATAAGTGTGCACCCGTCGCACATAAGTTTGCACCCGACGCACATAAGTTTGCACGTGTCGCACATAAGAGTACACCAGTCTCACATAAGTCTGCGCCCGACGCACATAAGTTTCCACGTGTCGCACATAAGTGTGCACCCCTCGCACATAACTGTGCAACCGTCGCACATAAGTGAGCAGCCGTTGCATATAGGTTTTCACCCGTCGCACATAAGTGCGCAGCCGTTGCATATAGGTTTGCACCCGTCGCATATAAGTGTGCAGCCGTCGCATATAAGTTTGCACATGTCGCACATAAGATTGCACCGGTCTCATATAAGTGTGCACCCGTCGCACATAAGTTTGCACCCGACGCACATAAGTTTGCACGTGTCGCACATAAGAGTACACCAGTCTCACATAAGTGTGCGCCCGACGCACATAAGTTTCCACGTGTCGCACATAAGTGCGCACCCCTCGCACATAACTGTGTAACCGTCGCACATAAGTGAGCGGGCGTTGCATATAGGTTCGCACCCGTCGCACATAAGTGTGCAGGCGTCGCACATAAGTTTGCACGTGTCGCACATAAGTCGGCAGCCGTTGCATATAGGTTTGCAACCGTCGCACATAAGTGTGCAGGCGTCGCACATAAGTGTGCAGCCGTCACCCCATTATACGCGTTATTAGGTAGCAGCCCGACTCTGATATGCCATGGCTTCGGGGTACTTCCACCCATAAGAATGCGGGCTATTGGCCATACGGCGCCGGTGCCCCGGCGGGCCTTTTCGTATATGTATAAGCGACTCGAGTATCTTCGGATTTCGGGTACATATACTTTATAGTTATCCACAGCATTACCGCGGGTCGGTGTCCAAGACCGAATGGCCCTTATGCGGTAGGCGCCCAAGGCGTTAACAGATCGTTACTCTTATTTGAGACTACGATAATACTGAGCATCGACTCACTCGATTCCGAGCGAGAATAACTTTGAAGCGTTTTTCACGCTAGGCGAACTCTTCGCTGACCATGTCGACACTGACTTATGTCTATCGTCGGGTGTTACTATCACATTTACAAGAGAGACTGTTTGAATTTGAACGTTAATACCCACGGTGGTGCTCCGTAAAATTATAAAGGGCAGACGGAGCATGCCGTGAATCGCAACTGCGATAATTTTCGAAAGCCAAAACGTGCCCAAAGTGTCTCGTGTGACTTGTTCATGCGAGGCGCTTTGTGTTTTCGTCGACTCGATCGTAAACGGAGTGTGTCGCCGGTCCTCCTAAGTGTGGATCCGGCGTTCGACACGACCGCGTGCGTGAGTCGCTCGTAACACTCGTAATACGAGCTCTCGTGCACGCAACTTTGTTGCGTTGTTACGACGAAGCTCCCTGGTTGATCCTGCCAGTAGTCATATGCTTGTCTCAAAGATTAAGCCATGCATGTCTCAGTGCATGCCGAATTAAGGTGAAACCGCGAATGGCTCATTAAATCAGTTATGGTTCCTTAGATCGTACCCACATTTACTTGGATAA
>JACCIB010001578.1:0-28456 GCA_018906965.1 Philotrypesis tridentata | reverse complement strand
ATTAGTAATACGTCAAGTATCTATTTTAAAATGTTGTTATTGTTTAAATCATTTTTAAAGCGCTTTTAAACACTAGCTACCTACACAGCCATAAAATATTCTGAAGTAAACTCTAAAATTAAATAAAGTTTCTTTACTAAACGAAAGATAACAATTTTTTGTTTAAGATAATTTATTAAGTCGTACCTAAATTTTAAATGAAAGCCGTATAAGTGAAAAACATATAGAGACGCATTTAATCGAAAAAATTGGCCTTTTTGCATTCTATGATTATTAATAAATCGTTAATATAGCCACTACCCAACGATAAGAAAAATAAGTATGTTCAGTAAATGTATTTTAATCTTTTGAGTAAACTGAGTTGCAATTGGTTATTCAATAGATAATTGTTGTCTATATAAGTCTGGTGTGCTAACCTAGTTTTGCATTTTTACTTCAGTCTTTGTGTTGAACGGTCTTCTATAACTTTACAATAACGGAATTCAATTGACTTTACAATGTATTGGTACCCAGCTAATAATTCAGCGATTTGTAAGAACGATCCTTTGAATTATTCTTGTCAAACTGGATTTCTGACGCTCTTACAGTTTCTTGTTAATTATACCAGTCAATCATCAAATCGACATGTTGAAGATGAACTAGAATCACCGAGCGAGTACGATTTTATTATAGTCGGTGCTGGATCTGCGGGATGTGTTTTGGCGAATCGATTAACCGAAGTGAAACAATGGAAGGTTGCGTATTTTTCAAAATAACGTTCAATAATGCCTCTATTTAAATTTCTAATTCATATTATTTTTGGATTAGGTATTACTGCTAGAAGCAGGGGATGAACAGCCAAAGATCACAGAGATACCTGGTATGATACCACTGCTTTTTGGAAGTAGTATAGACTATGCATACAAAACGCAACCGGAACCAGTTGCTTGCAGGAGCTCGAAAAATTTCTCGTGTCCCTGGCCACGTGGGAAAGTGATGGGGGGGTCTAGTTCCATAAATTTTATGTGGTATAGTCGAGGCAATAAGCAAGATTTCGATGATTGGGAAGATCTTGGGAATCCAGGTTGGGGCTACAAAGACGTCTTGCCTTATTTCAAAAAGTCAGAGGATCTGCGCGACCGATCGGTAAGTTTTCTATATGAGCTACACCGTCGTATGAACGCATTAAAATATATCTAAGGATTTTTTAGATTGCGATTAATACGAAAGATAGCCACGGAGTAGGTGGACATCTGACCGTTGATTACTTTCCGTACCATGACGAGAACAACGACATCATGATCGAGGCATGGAAAGAACTTGGTTTGCAAGAGGTTGACTACAATTCGGGAAGCCAAATCGGCGTATCGAGGCTTCAGTCTACAAGCATCGATGGCAACCGTCAAAGTACAAACGATGCTTTCATTGCTCCGATTCGCGGCAGAAGACGCAACCTGAGCATCAAGACAAGGTCCCACGTCACAAGAATCATTATTGATTCAAAAACGAAACGTGCAACTGGCGTTGAATACATAAGCGCGAATGGAGCTAAAGTAAAATGTTTGGCGAAGAAGGAAGTAATTCTCTCTGCCGGAGCGATTGACTCGCCCAGACTTCTCATGCTGTCTGGCGTAGGTCCTGCTGATGAGCTTCGCGAAGCTGGCATCGATCTCGTTAAGGAATTAGCAGTTGGGCAGAACCTTCATGACCACGTGACTATGGCACCAGTGGTGACGATTCACCTGAACAAAACGAGTACTCTTAAAAGTCCAATGCAGATACAGTCCGATGTGAGTTACTGGCTGAAAACTCACGAAGGGCCGTTATCAGGTATTGGTGCGGTGAACTGGCTCGGATACCTACAAACACCTCTGGAGAGTCGCGAAGCTGTTCCGGATATCGAGGTAGGCTCATTGTTTTACGTGAACGAGCAGTGCAAGAGTTCCGAAGACTGCAACTATTACCCATACCCGTACTACGACACCTTGAGTATCTACGCTGCTCTCACGGCTCCCAAGAGTAGAGGTGTCCTCAAGTTGAACAAAACCGATCCTCTGTGGGGTCAACCTCTCATCCACGTCAATTACTTGACGCATCCGGACGATATCAAGGTCTTAGTCGCAGGAGCACAGATAGCTAAGAAGGTGGCAAGCACCAAAATCATGAGAGAGAAAAATTTGGTCAGGTCGACAAAGCCTGTAGAAGGGTGTGAAAATCTGAACATTGACAGTTCGGAGTATTTTGAATGCGTTGCCAAGACAAACACGCTAACGTCCTATCATCCCGTGGGCACCTGCAAGATGGGTCCAAACACTGACGCTCAAGCAGTTGTCGACCCAAGACTCCGGGTTTACGGTATAGATGCTTTGCGAGTGATAGACGCATCAATTATGCCACTGATTACTAGGGGAACGACCAACGCACCGACCATTATGATTGCCGAGAAAGGAAGCGATATGATAAAGGAAGATTGGATGCAGTCGTGAATTGTTTGACAGATTTCCTCCAGAAATGAATTGTACAAACTTACCTTCTCTTAATGATCGTAACGATTATCATTCTATAGAACGCTACAACACACTCTATTCTGCAGTTAAATTCAATAAATCCTTACTTCGATTTGAGGCAGAAAATTCATTCAGATCCCATACAAGGGTAATACATACACAAGGCACAAGGTAGACACAGCTCCTCGGAGCCCTATTCGTCAAATCATTATCTCCTCTTCCAGCCATACCTCTCTCCATCTCTATAATAGCTTCTACCAAGTCCTCTCTCACAAAATCCATTAATCCCCTCACCCATCCTACCTCTTCACCCCTACTTCTTTCTAATTTCTCCTCCTCCCCTCCTTACCCCACACCCACATCCATTCCTCCCCTTACCCCTCCTCCCCTCAACCTCAGTCCCCCACCCCTCCCCTCACCTATTCCCCCTATCGCCCCACCCCCCATGCGTCCTCCCCCCATACCGATTCCCCCACCACCCCATCCCTTCCGCCGTTCTACCACTCTCACCCCCTATGCTAGACACTCCTCACCACCACTCCTACCATAGACCACCATACTACTCTCGACCTCTTAACACATTTACCTACAGACGTCCCTCTACTCTCTACCTCTATCTTACTATCGCTAATTCCTTATATCTCCCCTACAGTATTATCAATCCCTCTCCCCGAAAACAATAACTCTTAACTTCTAACCGACCGGTACGAATTCCATCACTCCTAACCATCCCTTCGCTACCCACACCTAACAATTCAACTACTCCTATTCTAGCTAACCACTCCACCGGCTAACCCCCCCCTATGTAGCCATCACCTATCCCACCTTACTACCGTTCTTCTCCTCTCATACTCTTCAACCTCATATCAAATATTCATATATCTTCGTACTATCTACTTTTAATTCGACCTCGCTTCTCACACGCCACTTCGCATGATAATTTATGCCCTTCTCTACAACTCTAATCTCCAATACCTAATCATTCTTCACTTACTTCTCGAACTTCTTCAGATCGCCTTCCACCTCCACTCTTCAGATTGCCCTTTATTCCGATATTCTCATCTATATCCTTCCCTCATTCTTCTATAACCACATTCTAATTTAACCTATTATGCCCACTCATCTCAACTACATTCTCTTCAATTAACCAATATGCATTCTCATCTTCCACTTTCACAACCTTTCCATATACCCTCCTTCACTCCAGCTTTCGTTAATCCCATCATTTCCTCTCCCGCATTCATAGATCTAGTAACCTTCCCCTATTCTCCTTCCATCACTCATCCCTTTCCCTCGCTCCCGTCATTTCCACGGTCTCTCTCCGTAATCTTTCACTCACATCCCCTTTGATTTGAACAATCGCTTATCTTCTGGATAACATATACGTTCCTCCGCTTTTCTATCCAAATTATCTATTCAACCATTATCCTCTCCCTTATCTTTCTTCTCCCTCTGCTGCTTCTTCATACTTCCTCCGATATCCCCCCCTGTTATTCTAGCCTTCCCTCTCTCCTACCCTTTATATATTCCCCACACGTACCTCCCCCTACGTACCCAAATACACACTAAATCTCCCCCCCGATATGAAGTTTATCCTCTGACCCCTCCTCTCTCCAATTCTACATCTTCGCCTTACTCCCCCTTTCGCCTCTCTCTTCCTCATCCACGCTGCCCTCCTCCTTCACCTCCCCTCCCCTCTATCCTCTTTTATTCGCTCTCACTCCTTATCCACCTGAAATTGCTTTTAATTCTTCTCCAATCCTCCCTCACCCTCATCCTACCCCTCACACCTTCTACGTTACTCCCTTACCCCTTCTTTTTATGCCCTCCCTAATAACTCGACCTCCTATCTCCCCCCCCTCCCATTCCTTATTTCTCCCGACTTCCCCTCCTTCCCCGTCCCTTTCCCCCTTATCTCCTCTCCTCCTTGCCTCCTACGCTCCTTTCATTTCTCCCCTCCCCTCTTCCCTTTTTCCCCCTTTCTTCCCCCCTTTGTTTTTCTTCCCCCCTCTCCTTTTCTACCTTTCTTCCCACACACCCCTTTCCCCCCCCCACCTCTTCCCCCCGTTCTATCCGCTTCTCCTCTCCTTCCTACTTCCTCTCTTTTCTCTCTCTCCTTCCGCTCTCCTCTCTAGCCTTTACGTCGTTCTTTCATATCCCCACCAGAGCCCCGACGAGTCCCTCAGAGCGGCGGCGGCTATCGTGGGCCGGCTCAGTGTGTTTCTCTTTTTTATTTTTTTTTTCTTTTTTTTCTTCTTTTATGTTAGCTTTTCTTTTGTTTTTTTTTTTTTTTTTTTTTTTTCTTTTCCCTTTGATATCTCATCCCTTATTGAGCGATCAATATCCATGGTTGATAAGATAGAGACCAGAGGATCGAGAGCGAACTTACCGCTCGTCTGCATCTCCTACTCTCTACAATTCGCATCACCCTAGACACTATTCGGATATATTACGCTGAGCTCTGCTAGACGATGAGCCGCTATGATTGAGTATGAGCGTCGAAGCTATAATCTTTAGAGAGAGAGAGAGAGAGAGAGAGAGAGAGAGAGAGAGAGGAAGAGAAAGAGAGAAGACCTTTTTTCGACATATACGGCGCAAACGTGGCGCCGATGCAGAGCCGTCGCGACGCACACCAGAAAGAGAGAGAGAGAGAGAGAGAGAGAGTATTACTTATCCCGAGAGAGTCGACTCGAGGATTATTTATCGCGCGAGCGAGACTCTTTTAGCCCGCTCGCGAGGTAAAATTGATAAAGATTGAGAAAAAGAGAGTGAGAGATACTCTGACCAAAAAGAGCTTTGGGCTTCGAAATTTCAGTGAAGAGGGTATGCGATGTGGAGGTGGCTATATATTGTGTGCATTTTGTTGTAGGCAGCCAAATAGTTTTAATGTAGACAAAGGAAAAAAATATACTTCGTCTAAATACTTCATTCAAGTAATTTATTTGGATTTAATATGCAGATTGTGAACAACTCCATTGCGATCAATGCATTGTACATTGTACCAATAGAAAATAATAGTGATATTTTGATTTTTGATTCTTTACATGGAAAAAGAGTCGGGAAGAAGCCCGAAGCGAAAGCCAAGCGAAAGCCAAAGAAATGAAAAGTCAGGAGCTTAGTAGTTATATCGTCATATCGTTAAACCGATAGTCGAGCTCTGTAAGTGATCCCTAAATCGGAACGACGATGTAGTTCTCGATCTCCTCGCTGTGGCTCGTATTTCCGTGCTTACAAGTCAATATACAAGAGCGGCGGCCGTCGCCGCCAGACTGCATTCCTCCGCTATCACTGCGAGATTCTCAAAGATCCGGCCAAGTTCATTGGCTCCTATTGGCGCCAATGTCCTTTATTTTCAAAAACAGTATGCTGTATAATGACTCCTATACACTTCCAAAATTCGATTGCGGTAGATTGCTTTGTGAACTGCTTTTAGAAAAACAGAGTACAAGATAAATCTCGAGAGTCAGGGGAGCTACAGTTGCTCATCCATTTGCCCTTTGGAATTTTCTCAAGTTTTTGCATTTTAACATGAATTATACACCTTGTACATTAATAACTCAATAATAAACTCAATGCTCATCCATTTTGCTCATACATAACCATAACCACATTTCACGGCAGTTGCATTCTTTTATACATTTACAAATTTCGCGCCATTTAACACGATAGCTTTGTAAACGCCAGTCAAAATACATGTTTAAAAAATTTAATTTTTTGAAATTTAATTTTAAGATGAGTTAAATAATCGCCAAGGAAGTCTAAGAGCACCGATTTATTTATTGTTAGGATGTATCAAAATAGCAGAGAGCGGTGTGTGCTGCTAGTCATTAGACGATCGGAAACTTGGATATAGACTAAAGAGTCAAAGTAAATAATAAAGTCTATTGGTGCAGTAATTTGAACGAATTAAAAATTGAAAATAATTGTTGTGAGCATTTATTGCGAGGCTCTGAGGTGGACTGTTTAAGTCTGTGTGTTTATTGCACCCAAGGTGTACACCAATAAATCATCTACTTAAGACTCTCCCTTTATAATCTGTATAGTGCAGTGTAATGTAAAGTAAGAAATTTTAATTCAGAATGGGGAATACAGCGAGCAGTATAGGTAAACGATCGAACTATAGACGAGGAATAAGTACTAAAAGCATTTATTGCAGTGGAAAAAACTTGTTTATTTTTGTTGCATTATCAATTGCGTTCATAATTCGTTGTACACTAATGGAACTTTGTCTTAAGAAACTTGGATGAAAATGGATACTTATACGACTGAAAATATAAGTATATACAAAGATTCGGATAAGTCTATAAACTCGCGCATGATCGAATAAGATAAAGAAAATGCGAATATGAGAAGGTAACGAATATGAAAGTTTTGATCGCCAGCTTGGAGAAAAAGCCGGACATTTGAAGAATCGGACATTAGCTCTCTGCGTTTTGCTGACTGGGCACCGCAAGCCCGCGGCACCGCGTGTCGTCTCTGCTTTTATCTCTCTGCAGGGATAAGAGTCGGCGGTTCGCGGAGCGTTTGCGGAACCGACTCCGATGCGAAAAATGCGCGCTCGCAAGGATATATCGCCGAGAGAGGAGAGAGAGAGGAGAGAGAGAAAGGGAAAAAAGCGAACGAGAAGGAGGAATGCGCGCTGCAGTCCTAATCCGAAAAACTGGACCTAACAAACCCATCACCGCGCGACGGGCGCCCCGCTTATCAGTACCGTTAGGCTTTTTCGTGTTTTTTTTTATTTCGTTCCTCCTTCGACGCCGGCTTAATGCATGTCTTCGATGGGAGCCGATTCGCGTGCGTGTTCTGCCGTCAACGACTCCTGTAGTTACGAATTGTTTTCGAGCCGAGTCCAGAGCTGCGGTACCGGAGCTTCTCCTACCTATTCCTGCAACCATCATGTCCAGTTCATTCGTTCAAAACATTTTTTCACTATTCAGCTTCATGGAAATCTGTCTAATTTCAAATTACACACATTCTCAGATCTACGATATAGCATTGTATTATCTTAAGGGGACCCACCACTTTTAAAATCTGAAATAAAAAAAATTTTCAAATAATTTTTAAATTGTTATAGTCAATTAGAATTGAACTAAAACATTTTTAATCTAAAAGTATATACAAAATATAGTAAGATTAAATTTTTATTGTCCTACTTTGAGCCTAATACACATTCATGTCAGCGTAGACACTGTTCGATGACTTTTGGCACTGTCCGTAAGATTCCAAGTGTACGCATGGATGAAATGGGCTCAAATTTTTTTTACAAGCTTATTATAGTATTAGTTTCCGTATGAACAGAGGGATTTTAATTTGAATGAGTAGAACATTTGAAAAAAAATAAAATATGTCAATAAATTTAAAATCTAATGGTTTTGAAAATATTTTTTAACACATTTTATTTTTTTTCAAATGTTCTACTCATTCAAATTAAAATCCCTCTGTTCATACGGAAACTAATACTATAATAAGCTTGTAAAAAAAATTTGAGCCCATTTCATCCATGCGTACACTTGGAATCTTACGGACAGTGCCAAAAGTCATCGAACAGTGTCTACGCTGACATGAATGTGTATTAGGCTCAAAGTAGGACAATAAAAATTTAATCTTACTATATTTTGTATATACTTTTAGATTAAAAATGTTTTAGTTCAATTCTAATTGACTATAACAATTTAAAAATTATTTGAAAATTTTTTTTATTTCAGATTTTAAAAGTGGTGGGTCCCCTTAACCTTGCAATCATTAGATAAAAAATCAACTCTGATCGTCGAGGGAGTTTATACAATAGCCAATTATATTAAATTTGAGGTTTCATCTAGCAGGTAATAATCAAATTTAATTTCCATGTAAGCACATACATTACAAACAAAAGTTGGGCTGCGACAAATTTCGAAAGCTTTTATAGTAGCACATTATGGATGCGGATCAAAATTCTGTAGAATTATATATTTTGCTACTCTCATTTTGTATAATTTGTATTTAAATATGGTAATTTTATTTAAAATCACACATAATAGATATATAAAATGTACTATATATTGTATATATTGGGCATTGTACGAGGTGCGTAATTATGCGTAACTATGCGACGAAACTCACCAATCGTATTGCTTTATCAAAATTGAATTTGCTGTAAAAGTTGAATTTTAAAATTGCTACGTGATAAAAAAAAACCAACCGTTCGAGATGACTGTATGCGGGTGAAGGTATATGGGTGATTCTTCCAAAATTGGTGTTTTTTATCTTAATAAATGCACCACATAAAAAAGATCGATTTGAGGGTAACCGATGGAGACTTTTTGTTATTTAAGGTATAAGAAAACATAGTTTATTTGGAAAACACTACAGCTGTGATTAAGTTTTGTCCATAAGATTAACGTAGGCAAACGGAGGGGTTGTTACGGTAATGAAATTTGACCACTAAATGTTACGCAAAAACTGTTCGTATACAACACTGCGAAAAAAGTAGTTAGTTGGCTCAAGTTGAAATGTATTGCCCTAAATCAGTTTCGCGATGAAGGATGACAAGGCTGATGGAAAATAAGCGCGTAATTCAAAAACGCAAAATTAAGTTTTTAAGTTTGTACGGCTAGAGGAATGCATAAAATCATATATATAAGGAGCTAAACTAGATAAACTTTTTAGTAATATGTTTCTTTTGAAACCCCCATGGCTTGGCGGATGTTTATTTGCATATGCAAAGTCTAGCAGCATTTTTATTAACGCAACTCTCTTAAGAGGCATGTTACGGTAATGACATTTTAGTCTTATAAACTAGAACCATCGATACACGCTTAGAGGAACTGCTTATATATGTATCCTCATTTGCTAATTGCATTTATTACAAGTATTTTATCCGCTTCCCGAATCAAAAAGCTTCGAAAAAGTTCGTTTTTAGACAGCGGACATGAAAAACACCACTTTTGGAAGAATCACCCATATATGATTGGAAAGAGAAAAAGTGTTGTACAGCTACCGGCAGGCACGATAGGGAGAAATGTTCCTCGATTGCCGACACGACCGCGACAGCCACGACGAGGAAAAATATATGCATTAAGATACACTCGATGTATTGAATTATAAATTTCAAAACGGGATCTCCTTATCCATCCGAAACGGGAAGGATCACTAGAGCAAGCTTTACGATATTTTCCAGCTGAATTTGCTGACACGATCTTGTTTCGAATTTTTTCGATACAACAGCTATTGTATGATCTTTTACTATTTTGGGCTTTCATTGTTACAGAATTCGACATTTTAACCATTTATAAAATGGTAAATGACTTTTGAGTTTCTTTAACTCGGGGTAAAAAGATTTTCGATTGCACTTGTTTGTCATTTAAATTTTTGACAGCGTAAATTTATCCATTGCAGGCAGTGGTTAAATAAGTTTTTCATTATCTCGTATTGTCAATTAAAGCGAAGTTGGAAAAGAAATTCTCGGTATAATACTTGACTTTATTTTCTTTTCTTTCTTGAATTTGTTTAATATATTAATTATTGTTTCTGTATGACAGAAATTGTCCAGCACAGATTTTGTGGCTTTGAGACAGAATTGAATATGTGCGGACTTTTGCTAATTTTGTCAACTCTGTAACTCTTTCTCAGCGATAACATAAATTTTTTAATTTATGTCAGAAAAAATAAAGTGTTTTCGTATAAATTTGGGGATGAAATCACAGAGAGTATAAGACAGAGTATAGCCTACTAAGCTGCACTCGTACAGTTTTTAATTATGCGCACTGAGTTTATTATAAGTCTAAATAAGCTGTATAATATAAAAGAATTGTGGATTCATTGAATTATTTGGAGGATATATTATATTTGCGGCTATAGTTTGTTTCTAGGAAAAGGGTTAAATGTATGAGCCAGAACGCGAGCGAGAGCAAAGTTATGATTTGAAATGGCAGCTCGTTGTTAGTTAGCTAGTCTGGTTCTTGTGAAAACCTGGATAGGGCGAATGAAAGGCGCTTATCGTACTGTTAAGTGAGGTACTTTTGCGCGATGGTGCGATCGTTACCGGCGCCATTTTGTCTCTGCATCTACATATCTCGCTTCCCTTATGCAGTCCAGAGCTTTAGGCAAGTATGTTGTCTTGTTTTACCTTTACCTTTGTATTATCACACATGACTGAGCATTTCTTATGCATAATATTGCTATTCGCAATTTCTTTTTCTTATAACTTCATAACTTGTCGTACGCGGCACTCAGATAATAATAGAACAACATACTTAACATCTCCAAATGAAATGGCATTTGCAAGAAAATTTGCAAGGTGTCGGAATTATTTAAGGCAAGATTATGCGCATACACTTTCTATTTCAGTATACGGGACAAAAATTTCTCATAATTTAGATAGTGCTTGATTTGAATTGGATTGCCTAACACTAAGTATAAGTTGAAACTTTAGCATCAAGACACCTTCAGATTTCACTTTCTTTATTTTTATTTCAAACAACGTAACAATTACTCGTATAGTACATTCCAATATAATATCATACTTTTTAGTACTTGTATTATCAACAAATAAATTATTAAATTCAAATGCGTTTATATACTTGAAATTTTTTTAGCTTATTTCAGCAATAATTGGGATGCATATATAATTTTACTTTGTTGAATCCATTTGATAAAATTAGTATTTTTAGATTAGTCTGCTAGGATGTTTATAAATAAGGAGACATATCAGAACAGCGTTTTTCTTGTTCCTTAGGACACACAGAAGACGAGAAAAATAGCGTTCCCACGAAAACGGTCGTCTGACACTGTTTTTTTTAACAATTTTGATTTTTAACAATGAAATTTAAAAAGCGAAAAATATTTTTTTTCGCATTGCATAGTTCTCGAGAAGTCAAATGTTTCTTACCTGTATTCGATATTTAGTAGGGGATGAGAGCTTCAATTTAAGCTATAGAATTTTAAAATCGGATTATTAGATTGTGAGTTATTGACATTTAATCATAGAAATTCGTGTCTCAAATGCAACCATGGATATATTTTCAATTGAAAAAATTTTCTAGAAATATTGGTAAGAATAAAAAGTTCTTAAAATTGGCCAAAGAATACACCTAAATTTTTTCAGATCGAATCGAGCAATTTTTCGATTTTGCAAGATAACGATTTTTGAAAAATTAATAAAATTGGTCAAATGCCAATAACTCCCAATCTAACAATCCGATTCAAATGTTCTACAGCTTAAATTGAAGCTCTCCTCGCCTACTAAATAAAGATTATACGTGAGAAACATTTAGGTTCTCAAGAACCATGCAACGTGCAAAGAAATCGTTTTTTACTCTTTAAATGTCATTGTTAAAAATCAAAATTTTAAAAAAACAGTGTCACACGATCGGTTTCGTGGGAACGCTATTTTTCCCGTCTTCCGTGGGTCCTAAGAAACAAGAAAAACGCTGTTCCAGAGGTGTAGCATAAAATTTATTTTATAAAATTTTCCAACCAATTATCTGAATATTTTCGGCGGAAATCACCATATGCGTGTCAAGTATGAATTCTATGATTATTCTCAGATTTTCAAGAATTGTTGAAAGAATTGTCGTTGGGAAGAGGTGTTTGAAATTCAAGAATTATTTAGGCAATAATGCGAATAAAAATAGTTATGTGTATATAAAAGCAAGTATTTTGCAGAGACGGTTTTTCGCGTGTTAAGTTTGGTTGCAAACGGGAATACGAGGTTGAAGCGGTCATAAGATGTAGAAAAAAAATGTTGCGTCTAGCGCGCGATGTGAGCCCATAATGGATATCCACCCTAGCTCGTGGGCTGCACACGTAAAGTTATATATATAGTAGGGACGGCGGCGGCGGCGGCGGCACCCTCGATCGGCGCCAGGCGTATCAAGCGACGTTACTCAGCCATTAGCTGCTTTAGCGGCCATAATTCAGCGGCGCACACGCGGCACGACCCTCTATACTTGGGTATATATAGATAATGAAGGCATTACGCGTGCGGATACCTCATCGTCGCAGCGCATAGGCCCCAATCAATGGCTTTTAATTAATCGGCTAATCGGCGCGTGTGCGAGGGACAACAGTAGCCCGCGACTTATGCGCGTCGTTATGCGCTGATATACGTCGCTATAACAATGCACCAGATGTCGAAGGGAAGCTTTAATGTGAGATATTTTCAGGGCGGAATTTCATGAATTTTTGGCTAATTTTCGTCGATTATTAAAGAAATTGTAACAAGTTGTAGTGGCGCGAGATGAGAATTTGCTGCTGCTGCATAAGTTAGTTGTGCAGTGCAGTAGAAGAGGGATGATGATGATGATGATGATGATGATGATGATGATGTGTGGCTTTACTCGCGTGTAAATAAAGCGCGTGTATATAGGATTGCAAGTGAAGCGGAACGTCGACTGCTCCCACCAATTCTCGTTTCCCTTGAAGCGAGTTTTGCTCTTTACGCTCGCTTGCGGGGCACACGCGGCGGCGGCGGGATTTGCATTCCGCCGAGAGCCGCCGAGCGCTAATGGACGGCCAATAATGAGACGACTTTTTCATCGAGTGTATTTTCGTCGTTCCCTCTTTCATCTTCTCGCTCCACAGAAGTATGATATTAATATGCGCTATAAAAATTCCAGGAGGCTATATTATCTCGCCGGGATTAAAGCGCGCTTGCACCTGCGCAGCTTTATTCAGCGCCATCAAATCGATTTCGGAATAAACGAAAACCTTTCTTTCTATACCTACGTGCGGTGCATTACCTCCTCGCGCTCTCGCCCATGCAAATTTTCCTTCATTTTTTTCCTGTCCAGTCCTCTCAACTCGCGCTCAACTCTCGGCTCCCCCCTTCTTTTTATTTTTACTTTTATTTTCATTTTTATTGCGCGAGAGGCTATGCTGTATAGTATACATAAATGTCTGTGTGTGTGTGTGTGTGTTTTTATGGCAGCCGTTGCAAACTGATGCATTAAAAAATTCTTTGCATTCCTTATAGATTTCTTGTACAGTTTTTTACTTCTGCACTGTACATTGTACAATGTGTATAATCTCGCATTTCAAACGTCATATTTATTGCAATAAGCAAAGATCATTGCGCTCATAATTATTAATTGAATAATTTTCTATGATGGTCTGTTAGAGGCACTTCATTTACAATATACATATAATTATTGCAACAGTGCATTGCGAATCGATATAGCTTTGAAAATAAATTCTGAAAATTTATAAATAACTGCTTGGTAAAATTGTTCTACGGATGTGGTATGAACTGGTTTTCGAAAAGCTTTATATGGATCCGGTAATTTCAAGCTTAATTTTCAGAATAATTTGAAAATATCTAGTTTCGGGGCGGTAAAAACTTAATGACTCGAGCAGGACAATTTTCACCTGCGTATTATACGATGGTCTGTATATTCGATTGTATGCGATTATGTGCAGAGATGGAATTTCATGCTATATTTTCACTAATGGAAATGCAAAACTACATTGATAAAATTATAAATATAAAATAGTTGACATTTGCTAAAATATATATGCACAAAAGAAATGCATGTTTACACTGAGGAAAGTTGTAGCATAAATTTTACCATATTTACAGTAAATTTTACCCTAACGTTTGGTAATCCGGCCACAGACTGTAAATATGAAAAAAATTACCCTAACGTTTTGTAAATTTTTACGAAACGTATAGTAAATTTTACAAAACGTACAGTAAATTTTACAAAACCATTGGGGTAATTTTTATCATACGTACAGTACGTAATTTTTTTCATATTTGCAGTCTGTGGCCGGATAACCAAACGTTAGGGTAAAATTTACTAAATAATTCTCTGCGTGTATGAAAATTGAAGGTGTTTTGAAAAAAGGGTGGAATTCAGAGGCTTGTTAAGAAATAAGCAAGAGTGGATTTTGGCATTTTGCTAAGGCTTTGAGGTAGAATAGCGGCGCAGCAGAGAAGAAATAGCAGAGGTTGACGGGCACTATAATATATTACTCTGTCGCGGCGGCGGCGGAGGAAAAGTGCAATATAAATAAGGTTTGGATAATTGCAGGCAAGCAAGCGAGATGAGTGCTCCCGATAGGTAAGAAGGAAGAAAAGTGGCATTTTTTGTTCTCCTGCTTTAAGCGAATGCTGTATGCAGGATATCCTCAGCATCTCGCGATATGTACGGTGATAGCTGGGCTGAGAAAAATATAAGTAGCTGCTGGAAAGTAAAAGGACGAGGAGTAAAGCGAGCTTTTAGGTAAGATTTTCTGCAGTGCACATTAAAAACTCGTTAGAAGAGCGAGCGCGCAGGTTATTTTGTCCGAACTCCGACAAGGTTTATGGAGCTGGCTTGCTCTTGCTATAGAAAACACATAATATATGGCAGACGTGCTGCAGAGTAGGTATAATATCATTAGCTGAGTATAAGCTGCTTTTTTAGCGAATATTAGCGAATAAATGGGAAGACTGACGCGCATTGCTAAATTACGTATTAATTTTTCATTGACAAGGAATTTCCTCGAGGCTCCGAGCGAGAGATTCAGCTGGTATTCGAGGCATGGAGCATGGCGCAGCGGATAGGCATCTGCATAGCAGCCGGCCGCTAATTTACGGCGCCTATTTACGGCTATCCCGGCGCCTCTGCGGACACGTTTCCCTTTTTCCGGCGCGTCCCACGTCGTCGATGCCCGATGGAGATGACAAAGGTAGGAAAAGACAATTTGGAAAAACGTGTCCTCGAAATCTTGAAAAAGGTAACGGCCCGACACGGATGTTTATCGCAGCTGGCCAGCTCCGTTCAACCTTATAACGTCGCTCCCCCTCCCACCGCCGCATAATATAACGTTGATTCGCTCGGCCAAATAGCAGCCTTTCGTTTTACCCCTCTTTTCCAGTTTAACGCGAGAAAATAAGCTTCGCAAAGCAAGAGGACAAGAGAGAAAGAAAGAGGCAAGACATTTTCTTTCGACAGCTCACCGAATTTTCCCTTGCACTCCGCCGGCGCGGGCGGTCTCTCGCCAGCTAATGCAAACAGCAATGCAACGCAGCTTTGGTCAACTGTCCGGAACTCTTGTTATACAAGCTCATCTTGCCGACTTTGTCCGCGAGCTCTAACATCCATTTCTAAGCTCTTTGGAATTTACTCAACCTACTCAATTATTGCCTTTTTTATCTTAAGAATTTCCAGCTATCATATAGTATTTATTTACTATACCTTTCACTTTCTGCGACACTCTGCATTTCGCCGCTCTGCTCTGCAGTCAAAATCTCTGCTCAGAAATACAGTCCCGGTGCTAAGGAGTTGTAGGAGTCACCTGTGACTGGGGGATCCGAGCAAGCCAACTTTTATTTAGGAGGTCGCCACGGTAACCAAACACTTTTTTCCGAATCTGCTGGCTCTTCATTCTTCTTCTGCTCCACAATTCAATGCAATTTTTCCCATGTGGATTCTAAAACGTTTGCAGGTTACATGTTTATTAGGGTAACCCCGAGGAAAAATCATTTAGCGACTAATATTTATCTAGAATTCCACAGAACTTCGGGACTTATAGGGGTTAAAAAACGGTCGATTTTCAGAGGGGGAGCACACCTCCCAAGTGAGTTTTTTCTTGTTCGGTATGTCATATAGAATATCAAAATTTTCCTGAACAACATATTCGAGCTTTGTGACAAGGTTTTACGAGCACTTGAAGGTTCAATACTTTTAATATTTTTAGCAAATAAAACATGAAAAACAAATTTTTTCGAAAAATCAAAAAATCGAAATTTTGAAAATGTCTTGAAAAAATCTGAAAAAAATTGAGAGCATTCTTTTATCAATTCTAAAACATTTTTCTTCTTATCAAGTTTTTATAAAAGTTCATAGTTTTCAAGAAAAAATCTGCGAATAAAAAAATCGATTTTTCACTGTTATCTGCAATTTTTAATGGTTTTTCGCTATTTACTCGAAATTCTGGCGGTATATGGCCAAATGGACTCCGGATTCAGATTCAGCGGATCAAAACACATAAAAAAACATTGGTAAAGTTGGTCTAAAAAATTTGTTTTTCATCTTCCGATTAGGTTAAATATATGATGTTTTATTTGCTAAAAATATTAAAAGTATTGAACCTTCAAGTGCTCGTAAAACCTTGTCACAAAGCTCGAATATCTTGTTCAGGAAAATTTTTATATTCTATATGACATACCGAACAAGAAAAAACTCACTTGGGAGGTGTGCTCCCCCTCTGAAAATCGACCGTTTTTTAACCCCTATAAGTCCCGAAGTTCTGTGGAATTCTAGATATATGTACGATAATGTAAATGAAGACTTGCCGTGGAATTGGGTAAAGAAGGTTATTTGCAGGAGTTGAAGTTAGCGGCGCGGCGGCGACACGTTGCGGAATTGAAGAAAAGTCGTAGGCGTGAAACTGCGGAATATATTGAAATGTGATTCGCGCAGCTGTAAAGCAATAAATCTGCGGGAAAGCGGGGACAAGGACTAAGGAGAAACTAGAAAAAAGAAAAAAGCGACTTGAATGAAAAAATCTATTTGCTGAGTGCGCCTTAATTGGTCGATGTTTCTGTGGGTTGCATTCTGCAGATTTGCGCTTGGCATGCGTTTATTATAGGATTATACATGCGTGCCGCGTGAGAGAGAGAGAGAGAGGGGGGGGGGAGACTAGCAGTAGACACACAAAGTACACTGCAGTGCGCATTGGAGAGCTTTTAGAGAGCGCGAGCTCTAGGTGGATTAAAAGCCAGCTATAGTCTGCTGTAATTGCGTAAAACGCGTGGCGGGCAGCCGTCAGCCGTGCACTCGGCCACATGATTAATGCCAAGTCGAGATAGACGAGAAAAGCGAGAAAGTGCCTGATCGATATAGAGGCCATTGCAGCTATAACGAGCATTACGTATACGACTTGTCTCGACTTGTCATTTTTACGACTCGTTCACTTTGACCATTCAAATTTCCCGCCACAATAATGACGACTGCGTAATTGCCTGCACACGGAGAGAAATTTTCGCGTAAAAATTACTATATTTTCTTCTAATCGAGAGACAAACTCAAATTCTTGATAAAATTAACACATATGTTGTAATAAATACTATGTTTGTGTGATTTTATAGTATCTAGCTTAGAAAAAATTACAATGTAGTATAGTAAAAATTATGAATACAAGCACGGTATATACAGTGTGTATATATTTTGATGAACAGTATAGTAAAAATTAGGAAGGTTTGTTTGAAGTATATTTAGGAAAGTTCGTAAAAATTATACATACGACGAAGACGTTAAGTGCGCACGCGCGAAGGAAATGTTCGACGGGCAGCACGACTTGCCGCTAGGTGGCGTATCGAAAAACCAAACTTGCGAGTGCACAAATCGCTGTGCGATTAGTATATAAGAGACTCGGAACCCCTGACATTCAATAATAAGTTCTGCGATAGGCGACATGTATTGTTAGGTAGGGTTAGCTAGGGATATAGCGATACGAATATCAATCATTTGCGGTGCATAAATAATTCTTAAAAAAAAAAAAAAGAATCTTCAAAAAAAAAGCGGAGTGAATGAGCAATTAAATAATTTTTACAAAATTTGACATAAATTAAAATCTAATATCTGATTCATTAAAATTTACTATACCATGTATTAAAATTTAATACAAGTCGAGTTTGTCTCCTCATTAGCACATGGTATAGTAATTTTTCATAGGACTTCTAACAAAAATTGCCTATACATTTCTCTCCGTGCAGTATAGTAAAAGACGAGTCACTTGTACAGGCTGCAAATAAATGCTATATCAATTTCACTTTGATTTATATTTATTTTTCTTTGCCGCAGCGTTTGCAAGCCGAAAAATAGCGTGCAGTTGAAGGCGAAAAACGAGCGACGAACTGTGAGATTAAGGAGCAAAACATAAGAAGCTCGAGGTCCAGCAATAAAAATGCATGTTTGGAGGAAAAATCGGGTGGAACGGACGAAACTCGTTTCCGATGCAGAATCGCAGACGTACTGTCTGTAGAAAAAGGAAAGACTGCGAGCGAGAGCTGCAGCTTATCACTGCGGAGACTGCAGAGAGAGAGAGAGAACGATAAAGTCTAGCCCACCACTGCTGGCGTAAATATTCGTAGCTTAATGAACGAGCAATTAAGCATTGGATCTCGCTCGCAAATTCCCGATTAAAGCCGCAACGAGCGTAAAAGCTGCGGCGCGAGAATCGCCTAGTATATACATGTATACACTGCACTTATTGCGAAATCGCGCCAATTAAGTGCGCGCGCCAATCATATTTTGAAACGCGATCGCTCTTCCAATGAAGATAATGCAGTGCTTTCTTTCCAGCTGGCTTTACTAAGATAACTCGGAAGGACAATGTCGCGGCTCGATAGCAGTAATCTCTTGTAAATTGCCAATTTTATATACTCGTTAGTCCAGTATAAGAGCTATATTCATTTTGCCAAGACTTTATATTCGGCTATAGAGTTATAGTTTCGCAATAGATGCATAGTTGTACTATGCAACGCTTATCTCTAATACAGCTCGTGGGCAAAAATCAAAGTATGTAATTTTGTTGCTGCAGACCAAAGAATCGCTATCGAAAAATCGTGTTTTTAGCGCCTAAACGTGACTTGTCGCCCCTTATCGCTTAAATGCTTATATTCATGAAATTTAACTGGAAATATATATACAGGTATGTAGTTATATTATGAAAAAAAGACTAATGGGACACTTAATTTGTATGTATCGCGCATTCGCCGACAAGAACACTGATTATCAACTTTTCGTTTGTACAAGTTTACACAGCTGTCATATACTAAAGTATGCTTTCCATTTTCCCATTTACATGATTCTCATATGTATATAATTGTATATGTAGCAGTGCAGTTTGCTATATCCTAGTGACAGATTTCACAACAGATCGGAAACATCGACGCATATACGAGGCGCATGTATAACGAGCTTTAATATGAAAAATCAAAGCGTAGAATACAAAGTAGACTTGTATCGCTGAAACGCTTTCCCTGCAGGCGGTGCAATGCGCTATGTGAATAAACTGGCATAAAATGCATTATACTGTCTGGGCAACTAATTATCACCTCAAGACAATGTGGCGGCGGGGCTATTTATCAGCACTGTGTAGTATGTATTCTCGGCTGCAATTGGCCGAGCGGCTTGCACGCATCCTCGCGACTCTCACGTATTATCCATAATAAATGGGAGCGCTATCAAAGAATAAAATTCAAAGCCCCCGCGAGGTGCGGCATAAATCCTGGCGCTGCAGCCATTCTCGCAGCAGTCCTTTGGCTCGTGCATCAATGCCCATTTGCAGGAGAATTTGTTGAAAGACTGTGGACTGGAGGCGACCGGGGGGGAGGGGCCTGCGGGGTGGTGGTGGGGGCGTGTCGCGTGTTCGCGGGCCGGCCCTCCCGACGAATCCGCGAGAGCTGCCCCTCCCCGCGCGCTGGGCGCCCCTCCAGCGGCGGAGCGAGCGAGAGCGCGGCTGCTCGAGACAGTTGGAGAGCCGCAGTCACAACGACTGCACCACGGCTGCAGCAGCGAATCCACGCGTCTAATAGTGCTAGCATTGGATTTTGTGCTCGTGCGATTCTAATCGATGGTGCTTGTGCGTGCCCTAGCGACGAACAACGAACAACAAACACTCTGTGCTCAAGTATAGTGCTTCGCTTCCGGTCCAACGCTCCTGCTCCTGCTCCTGCTCGCTTCGCTGTCATTCTCATGCGTGAGTCTCGGTATGTTCGATTTATCCGATTCCGCGTAACGATCGATCGATCGATCGATCGATCGTGAAAGAGCGCACGCCCGAAAAATTATTATTCATTCGTTTATCTAAATCTACTAATAAATATAACGAGCTTTCACGATCAGCAGCCTACGTGTATACTTATACCTGCAGTTGTCGGCGATAAATCTCGTCGCGACAGACGCGACTCGCGAGTGAGAGGGAGCTGAGCCTCTGGTTGCAGCGCTTGCAGTACAACACGTGCGCTATTTACACGCTTCGATTAATTCCATAAAAAATGCGCCAATATTTTTTCCTCCTCCTACTCGCGCAGCGGATTTCTTTCGTTCCCCTACTGCCAGCTCCTATCTAGCCGTGACGGATCAAGTCGTCAATCAACGCCTAGTTGCAGACAAATGAGAAAAAGCTTATTTTTAATCGACACTCGCGCGCTGCAGCAGTTATAAATCAGTTTCAATGAAAGAGCGCGATTATTTTAATAGTTATTGCGGCGAAACGTACCGTTATACATTATTGTCGCATTTATATGAGTTGCGGACTTTCTAGCATAGCTTATAGGAATAAATATAGCGCAATAAATAAGCCAATTACGAAAAGAAAGAGGAGTTATACGCGATAATTATCCTGGCGATAAGTCGTTAGTAGAGACGTGGGAAAAGCTGACTCCCTCTGCAGGACTGCAGCGCGGTGCATATAGGAGCTACATTTCTTTGGCGATAAGCATCTTTGTCTACTAGTTATGCTATAGCGACTTACACTTATGCGCGGCGGCGGTATAACGAGCTCGGCTCACGCGACAAGACGAAAGAGCGACGATCAAACATAAACAATTGAGACGCTGTAGAGCTACTGCAGTTGCGTCAATTGCAATAATGCCGCGAGCGCAGAAGGCACTTTTAGCCTATCAGACTCTACTGCAAATGCATTTGAATTTCGAGTTTTGGCGCGCGTGCAGGTCGTCGAGCAATGAGCATAAACCAGCCGATAATAAAACGACTCGCTCCGAGTGAAAAGGCAAAAGTATGCGCTTATCAGTGGAGCTTTTTTCAAATTCACTGGGCACCGCCATCCTCTTATCGTTTCCCGCGTTCGAAACCCGATAACACCTCCAGCTATCCGCACACATTGCAGCCTAAATGCGCGCGGCTTGCGGCTCGCGACCCCCGCATGACTATGAATTAGCGCAGACTGCGAGATTATCTTTTTTCTTTTCCTATAAGTAAAAGCCGCCGCCGCTATTCCAAACTCATTTCTTTCCAATCATCATAGTTGCTTGCAATATCGAACAACTTTTCAACTGTACTAATCCCCAAAGAATTAACATTTCGCAACACATTTGTACTGATTTGTACAATGTTTGAGCTTATTTATTGGATCTTGAGTGACGAATGAACCGCAAGTACAGTTAACATTTTCGATAACAGGACACCTGGAGCATCTAAAATCTGAAATTCTAGCAATAAGCCCAAATGAATTTCCTTAACAATGTTAAAAATTGCGAGTCTCCTTGTCGCATTTTGGTTTATCGGACGATAAGCCAAAGAGCCAGGCGGGGGGGATCGGAAAAGACGAAACGGTCTGACAAGTCGCGGCCAGGTTTTCCGGCGCTCGAAAATCGCTCGTCGACGAAAACAGGCGGACATTTATCAGCGGAGCGATATTCCCCCCGGCTCGTTCCCAGAGCATTAAAGTTCTCGCTCGCGCTTATCCGCGCGGCATACGTGTTGTGCGCGCAAGACATGGCCAGCCGGCGCAACGAGATAGCGAAACGAGCGACAATTTCGTCGGCTCGTAAAACAGCCGTCTACGCGACGCTTGAAAACAATGGCGCGCCTCTCTCTCTCTCTCTCTCTAACGTGCATTCATATCGCAAATCATGCAGGCTCCCACCGAGTTTATCGCTCCGCTGCACCGATGCGTTCCGGCTGCAGTTTTATGCGGGTCGTGGCTTTAAGCTCTAATACTTGGCTGTAACTCAGTACTTGCCGAATTTTAGCATTTATTTCATTTGACTTGATTGACTTTCGCTTCGACTAAATAAGTTTTATTGATTTTTTTCATCTATATACGCTGCACTGCGCAGACTGCACTGCAGACTCAAAGATATTGGAATATGCAAACGTTGTACAATGTACATGCAGGTGCGAGTCGATAAGCAAGCCAACTTTCCTTGATGGCACTGCGGCTATTGTAAAAAAGAAATTGCTTGCAAATAGACCGGGAAAATGTAAAAAGCGTAAACTCGCGTCACACTCGCACAAAAGCTTTACGTATATATGGTAATGTAGCCATGATATTCGAAACAACTGCGACAGATAAAAACGTGATTAGAGAGATGGATGCGTTAAACGGAAGTGAAGTAATCGCCGGAGAATGACTTGATAAGCCTATCGCTTTCAGTCGATAGGATACCCGCTGGTTCCATTTTTTTTTAAACTCGACAAGACTCCCGACGGCTACTATACTTGCGCGTATACGACGCGTCAGCCGCATACAGTTATATTATTGAGTATCTGCAACTTACCCGGTACAACTATACTCGTATTTCTATATCTTCAGCAGCTATTTCGAGGAAAAATCAAAAATTTTTTAGCGTCGCTATATATACGCGTATGATACCTATGTAATTATGAGTGTAGAATTAGCATAACTAGTAAATTCAAAGACATTTTGGAGGAGCGAATTCTCTTTTCGACCATTAGCATACATATACACATTGACATTATACATTATGATTGTTATGGGCTTGATATTATAAATACATTAACGACGATCGCAAGTCAGTTGGTGCTTTCAGCTGAATAGTCGAAAAAATAAGTAAATTTTAAATATTCCAAAACTCTACGCGTGTCTATATATAAATATATATATATAATTCTAATAAATAATAAGACGCGTTTAGTTTGTGTGTTGAAAAAAGTGGTGATTCATAATTAATTGAAGCTATTTTCCTAGACATGAAGCTGCAGCCACGAAGCTATAGCAGTACTGAGATACTTTGGCGGGACGAGAAGGTAGAAAAGCTATAAAGTGAAAAGAGGTATACGCGCATGCCGTCGGTAGACTGTAGACTCTGTAGAGTGAAAAGCCGAGAGAGAGAGAGGCAAAGGAGCAGCGGCAGCGCAGTGAAGTAGGCGCTCTGGGTTTTTAGGCCTAATTAGTTGTCGCCAGGCGTCTTGTCTCTCGCTTAGCCAAAGACGCCGACGACTCCGGCTTGTCCTTCTCTCCTCTCCTCTCCTCTCCTCTCCTCCCCTGCTCTTTTTCGTCGTGCGCTCAGAAAGAAGCTATAGCTTGGATTTTTTTTTCCTCGGCGCGAGACGCTATTTTGATTTCTCAATCTCGGAGAAAGTGCTAGCGTATTATTGAAAAAGCAAAAATGTTCCTGTGTCTGTTGCAGGGAAGCTGTTTGACGCTGCGGCCAACTGACTCGGCAAAACAATTGGAGAGACCAGTGGCGAAAAAATGGTAAGTCGCAGGAAACAGCTTAAAACTCTATGGCTTTATCTTAATGAGGAGCTAACGGAAGTGCCTATAGAGAGAGAGAGAGAGTCGCCTCTCTCAATTCTCATTCACGAATCACGAGCAGAGAGTTCATTGAGAACTCGGCGATTCCGACTCTTCCGACGGAATTACCTCGAATTTCGGTGGGTCTACGCCGAACAGCTCGTACTACGACGAGGTGATCCCGCCGGAGAGCGATCTCTTCTCTTCGAGTTGTGTACGGTAGATCTGAGAGGAGATCGCCGACCGGATACCACGATACCACCTTTAACCGTACGTTTTATGCTGCCTAGCTCTCGCCTCTATATAGCTATATATACGCGCGTCAGTTGACGTTGGAAGGAATTTACAGTTAAATTAATTGGAAATTAGTCGAGGATCTTGATGATAGACCGGGTGGTCGAGGGAATGTCGCGCGACCAGCTTGCCTAATTCCCCATGGGGGCAGCAACTCACACTTTGTCTCCAAAATTTACTTTTCCAATAATTCCTTACTTTTAATTATAGCTCAGCTATAATGCGTCATCTCTATCGGTCAACTCAACAAAATATAATACGCACAGAGTAGCCGCGTATAAAGCAAATACGGCCAAATATAACTGCGGTCATCAATAAAGGCTCGTTAATAAAAAGTAGCGAGGCTCTTTCATCGACGGCGCGCTTTATATAGAGAAAAGCAGGCCGCAAAAAGCCATAAGAATTCGAGAAAAAGGGGAATAAAAGCAAGAAATATAAAGTCGAAGCGAAGCTACGATGAGAGGGAGAGACTCATCGACGGCGCAGGTTTAACGACGCGATTTATGGCAAAATAATTTGGCCCCGCGTGTGTGTGTGTGTGTGTGTTTGTGCAAAAAAATAATCTATATATATCTATGATAGCCGCGACCGGCGACGACAGTGGCAACGAACGCCGCGATGTATCAAGGCCCGAGAGTATAGGAACGTGTCGCTTGTAATTTCGTTCTCTCCTTCTCTCTCGCTCCTTCAGCTGCTGCTGCTGCCGCCGCTGCTGCTGCTTCTTGCGCCGGCAAATTAATGTCCTTCATTTACAAACCAAAACAGCTAGGGACTATACAACACGTCCGCGTCCGCGTCGGCGGCAAGCGATTATTCTAGGACTCTCGGGAAATAGCGATGAGATGACGCGCCACCTTATATTCGCGCCAGTCAGATGCTATATATTAAAAGTCTCTGTCGTTGGCTTTTCGCTAAAACCAATGCTCGTATTTTATTCCGACACTTTGGGGGGATTTTAGGTAGCCTCATCCCAACGTTTTAATTGATTATAAATTATTTATTTACCGAGATATTGACCGAGTGGCTCTATAGGCTCTTGGACGAGTGTGTTGATTGAAATTTCTCGTGTGCTGCGTCGAGTTTCTTTTTTCGATTGAGCCGTCCTTTCAAAATTTCATCCGAGGCGAATCATCGTCATCATCATCATCGTTCCAAGACATTTGAATGAACGAATTATTTCGGTGAAAAAATAACTGCAAGTATATAGTTTTAAAAGATAAATGGTTTTTTGCTCGAGAAGTATAGCGTCGCCCACGCGATCGATGTACGACTGGCCATCGATTGAGTTGCCCCGGCTCCGATAAGCATCGTCCATTTCGTTCGCCGTGAGCTCGACTTCGGGAAGAAGGATAGAATAGCTCGAGTCTCGGACTTGTATTCTTGCCGACTAAAAAAAAAGCAATTGAATCGCGACAGGATGCAGTGCTAAATGTAGATTTTCGATTAATTGTGCAGCGCATAGTGTCGTATATAGCGTGTGTTTGTAGGGCAAAATGGGAATGGGAGATGGCAAGTACAATGGGCTTTGTAGGATGAGTATAATAGGTATTATCAGCTAGGCCGAGTCGAGAATAAAAGCAAAGCGCTGGACATGATCTTTAAGTTTATACCCGCACAACTCGTCGACTTTATAAGCCATCGCGTAATTCGCCGCGGCTGCTTCAGCACCTGGATAATCTCCTGCTTATAAGTCGATTACTGCCGGGCTTTGAATACATTACCTATCCTATGCTCTCTCTCCTTCTCTCTCCCTCTACTGTATATATCTGCATTTATTATACGTTATGCTTTCCTACGCCCAAGTGTCGAGATTTAAGGTCGAGAAAGAGCGAGGAGAGAAAAAAGTCATTTATACGCATATCACCGATGTAATTTATTAAGAGTTCGTTATCGAATGATTTATTGATTTATTATGCGACTGTATGACCACTTAATATAATAGTCTTGCGAGTATAGTTAGTTTACTGAATGTCCGATTTTGATGCACAACTGCACAAGAATAAAACGGCGGCTTAAAATGAATAAAATATTGAATAGCAAGATCATTTATGATAAAAATTGCTGGAATTTGAATGGCTGTTGTATAAGTATAAGAGTAGCTGGTGCAGGTCTGTAAAATTGCAGTGCAATTTAGAAATGGGGATTTCGCTGCAGAGTCGTCCTCGAGGGAGAGAAATGGTCTCTGGACTGCTCGGCTGACGGTTATAAGCGCGCGAGAGTCGGAGCCATTTGCGGGATCGTTTAGAGGCGAGAGGTTTGCGAGAGGTTTGCGAGAAGTTGGCTCGAGTGAAAAAAATCCGCTGCAAGCATATCGCGCGCGAGCGTAGCTTACGCTTAATCGTCACTATCCATTGATCGGCCAGTATATAAGGGATTCTCGCGGCAATTTTCCGCTATACTGGAATCTCAATGAGGCGGACCTTTATGCATAGCTTAAGGCCGCGTATTAAACAGATAGGTTTATTGGCTTTATTTGTTTATTTATTTTTCTGGCTCTCTCGTAGAGACGCAGCTTTGCTCCTGGAAAGGTCAGTATTAATTGAGTAAGTGCGGCTGACAAAGGGTTATGGCCGGCTGGAAGCTGCAGCAAGTTTCCGGCAACTCGGCTCCATTACGGCGTCGTGAGAGCTCTCGCAGTGTACAGGCTAAAATATACTACAGGCCAGCTGGTACTCCGTCCGAGTCAGGTCAGCTTTTACACGCGACAATTTGCGACTACTACACGGAGAGAAATGTATAGGCAATTTTTGTTAGAAGTCCTATGAAAAATTACTATACCATGTGCTAATGTAGGAGACAAACTCGACTTGTATTAAATTTTAATACATGGTATAGTAAATTTTAATGAATCAGATATTAGATTTTAATTTATGTCAAATTTTGTAAAAATTATTTAATTGCTCATTCACTCCGACTTTTTTTTGAAGATTCTTTTTTTTTTAAGAATTATTTATGCACCGCAAATGATTGATATTCGTATCGCTATATCCCTACCTAACACTACCTAACAATACATGTCGCCTATCGCAGAACTTATTATTGAATGTCAGGGGTTCCGAGTCTCTTATATACTAATCGCACAGCGATTTGTGCACTCGCAAGTTTGGTTTTTCGATACGCCACCTAGCGGCAAGTCGTGCTGCCCGTTGAACATTTCCTTCGCGCGTGCGCACTTAACGTCTTCGTCGTATGTATAATTTTTACGAACTTTCCTAAATATACTTCAAACAAACCTTCCTAATTTTTACTATACTGTTCATCAAAATATATACACACTGTATATACCGTGCTTGTATTCATAATTTTTACTATACAACATTGTACTTTTTTCTAAGCTAGATACTATAAATCACACAAACATAGTATTTATTACAACATATGTGTAATTTATCAAGAATTTGAGTTGTCTCTCGATTAGAAGACAATATAGTAATTTTTACGCGAAAATTTCTCCGTGTAATAGTGCAAGACTAGTGCCTTCTTCCGATTTATTAAGCATTCGTTCAACATACTATGTACGCATGCATTTTTTTCTTTATGGCCAATTGCTTTTAGCAATCTGACGCTGCTACTCAAAGAACACGTACTTGTATTCAATTTATCCCAAGCCATAACATTATTTTCTTTTTCAAAACGTTTTGTTGCGCTTACGTATTAAATATAATTAACGCCATCATTAATTCCAGCATATAGCTGAATTAGCAAAATGCTTTTTCAAACACTCTCTACTTAAACAACCACAAAATCTACAGTTATTAATTGGAAATAAAAACTATGCAATCCAAGGTATGATTTGGAAAGTGCCTGTTTGTAGAGGAAGTAATATTCGCTGCTAGGAATTATTTAGTATAAAGTGTAAACTTTGAGTTTTCAGAGAGAAAATGGGAGTAAAAGCTAGTACTTACAGTATAGCTGGCTGGCTGTGGTGCCGATTGCGCCAACCTGCGCAGCATATCGCTCGTCGCCGACGTAAATCATGCGGCTGCAGCGACGGCGGCGGCGGCCGGTACTTTCCAGCCATTTGTCCAGTAATGCATACTCCTCTCTCGGCACCTCTCTCGCTTGCTCTCTCTAGCCAAGGCCGTAAATTATATCAACACCTTCGGCCCGAGATGCGCCCACGTATGCGCGGATAAAGAGCAGAGAGTCTATAATATATCTTTGTCGACGCAGCTGTATATCGCTGCAGCGAACTGAGCACCATCTCTTCTGCACTATTCTAGATGAGCAGGAAAAAAAAATGCTTTTCCCAGCTACGGTAATTAAAGTAAGCTGCTACAGAAGCCGTTTTGCCGTTTCGCCGTTTCGCCGCCTTATTCAAATCGGCAGCTGCTTGGCAAGATCAAAAACAAACTTGCCGATTAAAGTACCGCTAATTAGCTGCTTAAATCGCCAAGCCGTTGGGCAAGAAAAATTGTCCAACGTCCACGTTGAAACATCCCATGTCGATGACTCGGGCAATCGGGCTTATAGAACAAATATAT